>SJYT01048286.1:300739-356271 GCA_006410635.1 Cephalophus harveyi | reverse complement strand
GCATAAGTTGCTTGTATATTTTTGAGATTAGTTGTTTGTCCATTGCTTCATTTGCTATTATTTTCTCCCATTCAGAAGGCTGTATGACAACTCTTGTTTGGTGGGTTCTGGAGTATAGGGAGGGTATCTCTCAAAGTGGGGTCCAGGGATCTTTGGGGTCCCTGAGATCTTTTCAGGGGTTCTGTGAAGTCAAAATTATGTTCTTAATACTGCTAAGAATTTATTTGCCTCTGTGGTATGTAATGTCACACAAAAATGATATAAGAATACTGCTGTCTTTCCTTAAACTAAGGCTTAAAGATATTTTTAGAATGGAAAATGATGCCACTTTTCTCACTATTCTTTCTTATCTTGGAAAATAATTATTTTTATAAAGTATTATTTATGTTTACATGAAATGAGTATTATTTTTAAATAAACACATACAAATTTAAATTTTTTCAAACATAATTTCCAGTATGATAATTATTGATAAGTATAATCCAAACAAGCTCAAAAGTCTCCAGTTTCACAAATATTTTCACAGGTTTCTTACTTCTGAAATATTTCCACTGAGAGTCATAGATTGCCTTCCCCTAATGTCACATAAAAGAGCATTTTTTTTAATCTGAAGTTTTCAGTAAAATGTACTGTCTGATAAAATTCTGCAACAAAGCTGAAGTGACTGACCCAGTTTACATAGTAGCAAGTGTCTCCCTCCCACACAGTCCTCCCGTGCAGATTGGTGCCTCAGGAAAATTATAGATGCATTCATACCATGAACCTTTGGTCAAAGCAACTTTTAAGTCCTATTTCTCTTGACAGTGCCAAGAATACATATCCTTGGTTCTTTTTTGTATCCTCACGTGGTATTTAGAACTGACCTTATCCATAATCAGTACCAAATGAATTATTTTGACTATTTTTGACTAGGAATAAATCTTGAATTGCCATAAAATATTTTTAAATGTGTATTTTCTAATAAATAATTAACATGTTAATTGCATGATTTCCATTTTTCCTTGTCCAAATAGCTCTCCCTTGCTACAGTTATGAGTTGAAAAATAATGCAATTCTACTTCATTTAAAAGAGCCTATAATTCAGTCTTCATGATAATTATACACTGGGCTTTCCCCAAACAGAATAATTAATAAATTATACTGAAATATACTGAAAAAAGAACTGAAAAATTCTATAGAGATGGTATTACACCAAGACCGGCAATGTCCTTAAAAGGGCAGCATTATTTTCCAAATAATGATCTACACTCAAGACGCAGCTGAATCAACATTAAAAATTAGGATGCTTACCTGAAGTTCCTGCATTGTCCAAATTGGTCTGGAAGTGTCCTAAAATATTTCCATCAGATCCAGCCAGAATCCCCAAGAGATCGTTTCAGCTAATATGAGTTGATTCTTCTTAGTCTGAGACCAAAGAATAAAACTGAATGGATTGCTAGGAAGAAGGGGGTGCTTCCCAGGTGGCGCCAGAGGTAAAGAACACTCCTGCCAGTGCAGGAGACGTAAGGGACGTGGGTTCGATCTCTGGGTTAGGAATATCACCTGGAGGTGGGCATGACTACCCACTCCAGTATTTTTGCCTAGAGAATCCCACGGATCAAGAAGCCTGGTGAGCTACAGTCCATAGAGTCGCAGGGTCAGACACGACGGAAGCAACTTAGCACACATGAACCTGAAGAAGGGAAGGAAGATCCTAGTACTGCAAAAACTCCTTAAACTGGACCCATTTTAAATGTGGTTACTTTTGCCAATAAACTTATACATCCCCAGTTATTATCAAGAAACATGGACCTAAAACTGTTTTCCTACAGGAGGTTTAATGTGAACTAATTAGGACCTACATTGAGACCTAATAATCTAGCCCCAGATATCTCTGGGTAACACCGTTAGTTTATGTCATTTCTTGTATTTTTTGCCAATAAACTTATACATCCCCAGTTATTATCAAGAAACATGGACCTAAAACTGTTTTCCTACAGGAGGTTTAATGTGAACTAATTAGGACCTACATTGAGACCTAATAATCTAGCCCCAGATATCTCTGGGTAACACCGTTAGTTTATGTCATTTCTTGTATGTTCAAAAGCAAAATTTTAATTTTTTTAATTAAAAAAAATTTAGATTTAATTAATTTTCATTTATAACCTACCTTAGTCTGTTTTCTCATATCATTTCGACAGATATACAATAGAAAATTAAATATATGCCAGGGAGTATGCTGAATTTAGGGTAATCAACAGTGAACAAAACCACCATGGTGACTGCCTTCATGAAGTTTACATATTATATTAGATGCAAAGATCACAAGTATATAAGTAAAAACTATGATACATACCATAAAAGGGAAATCTGGGCTGTTTCAACATAGTATAATAGAACCTAATGAATCACGACACTGGAGAGTATGTGCTGGAAAAGCTCAGCAGCAGCATCCAGGTCAAGAAGACGCGGAGACCTGGCTTCGATCCCTGGGTCGGGAAGATCCCCTGGAGAAGGCAATGGCACCCCACTCCAGTATTCTTGCCTGGAGAAGCCCATGGACAGAGGAGCCTGGTAGGCTACAGTCCATGGGGTCGCAAAGAGTAGGACACGACTGAGAGACTTCACCTTCACCTTCAATGAATGTCTATCTTTCTAGTAGCATTTATTTATATTATGCACAAAGATACTAACATAATACATACTTTTTGATGTTCATGTTACTATATTACTAATTATTATTAGCAATCATTTCCTCACATGCCTGCTTGACTCATTTTCCTCAAGCAATGTTTTCATATGTCACTCCTCTACTCTGAAGTTTATACCTTCTTTTCTGCCTTCATCTATTCATTCATTCATTCAATCAATAAATATCTTATGTGCTTTCTCTAGAGGTGGGGAATTATGATAGACACTGGGGAAACAGATTAAAGACATAATCCCTGCCTTCCGAACAAATAGATCAAAAGTTATATCTACTGGTGAAGGTGATATTTCAAATCCTAAAAGATGATGCTGTGAAAGTGCTGCACTTAAAATGCCAGCAAATTTGGAAAACTCAGCAGTGGCCACAGGACTGGAAAAGGTCAGTTTTCATCCCAATTCCAAAGAAAGGCAATGCCAAAGAATGTTCAAACCACCACACAATTGCACTCACCTCACACACTAGCAAAGCAATGCTCAAAATTCTCCAAGCCAGGCTTCAACAGTTCATGAACCATGAACTTCCAGATGTTCAAGTTGGATTTAGAAAAGGCAGAGGAACCAGAGATCAAGTTGCAAACATCCGCTGGATCATTGAAAAAGCAAGAACTAAACAGACATTTCTCCAAAGAAGACATACAGATGGCTAACAAACACATGAAAAGATGCTCAACATCACTCATTATCAGAGAAATGCAAATCAAGACCACAATGAGATACCATCTCACNGACCCAATCAAAAAATGGGCCAAAGAACTAAACAGACATTTCTCCAAAGAAGACATACAGATGGCTAACAAACACATGAAAAGATGCTCAACATCACTCATTATCAGAGAAATGCAAATCAAGACCACAATGAGATACCATTTCACACCAGTCAGAATGGCTGCAATCCAAAAGTCTACAAGCAATAAATGCTGGAGAGGGTGTGGAGAAAAGGGAACCCTCTTACACTGCTGGTGGGAATGCAAACTAGTACAGCCACTATGGAGAACAGTGTGGAGATTCCTTAAAAAACTGCAAATAGAACTGGCTTATGACCCAGCAATCCCACTGCTGGGCATACACACCGAGGAAACCAGAATTGAAAGAGACAAATGTACCCCAATGTTCATTGCAATTTGCTTCTTTATTGGCTCTTCTCCATGGCATAGTGTCTCATGGAAAATTGCTCATACTCTGTACCTATTCTCAAATTTCCGTATGTATGCTCCTTCAGTGATCTTTCAATACTGTTCTTTCAAGCTCCCGATCAATGATTTAAAACTTTTGCCACTGCTCAAGGACCTGAGTATACTTTTGGCCACTTCTTTTTCTAAATAAAAAGAGATGACATGATTCGTTATCTAAAAGTTAGCCCTTGAGGACCCTTGCTGTGATCCTTCGGGGCCCTCCTGAAGGGAGTTGTCCAGTCGTAGTCTAGTTTTGATTTACACCCACATAGCAAGCTGATCCATCTGTGAACACAATTTGATATCTGTCCTGCTCTGTCATTTCATCACAGGGAACACTCTTAGGGTCATGCATGTGAGGTGGTGGAGTGGCATCAGTGAAAGAGTGATAAGGAATAAGGAGAATTCTGGCTTTCAATTAAAAATATTTCTGCAACTTACTTGTGGTCTCTGGACATGTTGACTCACAGTTTCAAATATACTACATGTAACATGATAGATTGTTGCACAGCTTCTTCATTCCCTAATCTTGTGACTTCGTGAGTATCTTAGTCCATTCAGGTTGCTATAGCAGAATATTATAGCGTTTTGTAAACAACAAACAGTTCTAAAGCCTAAGAGTCCACGATTAAGGTACCAGCAGAGGGGAGGGGACCACTGGAGAGGGGACCACTTCCTAATTCAGGGAAAACCATCTTCCCACTGTGTCCTGGTATGGTGGAAGGGGCAAGCGAGCTCTCTAAAATCTTCTTCATACTCTTTTACAACCTAATCATCTTCCAGAGGCCTATCTCAAAATGTCAGTACTCTCACACTGGGGACTCCATTTTCAACATATGAAATTTAGGGGGACACAGGCATTTAGTCTGTAGCAGTGGGCTTGATAACATTCACTTCAGAATAGGGCTTCTCAGGTGGTGCAATGGTGAGGAATCTGCCTGCCGGTGCAGGAGACACAAGTTTGATCCCTGGGTTTGGAAGACCCCGTGGAGGAGGAAATGGCAATGCACTCCTATATTCTTGCCTGGAGAATTCCATGGACAGAGGAGCTCAGTCATGAGGTCACAAAGAGTCAGACATAACTGAGCAACTGAGTACGTACGATGTACCAAGCCTTTTTCATAAGTACTTCTCATGCTTTAGAGTGAGTGCATGCTTCTTATTAAGGAATTCAGAACCCTTACCATTTATTCTTTATCAGGATCAATTATTAATATCATCAATATAGTGGATTAATGTATTATCCACCAGGTGGATCACATTAATTCATATGCCCAAGTAGTTCTTATTCCTTCACAGAGTATTCTGATAGAAAGCAAGGTAGTTAATAGCCTTCAGGTAAAGCCCTAAGTACAGACTGTTGTCTATACTTACTTCAGGTAAATGCAAAACAATTTTGATTTTTTCCTTTTAATAATGCTCAAAAAGAAATTTCTCACCAGATCAATGTTTACATACCATGTAAACAGAAATGTTACTGTGCTGTAGATGAGATACTACATCAAGAGAAGCAGTTATAGTTGGGGCTATCACTTGATTGAGTTTGCAGCAGGCTATTGTTACCCACCGTATAAAAATTTATTCAATTTTTACACTGACCAGACTAGTGAATTAAGTGAAGCTACGATGGTGGCATCATTTAAGTCTTTCAGGGTAGCATTAATCCCTGCCATTTCCCCAGGATGCATTATTAACTTACTATCTTAGCAGAGGGAAGGTATTTCAGGGGCTTTATTGGCTCTTACCTTGAAAGTGAAGGTTTTGCCTTGTGAGAACTTTGTCCACATCTATGTATGTTCATTCCTAATGTATATTTGGGAACTAGGAAAACCATCCCTGGATGGGTCTGTGAACCCAGTGAACTCACTTGAGAGATGAGGCCCATGAGGAAATAAGCCATCATAGTAGAAAATCAAGAGAAACAAAGGAAACCGTCAAGACTCCACAGAGGATCTAGATGATACAGCATAAGTTACAGACCTTAAAATAACTAAATAGTCAAAGAGCAGAAAAGGGAAATTGAGAATTTTATTACAGAACTAAAAGATACAGAATGAGTACCTATTCTGAGATCTAAAAAATCAAATAGCTAAGGGAAATAATTGATATGTTTAATGGTAGGTTAAAAAGTGCTAGAATAAAGAACTGAAGCATAGGGAGAAAAAAGAATGGAAAACCAAGAAGAGAAAGTAAGATTTTCAAAGAGGAGATGGAATATTTATGTAATTACAGTCCTAGAAACAGGAGACAGAGAGAGTAGGACAGCATCAATATTTGAGGGCATACTGGCTGAAAATTTTCCAAAAATGAATGAAGATTCTAAGTTACAAATTTAAGAAGACTTATTTATAGGATCAGAGCAATATAAATAAAAACAAATCTGTATCTCAGTGCACTTTATAGTAAAACTAGGAAATAAGAGAAATAGTAGATATTAAGAGACACCAGAGAAGTTAATAAGATTATCCTAAAAGAAACAAACTTCCCAACAATTGACTTCTCAAGGGGAACAATGGAAACAGAAGGCTCTGGGAAAATATATTCAGAGTTCTGAAAGAAAGTGACCCATCCAATGAAAAGCATCCTTCAAAATGGAAGCTTGGAGACCATAATGTAGAAGCTTGTTAAAAATAGCAATTATAAAAACTTGACAAAAAGTAATACCTAAGGGTAATATTTTCTGGGCTCTAAAAGAAAATACAACAAGAAAGAGTTTATAGGGCTGTTGTAATCCTAGAAAGGATTGAAGCATATGAGGTGAGCCTCGCAGTTATCATGAATTTTCTCCTGCAAGCATTTTCTAGTTCTGGGAGCACTAATGGGAAAATGTTTAAACTTCTGATAGCATTCTACTAGAATAAGGAGACTGAGATTAGAGTTTGGAGACAGTGGTATGACTGGAAGTTGAGGGACAAAATCCAGGAGAGTAAGGAACTAAAGAACATGCTTTTTCAAGCATTAGCATTTTGATGTGCTCTTATTCTTTATCCCAATTCTTGAATTTTATGCCAAAATGTATTTTCTAGAGTATGGAGCTTAAGAACCTTCTTTTTCTTCCTTTGTAATATGAAATAATTGTAACTTCTCATTTTATATATACTTGTACTCTGACATTTTGGGCCTGGAGGAGTGGGGAACCACCCCACCAGAGTAAACCAATTCCAAGAGCTAACAAACTACCTGCCACCATCACTTTGGTATGCAAACCAATTAATTCCCAGTCAGTGGATAACAGTTCAGTTGCTCAGTTGTGTCGGACTTTTTGCAACCCCATGGACTGCAGCATGCCAGGCTTCCCTGTTCATCACCAACTCCCGGAGTTTACTGAAACTCATATCCATCGAGTCAGTGATGCCATCCAACCATCTCATCCTCTGCCATCCCCTTCTCCTCCAGCCTTCAGTCTTTCGCAGCATCAGGGTCTTTTCCAATGAGTCGGTTCTTCACATCAGGTGGCCACAGTATTAGAGCTTCAGCTTCAGCATAAGTCCTTCCAATGAACACTCAGGACTGATTTCCTTTAGGATGGACTGGTTGGATATCCTTGGTGTCCAAGGGACTCTTAAGAGTCTTTTCCAACACCATAGTTTAAAAACATCAATTCTTCAGTGCTCAGCTTTCTATATAGTCCAACTCTCACATCCATACGTGACCACTGGAAAAACCATAGCTTTGACTAGATGGACCTTTGTGACTCCCCATCAAAGAAAATATAAAGTCTCTTTTTATCATACTTATACAGTTTGGGACTCTATCTTCTACAGGGCCAGATAATGGGCAACTGGAGGCCACTCCTATAGCCAGAGCTCGCTGACATTATTCCAACTATCCAATCATAATTTGTTCTGCTTGCTTATCTTGTTTCACCCATTCCTTCCCTAGAATACTGAAAACCAAAGTAGAACCCCCACCCTCAGTTCTCATATCTGTCTGCCTGCTCATTTGTCAGGTGTTTCTGTGCCTCATGGGCCATGTCTCCTCTTTCTAGGGGGCTGTCAGTTCAGTTCAGTTGCTCAGTCGTGTCCAACTCTGCGACCCCATGAATCTCAGCACGCCAGGCCTCCCTGTCCATCACCATCTCCCAGAGTTTACTCAGACTCACATCCATTGAGTCTGTGATGCCAACCAGCCATCTCACCCTTGGTCATCCCCTTCTCCTGCCCCCAATCCCTCCCAGCATCAGAGTCTTTTCCAATGAGTCAACTCTTCTCATGAGGTGGCCAAAGTACTGGAGTTTCAGCTTTAGCGTAAGTATAGTAAAAAAAAAAAAAGAAAAAAAGAAATTATCCTTCATAGCAATCATTTCTGTGTCTGTGTGTCTTACTCTATCTGCTCAAAACAAGCCCTGGGTACATTTCTAGAATACTCTGAATTTTTAGTGGTAATCTTTCTCCATACACCCCCCCCCCCAATAAATTGGGAACTTTGCTCTTGATTTGATGCAAGGGCCAGCTTAAAGACATATTCTACTCCAGTCAAAAATAAGTGGACCAAAAATGCACAGAATCGGCCTGCTACCAATACTAGCTCTCCTCCTTCTAGCCAATTTGAATGTTAGTCTGATAACATCATCCCGATTGGGACCATTCAATTCTTCACATGCACACAAAGAATTTCACATTCTTCAATCCTTAGGATAATTTAGGCTAGCTATTCACTGAGTAGGGTTTCCCTGAGAGCTCAGTTGATAAAGAATCCACCTGCAAGGCAGGAGTCCCCAGTTCCATTCGTGGGTCAGGAAGATCCGCTGGAGAAGGGACAAGCTACCCACCCCAATATTCTTTGGCTTCCCTTCTGGTTCAGCTGGTAAAGAATTCACCTGCAGTGCGGGTGGCCTGGGTTCAATCCCTGGGTTGGGAGTGTTTGTAAAGTTTGATTCACACTTCTTTTCTATAAATAGCACAAAAGAGAATCTTGATAGAATCTGACCTAGGTTTCTGAGAAAAAATTAAAACAAAACAAAAAAAGATTGCAATATATCTGTGGAAACATAAAAAAAAAAAATTGGCTGAAGATGCACTTGACAGGAATCTTATACCTAATTTTTTTCCTGCACTTTGAAAAAGCTAGTTTATTGACTTACCTCTGGATAAATGAAACAATTAATTCAACCTAAAGGAGATTTATGGTCCCACTGCTCACCTCCTTCTGCCCTCTCTCAAACTAGGAATGCTGCTTTCTTCTTTTGCTTTTATATAATTTTACCTTTGTGCACAAATGTTCCACTCATAGGCCTGGATAACAGATTTGCTCTTATTATAAAAACTCATGACAATATATGAGAAACACTTTGATCTAGATAGAGTATTTGGAGATGAAGCTATAACATTTGCATTGTAGTGTAGGCCCTCATTTGATTAAGTGAATCTTAAAACAGTTTGAAAGTGTACACTTAAAAACCATAAGTTTATCCTTATTGCAACTCAGCTTGTTCCAAATTCTGTAATGGTGATTGGGGAAACCTCTTTACCATTACTAAAGTGCCTCTGTATTGCTAACTTGGACAACAGAAAATTATTAAAAAAAAAAAAAGGTTATTTCATTTTATGGCTTGATAGATGCATCAGGTTGATGAAAAGGTAATTGTGGTTTTGGACCATGAATTTTAAATCATTATAACTAGGCTCAAACACATCTTTATTAATTAAAATAGGAATTATTACAATCAAATAAGCTTTATTCCTGTAACATAAATATCCATGCTTTGGGATTCAACAAGCATCTTGGAAAGCATTTTCAGCATCCTGCTGGCTGTGGAAGGGTTTTCCCTGCAAAAAACTGTCGAGATACTGAAGAAGTGGTAGTTGGCTGGCAAGAGGTTAGGTGAATATGGCAGATGAGGCAAAACTTTGCAGCTCAATTTGTTCAACTTTTGAAGCATTGGTTGTGTGACATGCGGTAGGGCATTGTTGTGGGAAAGGATTGGGCCCATTCTGTTTACCAATGCTGGCTGCAGGCATTGCCATTTTTAGTCCATCTCATCGATTTGTTGAATATACTTCTCAGATGTAATGATTGTGCCAGGATTCAGAAAGTTGTAGTGGATCAGACCAGCAGCAGATCATCATATAGTGACTATGACTTTTTTTTTTTTTTGGTGCAAGTTTGACTTTGGGCTTCCCTGATGGCTCAGACAGTAAAGAAACCACCTGTAACACAGGAGACCGGGTTTAATCCCTGGGTTGGGAAGATTCTTTGGAGGAGGGCATGGCAATCCACTCCAGTATTCTTGCCTGGAGAATTCCATGGACAGAGGAGCCTGGTGGGCTATAGTACATAGGGTCACAAAGAATCAGACAGGACTGAGCAACTAATACTTTCACTTTTTTGGGGGACTTGAATAAAAAGTTCACTCAAATTTGATTTTTGTCTAACTTCAATTCTATAGTCTAAAATAAATATAAAATAAATAGCAAGTAATAATTCATTGGCAAAAAAAATGAGAAATGTGCATTAAAATGATGTGTAAGATAATCACATTTATTTTAAAATGTGTTCCAATATCAAATGGCAAAGTTTAACAATGCAAAACCACAATTACTTTTGTACCAACATAATATATTTTTGGAAATATTTTAGTTATTTAAATATATTTCTTTTCATTGTTTGACCATTCATTGTCTGAGTTTTTGAGACTTTGTAGAATAAACATTTATTCATGCTTTGCATTGGAAAATAAGTGTGGAATTAAGGCAAATAATAATACTTATACCTAAGACGCACTGAGCCCTTTCTTGTCTGGCACTGACCTAAATACTCTATGTATATGACTCAAAACAGCCCTCTGATCTGGGTCTTAATGGTATCTACTTTTTTAAAAAGAGTAGATTATTGCGGGTTTTTTTTTTTTAGCCTTCATTTTTTTTTTAGCAGTTTTGAGTTCACAGCAAAGTTGAGAAGGTACAGAGGTTTCCTCCTTAGCTACTGTCCTCACCCATGCATCAGGCCCTCTGTGACCAACACTACCCATAGTTGGAACATTTGTTATAGTTTATGAATTTACTTTAGGATATCATAATCACTCAAAGTCCATAGTTCACATTAGGGTTCACGTCTATGAGTCTGGAAAAATGTTTGATGATATGTATGAATCCTTCCGGAGAAGGAAATGGCAACCCACTCCAGTACTCTTGCCTGGAAAATTCCACAGATGGAGGAGCCTTGTAGGCTGCAGCCTATGGGGTTGCAAAGAGTCGGACACGACTAAACAACTAACACACACACGTGCATCCTTCCCATGTCACACAGAGTATCTTCACTGCCCGAAAATTCCCCTCTGCTCTGCCTACTCACCCCTCTACTACCCTCCGTAACCTCCTAACTTCACTAATATTTTTACATCTCCATAGTCTTGCCTTTTTCAGAATTTCATGTAGTTGGAATCATACAGTATGTAGCTTTTTAAAATTATCTTCTTTCACTTAGTAATATGCACTTAAGTATTCTCCATGTGTTTTTGGGGTTTGAAGGCTCATTTCTTGTTAGTGCTGAATAATGTTCTATTGTCTGAATGTACCACTTTTATTTTTTTTTTTAATCCATTCACCTACTGAAGGACATCTTGGTTGTTTCCAAGTTTTGGCAATTATGAATAAAGCCTCTATAATAATCTATGTATTCGGGTTTCTGTGTGAAGACAAGTTTTCAAATCTGAAAGAACACAAAACATATAACTGCTGGATTGTATGGTTAGAGTGTGTTAGCTTTGTAAAAAAAACACCAAACTGTCTTCCATAGTGGCCGTACCATTTTACATCCTCTCCAGCAGTAAATATGTGTTCGTGTTGTTCCGTATTCTCACCAGCACTTGGTATTGTCAGTGTCTTGGATTTTGGCCATTCTAATAGACATGTACTGGTATCTTATTTTTTTAATTTGCATAATTCCCTGCTGACATACAATGTGTAGAGCATCTTTTTCTAGATTTATTTGCCATCTTTATATCTTCTTTGATAAGATATCTGTTAAGGTCTCTGGCCATTTTTTTTAAAACTTGGATTGTTTGTTTTATTATTGTTGAGTTTTGAAAGTTTTCTTGTATATTTTGAATAACATTTCTTTATTATACATGTCTTCTGCAAATATCTTCTCCCATTCTGTGGCTTTTATTCTCATCTATTGACAATATTTAATTTCAATGAAGTTCAGGTTAACAATTATTCCTTTCATGAATTGTCTTTGATGTATCTAAAAGTCACCGACCGGATCAAAGGTGAGCTAAGTTTTCCCCTATATTATCTTCTAGGGGGGGTTATAGTTTTGCATTTTACATTTAGTCTGTGATCCATTGTGAATTAATTTTTGTGAAGAGTATCAGGTCTGCATCCAGATTCAGTTATTTGGATGTGGATGTCCCCATAAAATTGAAAGCAGTAGAAGGGCAGTTTCTTGCCTAGCTTCACTCAATGTTTTATGTCCAGTAACAGTGCAAAGACTGGCACATAGCTGATGATCAATACATGTATGTTGAAAGAATGAATTTAAACAGATGAATATGGTACCATATGAATAAATGGTAATAGACACATAAATAAAGTGCATGGAGTAATGCTTGGCAGGACTAAATCTGGATAAGTCGCTGTTCAAGACTCAGTTGCATGTTTCAGGGTTTTAGGATCTCAGCAGGAAACACTTAGACAGTTTGCTTCCTTGCTAGTCTTAACGTTTGGGCCAATCTTAAAGAAACCAACAAGGGTCTTGCAGGTTGACCCTGAGGCCTACAGGGGAGAGGATGAAGTAATTGACCCCAGGGAAGCTAGATGCAGTGTGAAGAGGGCCATCTGATAGGTGATGAGGCCTTCCTTCACTAGAGGAACTCATTCGGCTGATGACAAAATTGCAGGGAGGGACCTGAGAGAAGAAACAGCTTGTACTTGCTCTATGTATTCATTCAGTTCAGTAGCTCAGTCGTATCCGACTCTTTGAGACCCCATGAATTGCAGCACGCCACGCCTCCCTGTTCATCACCATCTCCCAGAGTTCACTCAGACCCATGTCCATCGAGTCGATGATGCCATCCAGCCATCTCATCCTCGGTCGTCCCCTTCTCCTCCTGCCCCCAATCCCTCCCAGCATCAGAGTCTTTTCCAATGAGTCAACTCTTTGCATTCAAGTGGCCAAAGTACTGGAGTTTCAGCTTTAGCATCATTCCTTCCAGAGAAATCCCAGGGTTGATCTCCTTCAGAATGGACTGGTTGGATCTCCTTGCAGTCCAAGGGACTCTCAAGAGTCTTCTCCAACACCACAGTTCAAAAGCATCAATTCTTTGGCGCTCAGCCTTCTTCACAGTCCAACTCTCACATCCATACCTGACCACAGGAAAAACCATAGCCTTGACTAGACGGACCTTAGTCGGCAAAGTAATGTCTCTGCTTTTGAATACGCTATCTAAGTTGGTCATAACTTTTCTTCCAAGGAGTAAGCGTCTTTTAATTTCATGGCTGCAGTCACCATCTGCAGTGATTTTGGAGCCCCAAAAAATAAAGTCTGACACTGCTTCCACTGTTTCCCCATCTATTGTATTAGTGTCCTATTATTGCTATACGAGTCTTCACAATCTTAGTGGATTGCAATAACATAAATTTATTATCTTACAATCTTGTAGGTCAGAAATCCTACATAGGTCCTACTGGGTTAAAGTCAAAGTGTTAGCAAGGCTGGGTTCTTCTTGAAGAATTCAGGGGTCAATCTGTTTCCTTGCCATTTTCAGCTTCTAGAGGGTACTAGCATTCCTTGGCTCTTGGCCCTTTCCTATATCCTTAAAGCCAGTAGGGAGGCATCTTCACATCTCTCTCTGACTTTCAGACCTCTCCTCTGTCCTTGCATTGCCTTCATTCTCTCTCTCTAGCCCTCCTGTCTCTCTCTTATAAAGAACCTTGTGATTACACTGAGCCCACCAGGTTCTCCTGGTGGCTCAGACAGTAAAAAATCTTCCTGCAATGCAGGAGACCCAGGTTCAACCCCTGGGTCAGGAAGATCCCCTGGAGAAGGAAATGGCACCCCACTCATGTTCTTGCCTGAGGAATTCCATGGACAGAGGATCCTGGCAGCTACAGTTCATGGGGTTGCAAAAAGTCAGACATGATTGAGTGACCAACACTTTCACTTTCCCTGGGATAGTACAGACAAATTCCCCAATCTCAAAATTCTACCCATACAAATTCCCTTTTTCCATATAAGGTAATATGTTCACAGGCTCTGAGGATTAAGATGTGGATATCTTTGAGGGGCCGTTATCCAGTCTACCTCACTCTCTTCTTTAACCTCTATTCTCCTCCTAGTGTCTTCTCTTGGCTCAACGCAAGTGGAAGCCAGAGGGCAAAGGAATCCATTAGTAGAGTCTTTATAGATTTGCTTCCCAGGGTACCGTGCTTGATGAATTTGGAAGTATCATAAAATATATGCAGAGAAGGTCATATGTAGTCATTCATATTACTACTAGTTGTCATTGGTTCTACTCTGTATTTTTTACAACCTGAATAGGATCTGCCATTTATTACATTGATTCCCTTAATAATATGTGGTATGTCTACACTGTATACTTTTTTAAATGTTAAAATTATAATAAACATGAAGTAATTATATGGAAATGTTAATATTTGATTTGATATATTTTGGTTCTATTTTTCTAAGATAAAAAATCTAGATCCAGAAAAACAAGAGGAAAAGTCAGGTAGTTATAGCTTCCTGACTTCAAATGTTTCAAAATACATGATCATTTAAATAATTGGAACAAATTAT
This sequence comes from Cephalophus harveyi, assembly GCA_006410635.1. Taxonomy (NCBI): domain Eukaryota; kingdom Metazoa; phylum Chordata; class Mammalia; order Artiodactyla; family Bovidae; genus Cephalophus; species Cephalophus harveyi. Next base: position 341,671 of record SJYT01048286.1, on the reverse strand, counting down.
GATTGCTATATATTTGATGCTCTGGACAGAGATTTTTGTTCTACCCATCTAAAGATAATAGTAATCATGTCATTTTGCGTTCCAGAGAATTATTGTTAATTTAAATAAGTATGTTCATATTTATGTGGCAAATTCTTAGGCCAGGTTTAGATTAATATCTTTAAATATTTAAGGCATATAAACCCAGTAACTCTATTAAAGTCACAATTTAAAACCAATGGAAAGATCATGTTAAGGGATAGTTTAGAAAAGAATAAAAGAGAGTGGAAAAATTTTTTAATTTGAGATTGAAGAGTAAAAGACTCATCTTGGAACTAAAGCAATAATTAATTAGCCAAAATGGTACTTGTACACAGTTATGTACTGACCAAGTGGGTGTTGGATTATTTAACTCCTTTTGTGATCTGTCTTCTCTGTTATGAGAGACTCGTGGTAATAGCTGTTATCTTATGAAATATGGCTCAAGAGTTTGAAGATGTTTGTGAAGTGTGCTATTGTAGTTATGAATCTTCCCAGTTATTACCAATATCTCTTCCTTATCTGGCATTAAAGGAAAATGACTCAGTTAACCGAACCTAAATGATGTAACACATTGGTGAAGATTTATTATTAAGGGCAACTATTCTTGAATGTTGTTTTTTTCCCTGGTGCCCCTCCTTTTTAGGAGCACATTTCCCGAGCATATGAAGGTATTTCACACAAATTATTTCTTCTTCTTGGAACTTGACAGACTTTGGCCTTAGGTATTGAAACATTTAAACATCCGATTCTCTAAGTAGGCTTGCTGGTATAATCAGGAACTGGTTTCCTTTATCAACATTTCTATAAGTCACACATAAACCTCATAATAAACTATACCTAGGAATTACTAAGATACACTTTGCTTCCAGAGATCTAGTTAGTCTTTTAGCTCTCTTTCCTTACTCTAATCTTTCCATTGATGTCTAGGTGCTTGATAGATAATTAAGGCTTTCTTTTGCATTTAGGGTTTGGCAAAATTATTTACGTCTCAGGAAAACTGCGATGTTCTTTTCTTCTAATTTTTTCTAAATATTTTGTACATTTTTCTAAATTTTATACCATTCATCTCATTCTGTTATATTTCAAGGTGATAAGGGGGAAACATTATTGCTATTTGTGTGTTAATTGAAAATCTCTATATTTAAAAATACATTTGTACAAGCTGGAAAGTGGATCTGGTATTGCTTTATATCAAACAACTGTTCATGATTTTTATAACCATTTCAAGATGAAGGCAGAAATAATTTATTTTTCTTCATTTCCATTTAGTCGGTTTAAAAATCTTATCAAACAGGCACTATCTACTTCCATCATAGTATGGTGTGCTCTCTTTGTGGGGGATAGATATGTTTAACACATGCTTTTGTTTCTACGTTACAACTGAACTGTGCATGCTATGAATTTTTTATGCTCAAAGCTGGGATAGGTTTAAGGTGAATTTAGTAATCATTGCTGCTGCTGCTGCTGCTGCTGCTAAGTCGCTTCAGTCGTGTCCGACTCTGTGTGACCCCATAGATGGCAGCCCACCAGGCTCCCCCGTCCCGGGGATTCTCCAGGAAAGAACACTGGAGTGGGTTGCCATTTCCTTCTCCAATGCATGAAAGTGAAAAGTGAAAGTGAAGTCGCTCAGTCGTGTCCGATTCTTAGCGACCCCATGGATTTTGTACAATTGACAAATTGTGAAATCTAATTCAGAGAAGATGACAATTTTTTACCTCAGAAAAGATAAACAGATAATTTAAAGTTCAGTTGATAGGTTCAGTGACAGAGAAAACTATAGTGTATTTATTGCAGGACACAAGAAAAGGAGTCAGCAAAGAAAGATCAATGAAGGGGCCCTTTGGCATTTCCAAAAGTAATTATGGCTTATGGCCGAGTGAGAAGGAAATGGTGATGACCTTGAGAAGGTATCACTTGTTAAAGGAACTGAAGTAGGTTGGCATAGGTGACACTGAGGATTTGAGGAGAAAAGACTGGCTCCCAAGGAGACCGTGGGCCACGTCAAGGTAGGTCTTGTATAGTAAGCCAAAGTCTCTGAGAGGATGTGTGATTGTGCCTTAGTCTCCTCATATGAAAAATGTGGATAATAATGCTGGCTATGGTATTTGTGAGAACAGAATGATATTATACATACCTCCTATAAAACAGTGCTTGCCATAGTAAGTACTGCTTAGATGCCAAGTTAGCAATTGAAGAATTTAAAGCAGGAAAAGGTCATCATATATAAAGTCTCATCCAGAGCACATGTCTTTGTTTATGATATGCTTCTTATTTCCTTTATCGTTATAAATTTTTCTGTTTTCTTGAAATAACATGGTAAACTAAGTGAAGAGTTGCTTAATCACCAGAAAATTCATTAAAATGGCTTAACTGAAAGTTAATTTTCAGAGCATTTAATTAATATCACTCCACTTTTCCCTTTTAAGGATAATTTGTCATGTTTTTCCACAGTCTATATTTGAATAGCCACCATAAACACAGCTTGATCAGCTCAATATTCAGCATAAATCTAACAGAAACCAGAGGTTCTCTTGCTGTATGTTTCCTGAAAAGAACAGTTCATGCCAAGTTTCTGCGGCAAAGGTCAGTACTTAATAGATATTGTGGTATACTTAATAACCCTATGAAATCCTGGATGTTAAACCACATTTGGAATCATAGCTCTATTTTTCAGATGTGTTCTTTTGCACAGAGCTTTAGATGTAGAAACAGATTTCCTGAACAGTTCCAATTCTTTTCTTTAAAGTGTCTTTAATATTAAAAAAAATTATGCTTTGGAGTTATTTCCACCAGTGCTGCTCTTGTTTCTTTCATTTACATGCTCTTTCAAGGTAAAATTAGAAGATCAGTAATTGCAAAGAAGTATTTTATTGAATAACAAAACACAGCTGTTGAAACATGAAAGTACACAATTGTCAGTGCTACTCAAAAGTATGTGGGAATAAAGATAATGGCAGCCTGGTTTAAAACACTGCAAAGCCTTCCCTTTCCTTCCCTTCTCTTCCCTTTGCTTCCATTCCCTTTGTTTCCCTGTTTCTCACTATATAAGGAATCATCTCTTCAGACAGAACTCTGATATTTATTTTCATTAAGATTTTCATGTTATCCAAATCATTTTCCATTCAAAATTATGAGTAAATGTATAAATAAAATGTATCAATATCAAAACATTCCACTTGAAGATGAAACATTTGGAACTTTTATATAGCATGTCTGCCCATAAATTTGGTGGTGTTTATTGAATGAGTGTATGTTTATGTATAAGCTAATCAGGTCAATAACATGATTTTTATGATTGTAAAGATGTTCTATCTTACTCCATTTGTTTGCCTCTTACACTTGAGTGAAAAAAAGAAAGAGTGCTCTCTACTCATGAGATTGGAATTTCAGTTGAGGCTGTATAGAATATGGCCGCATGAGTTGCTTCAGTCATGTCTGACTCTGTGATCCTGTGGACTCTAGCCCTCCAGGCTCCCCTGTCCATGAGATTCTCTAAGAAGTCTGGAGTGGGTCGCCATGCTCTTCTCATAGAATATGACTAGTGCAGTGTAATTGCTAGAGGTGCTGTGATAATTTATTTTTGATTATATATATATATATATATGTATATTAGATAGATTGCATTTGAATCGCATCTACGTGAAATCTGATTACAGCTTTAGAATTAAAAGCAGAAATGGCCCAGTCCACATGGAGCTTTAATGATCTTAAACTGTGGAACTGAAAAGGGCCTGGGAGATATTCTAGCCCTGCCCTGAAGAGATGATGAAACTAATGCTGCAGAGCCAAAGTTCCTACTGCTCAGTGCATGACAGGCAGATACGCTGAGAGATGAAGTATTGGAGCAAAGAATAGTAACTTTATTTGGATAGCCAGCAAACCAAGAAGACGGTGGACTCGTATCCCAAATAACTCTCTTACTCAAGAGGAGATGTGGCCCACTGTTGCAAACTTCTTGGTGCCAGAATCATTTGTTCTTACAGCTGTCCACAGAAGGTCTGGTCACAATGTTCCTATAAACCTCTAACATGAAAAGCGCTATTCTCTGTTCCACAACTTTTCATATCTATACGAATGAAAAGTGTTGTACCTTTAAAGGTCAAACCTGAGAGTCAAACAAAGCCTTGAGAATGGGCTATTGTATATATTTCAGGCTATGACCATAGGCACAAAGGTTAGTGCTAACGGAATAGATCCAATATGGAGTTGGGATTGTTCTCTGTTACACTAAAAGCCAGTAAGGTTAGATTGATCACCATTGTTGTTGGAATGGGCGGGGGGTGCATACCTTAGATGGAAGAAAGGAGCATTCCCAGACTTCTGCTGAGTCCAGCTGCTCTTTCCTCATTTCTTCTTGATAGTCATTACTTTCAAATTTAAAAAATATTCATAAAAGTAATATGCACATTTCCATAAGAGAGTGAATAATTTTTTTCACTCTGCCAGTGCCAATAGCCTATCTTGAGGAACTTCAGGTTTAAAGGAAAGGGTGAAAAAATTCAAGCACTGTCCATCTGCCCAGCTAATCATCCTTCAATAAGTTTATACCTATACTTTTATAATACACTCTCATTTGTTAGGACTCCAAACCATAGTAATAATGTTAGGCACTTCCCTCTCCCTGTTTTTTTTCTTAGACTATTTTCTTTTTTTTCATTTTCCTAGTTAACTTCTTTTAAACGTAAACAAACTTCCTTTGATTAAGGAATAACAAACTTGTATTGTCACCCTCCCAAAGTCACATACATATTTGAACTAACCAATGTATTAATGAATCAGAAAATGTATTCATTCTTCTGGAGCTGAAGAATGGAACATGTTTAGGAGGGCAAGTTTTATGTCAGGCTCTTGAGGCGCTCACAGTTCAAAGTAGGCTGCCTGAGAATTCCCAGATCCTGTAGGACAGACCTACCCCACTGTCTCTGTCACTCTGTCATTGGCTGGGCGCCTGAGGATAGTGGTGGTGTGACCTTTGTGTGCGTACCGTGCTGGTTCATGGTGCAGCAGCTGTGGATGTCAATCAGTGACTCTCCCTGTGGCAGAAGATCCAGGTGTTATATTTCCATCAAATATAACACACACACTCCCATCAAATGTGGAAGTTGTTTCTCTTTTGCATCAAAATGTGCTGGGGCTGCTTTAGCTGACAGAATGCAGCATAAGTGATTGTGTACAACTTCTGTCGCTGAGCCGTAGGCCTCAGTGTGTTCCTTCACTGCTTACAATGATGTCTTTTGGAAATGAAAGGTCACATAAGAAGTCTGAATGCACTGAGATGACCATGAGGAAGGTCATTTTATCCACAAAAGGAAAAAAAGTCCACATGGAAGAACACAGTGGTGCCAAACATGTGAATTGACTTTTTGGATCTTCTTTCTCAGCCCAGACAGCAGAAATGCAGTTGAGAGACTGACTCCAGCCAATACTGCATGAAGCAGAAGCACCTCCTGAGAAATCTCTGCTCAAATCCTCATCCAAAGAATTATGAAAAAATAAAATGGTTGTGATTTTAAATCACTAGATCACTATATGTTGCCATATAGATGAACCTGCTGTAGCTTCCCTGCCACACTCAATTACTAGCCATGAGGAGCAAGTGGACTAGTCATGGTGGACTCAAAGAGCAGCAGCTGGGGCTGTCAATTAATCACACTGGAACAAGCAATCAACTGTAACAAAATCGGTGTCTTTTGCACTAACAAGAACCTTACAAGTGATCTTTTGACTTAATGATCAAATACAGGTGAAGGCCTGCAAAATGGGCAAGAGCCTATTGTGGAGAATAGAAAGGCAGTGAGGAAATTGTTCTTGGAAGCTGAAAAAAATTCAGCTTGTTTCAGTTGTTCGTGGAATGTTAGACAACACTGCACCTATGTTATCATGGAAGACAGAAATGTTTCTAACTCATGGATCCAGCTGTGGGTGCTTGCAAGCAGAATATTGACAGTGCTAACTGACTTCATTTAAGTACATATTTTGAAGCAAGGTGAGAGAAATTAACAAAAAAGAGCCACTTCATTTTCAAACAGAATTAAGAACTATTTCTAACTCAGGACTTTCCAGGGTAAATAATAAAACGGGTTCTCATTGTCAGCTTCTTGAACTGTACAAAGTACAAATTCTCCAGGGTTCTCTGGATATAAAGCCAAGATCAAACCTAAGTGCTTGTCTGTAAAATGTGACCTCAAATTCAAGTCAAGGATGTTCATTCCTGGAAGACCCTTTGTTAGGACCTCAGGAAATTTAAAATGGTAGTGTTTTGACCTCTCAGTTTGACAAAAGAGCTTCTAAGAATCTTAAGTAATTTGTTCCATGACACTCTGATTCACAAACTAAAGTAGAGGGACGTGGTCTTGGAGATATTTGTAGATGTGGCCGTTGTCTACTGGAGTGCATTATAAATTTTTATTTTTTCACATTGTTGTTATTTCAGTTTTATTGAGATATAATTGACATAGAGTACTATATAAGTTTAAGGTGTACAACATAATTATTTGATTTACATACATCATGAAATGATTACCACAGGTTTAATGAACATCCATCATCTCATGTAGGTAAAACAGTAAAGAAATAGAAAAAAATGCTTGCCTTATGATGAGAACTTTTGGGATTTACTCTCTTAATAGCTTTCATTTGTAACATAAAGCAGTGCTAATTATCTTTATCATGTCATATATTACATTCTTAGTACTAATTTATATTATAATTGAAATCATTGGAAGCTTGTACATTTTGACTACTTTTATCAAATCCACCCCACCCCTTAAGACCTGGCTCCAGTAGCCACAAATCTAATCTCTTTTCTATTAATTTGCTTACTTGTTTTTCAGTATAATTGACCTTTAACATATGTTAATTTGTGGTACACAGCAAAGTGATTCAGTATTCCTCTACATTTCAAAATGATCACTGTGCTAAATCTAATTGTCATCTGTCACCATACAAAAATATAACATAATTATTGACTACATTCTCCACACTTTACGTTTCATATCTGTGACTCTTTTATTTTGTAACTGAAAGTTTATACCTGTTAATCTCCCTCACCTATTTCTTGTCAAACCTCATCTAGCAACCACTAGTTTATTTTCTGTGAGCATGACTTTGTTTCTCTTTGATTATATTTGTTCATTTTGTTTTTTAGATTATACATATAAGTGAAATCATATAGTACTTGTCTTTCTGACGTATTTCACTTAGCATACTACCCTCTATGTCCAACCATGTTGGTGCACATGACAATTTTTCAGAAATTTTTTATGGTAGAGGAATGCCCACTATCACCACTTTTATTCAACATAATAGTGGAAGCTCTGGCCACAGCAATCAGACAAGATGAAATAAAAGGAATTCAATTGGGAAGGAAGTAGTAAATTGCCATTGTTTATGGGCGATAGGATTCCATAGATAGAAAACCTAAAGACACCATGAAAAAAACTACTAGAATTCTTCAATGAATTTGGTAAACTTGCAAAATTAAAAACTAATATGTAAAAATATGTTGTGTTTCTGCTGCTGCTGCTGCTAAGTCACTTGAGTCATGTCCGACTCTATGCGATCCCGTAGATGGCAGCCCACCAGGCTCCCCCATCCCTGAGATTCTCCAGGCAAGAACATTGAAGTGGGTTGCCCTTTCCTTCTCCAATGCATGAAAGTGAAAAGTGAAAGTGAAGTCACTCTGTCGTGTCCAACTCTTCCTGACCCCATGGACTGCAGCCCACCAGGCTCCTCTGTCCATGAGATTTTCCAGGCAAGAGTACTGGAGTGGGGTGCCATTGCCTTCTCCAATGCATGAAAGTGAAAAGTGAAAGTGAAGACTCTACACTAACAATAAACTATCAGAAAGAGAAATTAAGAAAATAATCCCATTCACAAGTGCATCAAAGAGAATGAAATACCTGAGAATAAATCTAACTAAGAAGGTAAACAATTTGGACTCTGAAAATTGAAATACTGAGGGGAATAAATGAAGATGACACAAAACAGAAAGATATGCCATGTTAATGGATTGGAAGAATTAATATTGTCAAAATGACCATCCAAGGCAATCTAGAGATTTAGTGCCATTGCTATCAACCTGCCAATGGCACTTTTTTTTTCACAGAACTAGAACAAATAGTTCTAAATTTTTAATGGAAACACAAAAACCCTGAATAGCCAAAACACTCTTAAGAATAAAGAACAAAATAGAAGGCATCATGTCTCTGATTTCAAACTATATACTACAAAACTACAACAGTCAAAACAGTATGGCACTGACACAAAAACAAATGTGTAGGTCAACGAAAATCTATGTGAATAGAGAGCCCAGAAATGAACCCACAATTACATGGGCCATTAATGTACAACAGAAGAGGTGATAATAAACAATGAGGAAAAGACAGTCTCTTCAAAAAATGATGTGGGAGGAAAACTGGACAGTTGCATGCAGAAGAGTCAAACTGGATTACTTTTTCATACAAAATACAAAAATAAACTCAAACTGGATTCAAGATTTAAATGTAAGAGCTGAAACCATAAAACTTCTAGAAGAAAATTAGCAGTAAACTTTTTGACATTGGTCTTAGCAATATTTTTGAGATATGTCTCCTCAGTCAAGAGAAACGAAAGTAGAAATAAACAAATGAGATTACATCAGACTAAAAAGCTTTTGCACAACAAAGGAAATTATCAACAAAAACCAAAAGGCCACCTAATGAATGGGAGAAGATATTTGCAAATGATATGTCTGATAAGGGGCTGATATCCAAAATATACAAGGAAATAATTCAACTCAACATCAAAATAAACAAACAAACAAATCCAATTTAAAAATGGGCAGAGGACTGAATAGACAGTTTCCATACAAGACATACATATAGCCAACAACACAGGAGAAGATGTTTAACACCACTAATATTAAGGAAAATGCAAGTCAAAATCACAGTAAGACAGAATGGCTGTTATAAAAAAGACAAGAAAATACAAGTATTGGCAAGTATGTGGAGAAAAGTGAACCCTTATGTACTTGGTGGGAATGCAAATTGGTATAGCCATTATGAAAAATAGTATGGTGGTTTCTTAAAAAATTAAAAATAGAACTACCATGTAATCTAGCAACACTGCTCTGGGTATTTATCCAAAGAAACCAAAAATACTAATTCAAAAAGATATATGCACCCTCTGGTGGCTCAGTTGGTAAAGAATCTGTCTGCAGTGCTTGAGACCAGGATTTGATCTCTGTGTTGGGAAGATCCCCTGGAGGAAGGCATGGCAACCCACTCCAGTATCCTTGCCTGGAGAATCCCCACCGTCAGAGGGGCCTGAGGGGCCACGGTCCATGGGATCACAGAGTCAGACGTGACTGAGTGACTTTCACTTTCATATCCATTTTAACACTATTTACAATAACCAAGATACAGAAACATCTAAGTGCTCATCAGTAGAGGAATGGATGTGGAATACATTGTAATTTGATATACGGGAAAGGCACATTCATTTTATAGTAACTGTGCAAGTTTTGAGTTTAAAATGAAAAGAGACAAATGTTGGGCCCCCAAACTTTTACAGGCAAGACACAAGCAGAGACAACCACTCACCTAAAGTGCTTTATGCAACATAAAATGGAATGTGAGATCACGCTCTGAGAAGAACCACTCCTTGGGAGCAGAGATAGATATTAATTAGAAGACACTCATTGTCCACAGAGCGGTAGGAATTGATGACATAAGCTCAGTGGATGTTAAAGTTGCTATGGAAAAGTGACTGCTGGGTGCCTCCTATCCCCCTTTTGGAATGAGAAAGTCCACTTCAGCTATTCTGTCTCCATTTCCCTATTATGTGGGCTGACAGTAGGAGACGAGAGAAGACACGTTTTTATTCATATATCTCTGAAGTGAAGGTGCTGGACCCAAAGAACTGTGTTTGAAGAAACTTATTCTAATCTTGACCCAATTTAGATAAAGAAATCCTGGTCCTCAAGGCTGGGCCTGATGCTGTAATAGCATGAGATTTTGGGGAGAGGGGTAAGTGTATTTTACCTGAGGGAAGGAATTGTGGTCAAAGGGCAGGATATGTGTTTCCACAATTGATAACAAAAATACTTTTCATTCCACCTGCTAGCTTGCAATATGACTTTTCCTTGACTTTATTAAAGTCTATTTCTCCTCTTGCAGGAATCTGGGCTTTCCATCCCTAGTCCCTGTTTGACCAAAAGAATACAGCAGAAATTGCTGCAGTTTCTATCTTCACCATTTAGAAGCCAGTGGCCCTATACGAAGGCCCACTATCCAAAGGCCACCATGCTGTGAGGAAGTCCCATCCAGCCTTGTGGAGTGAGAGAATCCATGTGGAGGAACCCTTAGATACCAGGGATGTGAGTGAAGTCTTATTGGATTTTCAAGCCCAGTGCGGTTACCAGCTGACTACAGCTGACTTAATGTCCCTTTTGCTGCAGGAGAACTGTGCTGCCCCAAATCTTGTCTCCAAATATTCATGAGAAGATACAATGGTTATTGCTTAAAACACTTTCAGAGAAGTTGGTCCTGTGACAGTAGACAACTTCCAGTCTTACAATTTTAGTTTCCTCTGGGCCAATTTTCAGTTTACTTAGTTGGTATGTGCCTGTCTAGGGACAAGCATAGATGCTCTGATAATTGAAGATGTTGATTTGTGCTGTTATGCAGTTGTAGTTTTTGATCAATTATCTCATTTTGTTCCCCTCCTCCTATTCTGACTTGTTAATTTATCAACTCTAGGACATTTCTCCATAGAAAGCAAAAAAAAAAAAGAACAAAGTACAAGAAAGAAAATTTCCTTCCTTGGTTGCATTTTTCTGCTTTGGACACTTTTGCTTAATCTTCCTGAAATGTGTTTTTATTCCAGTTCAATAGTTCCCCTCATTCCATTCTCATAACTTTAATGAATTTGTTTCTAATTTAATACATTTACAATCATTCAGTGTTTAGGTGCAAAGTGGGAGGAGTAAGTGAAGTGAAGTGAAGTGAAAGTCACTCAGTCCTGTCCAACACTTTATGACCCCATGGACTAAACAGTTCATGGATTTCTCCAGGCCAGAATACTGGATGAATAGCCATTCCCTTCTCCATGGGAGGAGTAAACGAGTATCTAATCTATATTCTGGAACAAGAAGTTCATCCATCCACATTCTAATCAACATTTACTCATTTATTTCCTTATTATATCAACAAAAAGAATTGTATAACATCAAGGGTCCAAAGAATAGCAAGGAGAGATAAGAAAGACTTCCTCATTGATCAGTGCAAGGAAATAGAGGAAAAAAATAGAATGGGAAAGACTAGACTAGGGAGCTCCTCAAGAAAATTAGAGATACCAAGGGAACATTTAATGCAGACATGGGCTCAATAAAGGACAGAAATGGTATGGACCTAACGGAAGCAGAAGATATTAAGAAGAGGTGGCAAGAATACACAGAAGAACTGTACAAAAAAGATCTTCATGGCCCAGGTAATCATGAAGATGTGATCACTCACACTCACCTAGAGCTGGACATCCTGGAATGTGAAGTCAGGTGGGCCTTAGGAAGCATCTTAAGAACAAAGCTAGTGGAGGCAATAGAATTCCAGTTAAGCTAATTCAACTTCTAAAAGATGATGCTATGAAAGTGCTGCACTCAATATGTCAACAAATTTGGAAAATTCAGCAGTGGTCACAGGACTGGAATAGGTTAGTGTTCATTCCAATCCCAAAGAAAGGTAATGCCAAAGAACGCTCAAACTACCGCACAATTGCACTCATCTCACACAACTTCAATTTTCACTTTCATGCATTGGTGAGGGAAATGGCAACCCACTCCAATGTTCTTGCCTGGAGAATCCCAGGGACGGGGGAGCCTGGTGGGCTGCCATCTATGGAGCCACACGGAGTCGGACATGAATGAAGTGACTTAGCAGCAGTAGCAGCACATGCTAGCAAAGTAATGCTCAAAATTCTCCAAGCCAGGCTTCAGCAATATGTGAACCATGAACTTTCAGATGTTCAAGCTGGTTTTAGAAAAGGCAGAGCAACCAGAGATCAAATTTCCAATATCCGCTGGATCATTGAAAAAGCAAGAGAGTTCCAGAAAAACATCTATTTCTGCTTTATTGACTATGCCAAAACCTTTGAGTGTGTGGATCACAATAAACTGTGGAAAATTCTGAAAGAGATGGGAATACCAGATCACCTGACCTGCCTCTTGAGAAACCTGTATACAGGTCAGGAAGCAACCGTTAGAACTGGGCATGGAACAACAGACTGGTTCCAAATAGGAAAAAGAATACATCAAGGCTGTATATTATCACCCTGCTTTTTTAACTTATATGCAGAGTACATCACGAGAAATGCTGGGCTGGAAGAAGCACAAGCTGGAATCAAGATTGCCGGGAGAAATATCAATAACCTCAGATATGCAGATGACACCACCCTTATGGCAGAAAGTGAAGAGGAACTAAAAAGAGCCTCTTGATGCAAGGAGAGTGAAAAAGTTGGCTTAAAACTCAACATTCAGAAAACTAAGATCATGGCATCTGGTCTCATTGCTTCACGGGAAATAGAGGGGAAACATTGGAAACAGTGGCTGACTTTATTTTTCTGGGCTCCAAAAGCATTGCAGATGGTGATTACAGCCATGAAATTAAAAGATGCTTACTCCTTGGAAGGAAAGTCATGACCAACCTAGACAGCATATTAAAAAGGAGAAACATTACTTCGCCAACAAAATTCCGTCTAGTCAAGGGTATGATCTTTCCAGTAGTCGTGTATGGATGTGAGAGTTGGAGTATATACAGAGCTGAGTGCCAAAGAATTGATACTTTTGAACTGTGGTGTTGAAGAAGACTCTTGAGTCCCTTGGAATGCAAGGAGATCCAACCAGTCCATCCTAAAAGAGATTAGTCCTGGATGTTCATTGGAGGGACTGATGTTGAAGCTGAAACTCCAATACTTTGGCCACCTGAGCAAAGAGTTGACTTATTTGAAAAGACCCTGATGCTGGGAGAGACTGGGGGCAGGTGGAGAAGGGGACCACAGAGGATGAGATGGTTGGATGGTATCACTGACACAATGGACATGGGTTTGGGTAGACTCTGGGAATTGGTGGTGGACAGGGAGGCCTGGCGTGCTGCAGTCCATGGGGCTGCAAACAGTTGGACACAACTGAGCGACTGGACTGAACTGAACTGAAGCATCATGTTAGGAGTTAAGCATATTCTGTAGGAGTTTACAGTACAGTAAAGGAGGCAAGCATTTGAACAGGTAACTAACAGAAGTCGAGGTGAAAGGAGAGCTGGAAGGAAGTTACCTACTGTATGTAATTTGGTCACAGAGAAGGCAGCCCTTAAATATGATGGGAGTGTGCAGATGGATTCACAGGGAAGGGAGCCTATGAGCACCTAGCACTTAGCAATGTATGCTCAGGTAGCCCTAGGAGCATATTTAGTTGAAATGCTTAATCTTGAGTCCTGTATAAGTTTGCCTTCAGTAGGTAGACAAGAGAAGATGGCTTTTTACACCCAGGGAAAAACAGGAGCAATAGTGTGAAAGAGCCAACAATAGTAGTGGGAAGTTTTATAGAATATCTGGAATACTGGATTTGTGGAGTGATGAAGTGACCCATCTGTCTCTAAAAGGGCAAGAACCTGATGGTAGAACATAATTTGTGAGGAGATATACACACACAGCTGATACTGTAGCTGATACTGGGAAGATCATAAATCTTCTTCAAAGTAGTAGTGATAAAGTATGAGAAGAAAATAGTCATGGAGTTATATTGACATGGAAATTGTTAAGATATGGAAGATAAAGAAAAGAGGAGAAGCAAAGAAAATTTCCAGATTGCTAGCTGGGGGACAAATATTTAGCTGTTTTAGCAATGAAGACAAATGATAAACTGTTAATTTTTATAAAAAATCTGAATCAGAGCTTTCCAGGAGAATCTGTTTTCATATAATATAACTAATATGGAAATTCTGGCAAAGGATCTTTCTGTGGGTCAAATACTCACTCCTCTCTGCCACATCTGTGATCACATGACCTAGATGTGAAACTGAGCTGCCACTTAGTCTAATTCATTAAACAACATACTAAAAATAGCCACTGAGGTAGTAACCTGAAATCTTACCGAATGGCTGTTAATGGAGATCTAAAACCCCATTATCTGATTACTTTCATATATATTTTTTCTGATAAAAATAGCTTATTCAGATCATCAGTAGCTCTTAATTGCCTTTAAAGGAACTCACTGAAAGAACTCATTTCTAGTGAAAACACAATAAAATTCTTTTAGCCTCAGTTCTAAGAAAATAAGAAAAAAATGGTTAAATGATATTTCAAGCCAAGCTAATTTATTGAATTTTATGGACAATTTAGAAAACGTTATACCACACTTGTACCTGAATTATCTGAAAATAAATCCCACTGGATTCACAATCTTAATAGTAATTCTGACCTGTTTGGTTTTTATGGGTCTTTATGCCACATGTATTATTCTATCACTTAAAACTTTTCTGAATCGCTAAGTTTTTCCAACTTTCTCACTCCAGGCTACTTACTCGCAGGTCTTCCTCTCTTGAGTATACAGGTTTCACCTGTTATACTTATGAAAACTCCATTTCAATAAGAGATATAAATCTTATTGCATGTTACAAATGAGTAAGAGGTAAATGGACATCTGACTGTCCTAAGCTTTGAAATCCTAAAACAATCAACTTTCTGAACTACAAAAAGTCTTTCAATTTCTTTCCTCCTCATTCCACTCTCTTCTAATGAAACTAAGTTCATAAATGTGTCCATGGTTGATATTTCTCCCTGTGGATGTTTCCACTTTAAAGACTTTTTGAAAGAATACTCAAAATATTGAAATATAATTCTTTGAAAATGCCTGAAGAAAAAATGGGAGAGATGAGAACTATCAAAATCACTACTTTATAAGTCCATCCATTGGTCAGGCAGTCACATTTCCTTGTGTTTACATTATCTCAGCCAGATCATCTGAAATTTACTATGAAAGATAGTGAAATGATCAATTATGAAGAAAAATCAAACAAGGAAAATACCTTTACTTAGAGTCAGTGGAAAAGCCTTTCTCAGTGATCAATGCAAAGAAATAGAGGAAAACAATAGAATGGGAAAGACTAGACTAGGGAGCTCCTCAAGAAAATTAGAGATACCAAGGGAACATTTAATGCAGACATGGGCTCAATAAAGGACAGAAACGGTACGGACCTAGCAGAAGAAGAAGATATTAAGAAGTGGTGACAAGGATACACAGAAGAACTGTACAAAAAAGATCTTTAGGACCCAGATAAACACAATGGTGAGATCACTCACCTAGAGCCAGACATCCTGGAATGTGAAGGCAAGTGGGCCTTAGGAAGCATCACTACGAACAAAGCTAGGGGAGGTGATGGAATTCCAGTTGAGCTATTTCAAATCCTGAAAGATGATGCTGTGAAAGTGCTTCACTCAATACGCCAACAAATTTGGAAAACTCAGCAGTGGCCACAGGACTGGAAAAGGTCAGTTTTCATTCCAATCCCAAAGAAAGGCAATGCCAAAGAATGCTCTAACTACCACACAATTGCACTCATCTCACATGCTAGCAAGTTCAGTTCAATTCAGTCACTCAGTCGTGTCCAGCTCTTTGCAACACCATGGAAATAAGCACTCCAGGCTTCCCTGTCCATCACCAACAGTATAAAAAGGCAAAAATATAGGACATTGAAAAATGAACTCCCCCAGGTTGGTAGGTGCCTAATATGCTACTGGAGATCAGTGGAGAAATAC
This sequence comes from Cephalophus harveyi, assembly GCA_006410635.1. Classification (NCBI taxonomy): domain Eukaryota; kingdom Metazoa; phylum Chordata; class Mammalia; order Artiodactyla; family Bovidae; genus Cephalophus; species Cephalophus harveyi. The sequence continues at coordinate 325,864 of SJYT01048286.1, read as the reverse complement.
CTCCAGAAAGAGTGAAAGATGGAGCCAAAGCAAAAAAAAAATAAAAACCACCCAGTTGTGGATGTGACTAGTGATGGAAGTAAAGTCTGATGCTGTAAAGAGCAATATTCCATAGGAACCTGGAATGTTATGTCCGTGAATAAAGGCAAATTGAAGGGGTCAAACAGGAGATGGCAAGAGTGAGCACTGGCATTTTAGCAATCAGTGGACTAAGATGGACTGGAATGGGTGAATTTAACTCAGATGACCATTATATCTACTACTGTGAGCAGGAATCCCTTAGAAGAAATGGAGTAGCCATCATGGTCAACAAGAGAGTCCAAAATGCAGTACTTGGATGCAATCTCAAAAACGACAGAGTGATCTCTGTTCGTTTCCAAAGCAAACCATTCAATATCATAGTAATGCAAGTCTATGCTCCTACCAGTAATGAAGAAGCTGAAGTTGAATGGTTCTATGAAGACCTACAAGACCCTTTAGAACTAACACCCAAAAAAGATGTCCTTTTCATTATAGGGGACTGGAATGCAAAAGTAGGAAGTTAAGAAATACCTGGAGTAACAGGGAAATTTGGCCTCGGAATACAGAATGAAGCAGGACAAAGGTAATAGAGTTTTGCCAAGAGAACGCACTGCTCATAACAAACACCCTCTTTCAACAACAAAGAGAAGACTCTGCACATAGACATCACCAGATGGTCAACACCGAAATCAGACAGAATATATTCTTTGCAGCCAAAGATGGAGAAGCTCTATGCAGTCAACAAAAACAAGACCAGGAGCTGACTGTGGCTCAGATCATGAACTTCTTACTGCCAAATTCAGACTTGAGTTGAAGAAAGGGAAAAACCAATAGACCTTTCAGGTATTACCTAAATCAAATTGCTTCTGATTATACAGTGGGAGTGAGAAATATATTCAAGGGATTACATCTGATAGAGTGCCTGAAGAATTATGGACAGAGGTTCGTGACATTGTACAGGAGACAGGGATCAAGACTGTCCCCAAGAAAAGAACTGCAAAAAGGAAAGATGGTTGTCTGAGGAGACCTTACAAATAGTTCTGAAAAGAAGAGAAGCAAAAAGCAAAGGAGAAAAGGAGAGATATACCCATTTGAATGCAGAGTTATAAGAATAGCAAGTTCAGTTCAGTTCAGTCACTCAGTAATTTCTGACTCTTTGTGATTCCATGAATCACAGCACGCCAGGCCTCCCTGTCCACCACCAACTCCCGGAGTTCACTAAAACTCATGTCCATCGAGTCGGTGATGCCATCCAGCCATCTCATCCTCTGTCGTCCCCTTCTCCTCCTGCCTCCAATCGCTCTCAGCATCAGGGTCTTTTCCAATGAGTCAACTCTTCACGTGAGGTGGCCAAAGTATTGGAGTTTCAGCTTCAGCATCAGTCCTTCAAATGAACACCCAGGACTAATCTCCTTTAGGATGGACTGATTGGATCTCCTTGCAGTCCAAGGGACTCTCAAGAGTCTTCTCCAACACCACTGTTCAGAAGCATCAATTCTTCGGTGCTCAGCCTTCTTCACAGTCCAACTCTCACATCCATACATGACCACTGGAAAAACCATAGCCTTGACTAGACAGACCTTTGTTAGCAAAGTAATATCTCTGCTTTTCAATATGCTGTCTAGGTTGGTCATAACTTTCCTTCCAAGGAGTAAGCATCTTTTAATTTCATGGCTGCAATCACAATCTGTAGTGATTTTGGAGCCCAGAAAAATAAAATCTGACACTGTTTGCACTATTTCTCTATCTATTTGCCATGCAACAATGGGATCCGATGCCGGGATCTTTGTTTTCTGAATGTTGCGCTTTAAGCCAACTTTTTCACTCTCCTCTTTGACTTTCATCAAGAGGCTTTTGAGTTCCTCTTCACTTTCTGCCATAAGGGTGGTGTCATCTGCATATCTGAGGTTATTTAAAACAAATCTCCCAATGCCCAACACAAACAATTCCACTCATGGAATCTCATTATCAATTAATCATGAGTATATAGTCACAAATGAAATTAGAAATAATATTTCTAGAAGTTATTTTACCTCCAAATCTGCATGGACATAGAAACCTTGATCAAATTAACATGACCTATTGTAATTAGAACTCAGCCAACTTGGGTCACTAAAGACAGTTTATAAGATTGGAGCCCTGTAAGAGCTGCATAACCTGATGAATCATTTCCACAATCTCATCTACAGTTCCAGGACTCTCATTATAATTCTAGTGATAAAAAAACCTCACGGAACAGTTCTGAGGATGATGGATATTTATCAAACTTTACTATTTGTATTATCCTTTTACTATCTAATAGCTGCGCTGATGAGACTCTAAGGGAGGACTGAAAAGTCAGACACTCAATCCTGTCTGACTCTGTAACCTTTTGCGCAGCCTGCCAGGCTCCTCTGTCCATGGGATTCTCCAGGCAAGAATACTGCACTGTAGGCAAATTCTTTACCATCTGAACCACCAGGGAAGCCCCTCAGTTCAGTTCAGTCACTGAGTTGTGTCTGACTCTTTGTGACCCTGTGAATCGCAGCACGCCAGGCCTCCCTGTCCATCACCATCTCCCGGAGTTCACTCAGACTCACGTCCATCGAGTCAGTGATGCCATCCAGCCATCTCATCCTCGGTCGACCCCTTTTCCTCCTGCCCCCAATCCCTCCCAGCATCAGAGTCTTTTCCAATGAGTCAACTCTTCGCATGAGGTGGCCAAAGTACTGGCGTTTCAGCTTTGGCATCATTCCTTCCAAAGAAATCCCAGGGTTGATCTCCTTCAGAATGGACTGGTTGGATCTCCTTGCAGTCCAAGGGACTCTCAAGAGTCTTCTCCAACACCACAGTTCAAAAGCATCAATTCTTCGGTGCTCAGCCTTCTTCACAGTCCAACTCTCACATCCATACATGACCACAGGAAAAACCATAGCCTTGACTAGATGGACCTTAGTTGGCAAAGTAATGTCTCTGCTTTTGAATATGCTATCCAGGTTGGTCATAACTTTTCTTCCAAGGAGTAAGCGTCTTTTAATTTCATGGCTGCAGTCACCACCATCTGCAGTGATTTTGGAGCCCCAAAATATAAAGTCTGACACTGTTTCCACTGTTTCCCCATCTACTTCCCATGAAGTGATGGGACCAGATGCCATGATCTTCGTTTTCTGAATGTTGAGCTTTTTTTTTTTTTAAAGGAGAAAAATCACTCCTTTTAGATAGAGATGATATGGAGCCTTTCTTTGATAGTAGGCTCCAGCAAAGCGCAGCCACTGCTCCTTACCTTGGACGAGGGGTATCTCCTCACAGCCACCCCTCCTGACCTTGGACATGGAGGAGTTCCACTTGGCCCTCCTCTGCAAGGAGACATAAGAAAGCCTTCCTCAGTGATCAGTGCAAAGAAATAGAGAAAAATAATAGAACGGGAAAGACTAGACTAGGGAGCTCCTCAAGAAAATTAGAGATACCAAGGGAACATTTAGTGCAGACATGGGCTCAATAAATGGTATGGACCTAACAGAAGCAGAAGATATTAAGAAGAGGTGGCAAGAATACACAGAAGAACTGTACAAAAAGATCTTCAATACAGATAATCACGATGGTGTGATCACTCACCTAGAGCCAGACATCCTGGAATGTGGAGTCAAGTGGGCCTTAGGAAGCATCACTATGAACAAAGCTAGTGGAGGTGATGGAATTCTGGTTGAGCGATTTCAAATTCTAAAAGATGATGCTATGAAAATGCTGCACTCATATGTCAGCAAGTTTGGAAAACTCAGCAGTGGCCACAGAATTGAAAAAGGTCAATTTTCATTCCAATCCCAAAGAAAGGGAATGCCAAAAAATGCTCAAACTACGGCACAATTGCACTCATCTCACATGCTTTCAAAGTAATGCTCAAAATTCTCCAAACCAGGCTTCAACAATGTATGAACTGTGAACTTGCAGTCTATCAAAGAAAGACTCCAAATCATCTCTATCTAAAAGGAGTAATTTTTCTCCTTTTAAAAACATTTGGCAGTGAGGGGAAGATTATTCTCTTTCAATCCAAGAGGAACTCGAATCTCAAACTGTAAAACAGTAAATAGGTGTCTTAACCATTTCTTTCCTAATTTAGGTCCCTTTGGTCACACTCCATTGGTTGTGCCAATAGTCCCAATTTCCGGGTAAAAGAAAAGTTGGGTCTGGATTTATTTTTAACTATCCAGCTTGGTAAAGGTATATTAAAACACAAATAAAAATGCTATTTCAATTAGTATTGCAAAATTTATACTCACTATTTTCCGCTTCTCCTTTCCTTATTATGTTTTTATAGATTCAGAGAGAAGCTTATGGAACCGAAAATATAATTTTTTAAAATACATAATTTAATAGGTTTATTTAACTATGGTTTACATTTAGTAAAATTCATCTTTTTCAGGTGTGCAATTCTATGAGTTTTGACCGACTTATAGAGTTATGTGGCCACCACCACAGTCAAGCTATAGAATACAAACGTGGGCTATTTGTTTTACAACGTTTTTAGAGAAGTAGTAAGTTGAGAAGTGATTGCATTGGTAAAGTCGAGTAAGTCGATTAGAGTGAGCAAAACCATGAGAAAATAAGACTGATTGTACAAGAGGAAAGAGGAGGTTAAGAGAGAAAAGGAAACTAAAAGGTAAAGAAAGACTGAAATAAAGACAATGGGCTGCAAGAGTGACACTCAGGGATCAAGGTTGGGGATTTGGACCCTGTGAAGGACATCCTGTATATGTGGTCTCCTCATCACCCCTCTCATTTTTTCCTGTCTCCTCTATTGATCTTTTTCTCTTAATGAATCCTGCATGGTGGAACACAGCCTTAAAGCACTTATGCCTTTTATTGATCGTTTGATCCAATTAACACATGGAGTAGTTATTTTAAATATTCATAACTGTCTGTGGAGAATTAAAAAATTCATATGATTTTAAAAATTTTAAGTATTTTTAATTGGAGGATTATTACCCCACAATGTTGTGTTGGTTTCTGCCATACATCAACATGAATCAGCCGTAGGTATACATATGTTCCTTCCCTCCTGAACCCTTCTCCCTCCTCAAAAATCTGTATGATTAGACTCAACTCCCAAAGATCATGATTCGATAATTCTAACATGGGACCCCTTTTAAAAAGTTGAAGGAATGAATACAGCAATTAGATGTTGGAAAACAGAGTAAAATATTTTGTTATCAACAATACTTAAAGACACAAGATATGCCATGAAGTGAGCATATTGTGAGACCTCTTTCCGCCAAAATGCTAAGATGTACGCCCAGACAAGGAAGACCCTTCCAGGCCGGCTGTTACTCCTGCCCCACAGCAGAGGAGGGGGGTAACGGGCTGCAGAGCTGGGCCAGCTGCAGGCAGTCACCGGAGCCCTTAACTCCTCTCCACTCTCCTTCGCTTATATTAGAAGGTTTCTTTCCTTCCCCTTCTCACTCTTCAAATACATCTCACACAGACAGGGGCTGGTAGCCGTTTGCATTCAGACTAAAGCACATTGCTACCTGAAAGGCCAGAGTGAGACTTCTGGAAAGTCACTCGGTGTGTTCACTTTTCCTTTCTTCGTGTGCCACTCAGTGTTTGTCTCAAAGTCTGTCTGTGGCATATATTGGTCTAAAAGGTGCTTTCTTTTTAGAACTTGTAGGGAGTCTGTGGATGAGAAACTAACCTTCACCACCCCTGACTTCTTCGGATGTCACTGCTGCCTGGGAAAAACCTAGGAGTTGTGCGTGCCCAATTGGGCTTCCCTGATGGCTCCCACGGTAAAACTTCTGCCCGCAATGTGGGAGCCCCGGGATCGATTCCTGGGTCGGGAAAGTCCCCTGGAGAAGGAAATGGCAATCCACTCCAGCACTCTTGTCTGGAAAATCCCATGGACGGAGGAGCCTCATAGGCTACAGTCCATGGGGTCGCGAAGAGTCGGACACGACTGAGCGACTTCACTTCAATCGGTACTAGGGCCTCTCGCAGTGTTCTTAAAAAAATGAGGTTTGGCAACTCTGCTGCTGCTGCTAAGTCACTTCAGTCATGTCCGACTCTGGGCCCCCACTATTTGAAAGAGAACCACCAGAAAGGACTGAGGAGCAGCTGCATCCTTTACTGAGTCATGTAATCTCTACTTCCCAGGATAAACACCACTTGCTCTTGCGTTAATCCTAGCCTGGTGCTCTTATTTACATTTCCTGTCTGGCCCCATGGGCATTGGTACCTGTGATCCCTGCCCTGAAGGAATTTTAAATCCCATCAAACAGGTGTGGGAGCAGATTTAAGCTTAGACCACTTATCTTGGTGTTCAAAATCATGTATGTGAATAGCTCTGAAGATAAACTTACATTTATTCATTCTGGTCCTTAGCATGGATTATATAGGCACTGAGGCTCACTGAACCGTCCTCATTCATTTATGTTCGCTTTCCTCTCCTGTTATCTTACTTTTTTCCTCCTCCTCTGCCCCTCATATCACAAAGCTGGGGATGCAGGGGTCTTGCCCGTCCCACCCCCATAGTGCTAATGCTAGCTAATGGAAGCCCTCTATAGCTCAGTGACCCATGACTTAAAACAGGCCAGCAACTAGGTCGCCAGATCTCAGAATGAGTAGATGATTCCAAAGTCCTCAAATGAATGTATGGAGGAGGGTACATAAAGGGAAGGACAGAGGTCCTACACAAAGTATACTTGGTGGGAAAAAAGGTCAAGAGTCTATGACCCAATAAGTGTGTGTGCGTGCACACAAGTTATGGCATAAATACATGGAGTCAGGGAAAATTTGGAGTTTAAATAATGAATGATCAAGATGAAAAGAGAAAATGAGGCATGACTTTACTATACAAGGGAAATGTTCATCTCTGCCTTTTGAATAAGCTGCCACCTATTCTTAGATTCTTAAATTGTATCATTAAATATAAGCACAGGTATAATTATTTATTGATTTAAACATAAATATCTCCCTGCAATGCCATTCTCAGAATTTGTTGCTTGTTTAATATAGTCATATACAAACGTTCATGAGCAATTATCTACTTAAAAATATGTAGTACCATAGCAGTAGGAATTTTGTTTCAGTTGTTCAGAGTATCCCCCGTGGTTCAGCTAGTTCTTGGCACATAATAAGGTTATTTTTTTTGAAATGGATGAATGGCTATTTATGTGTTTGTGAGAGACAGAGAGAAATCTCTGAGGATTTGGGTGCAGAAATATGTTCATCTCTATTATTACATAATTATTCTATCATTGAGTAAACCTGTGGAATAAAAAGTATTCTAGTTTCTATGTACACCTTTTTTAATATAAAGATTCAAATTGTATAAGATTTTCACAATGATAATGTAATAGTGACCTAATGTTGAAGTCATTTTTATCTCTTTGTCAGGGAGGGTCTGCATATGAGTTAGTAATTATTTAGTGAGTATTTGACTTCTTGAAAGATGTTAATTGGTGCAAAATGTGATCATATCTAGCACTCTTGAAAAGAGACACTGTGCTGAATTCAAATCCTCGTCACTTGGTTGATACAGGTGTCAGAAATCTAGCCCTGTGGAATCTAACGTCATAATTTGTGATATTTTTCATATTATCCTTGTATTGAGACCTTGAAGTATTGGGAGGAGAAAAAGTAACATTGATTTTGACCATTCTGTCAGTGTGCTTCTAGATGAGCATGGGGAGAGGAGTGAGAGATACATAAGATAAAGGAGAAATTCAGAAAAATTGATGCAAATCCCCTAAAGTCTAAAAAAAAAAAAAAAAACCCACTTTTTTTTTTTTTCCCTTTCTTATGCGACCTACACTTCTGTACTAATATAACAGTGCCCTTGTTCCATCTCCGCCCCGACTCCAGGGAAGGCTGGTTCACGCTGTTCTACAAGGGCACGTAGCCCTCCTGCACTCCCCAGCATCTAGGACCCTGTGTGTGTGTTACTTCCTCAGCTGTGTCCAAGTCTTTGTGACCCCATGAACTGCAGCCCACCAGACCTCTCTGTCCACAGGGATTCTGCAGGCAAGAATACACTTAAAAGGATTATGTGTATCCTGAGAAGGCTAGTCCAGAATAATTCAAATGGAGCTTGGAAAAGTCTTAGGGCACGTATAAGCAGATACTGATTAGCAACCTAGGAAGTCCTCACCGCATAGCACCCATAAGCCAGCCAGAATGACTCTTTGCCCCTCTAATGACAGAACGTGCACCCTCAGGCAACTGAGATGTTGAAGCGGTGTTGTTTTGCTGAGACTGTTGCAAAGACAACCCGATATGCAAGACGGGATGGAGCTGGGGCCCTCTCTCCGGGCCATGTGATCATTTCTAGTTAGCTGTTTTTTCCTTACCAATCTCTGTCCTTCATCCCCTCCCTCACTTCCTCTGCTTTCCTCTAATCTGTTTTAATGTTATCTTTTCTAAAGTACAGATGACCTGGGTTTCCTTCATTTTTCAAGGCATTAGCTTTGTGTCCTGAGTTTTTCAGGGCTTGAAATTTTGAAACTCACAAACATTTGCCTCAGTAGTGATGTTCTGATTTAGCTTAAATTCAGCGCTATAATGTAGGCAGGGTGTAGGGATCACCATGGACTTCTAAAGAAATTCTCTTTACTTGATTTTGAACAATATAGTCCTTGATAAAAATAAGGTCATTACGTGTGCTTAGTCACTCAGTTGTGTCTGACTTTTTGCGACACCGTGGACTGCAGCCCACCAGGCCCCTCTGTCCATGGAGATTCTCCAGGCAAGAATACTGGAGTGGGTTGCCATGCCCTCCTCCAAGGGATATTCCCAACCCAGGGATCAAACCCAGGCCTGCCAGATTGCAGATGGATCCTTTACCATCTGAGCCACCATGGAAACCCAAAAAGGTCATTGTCAGTAAATTAATATTCAGTTGTAGTAATTATCAATTTAAAATTTACTCAATTAAGCAATATAAATTGTAATAATTAGCTATATAAGTAATTTTGTAATAGTATTTTACACTTCAAATTATGCTTATTTACTTGAACAAGAATCATGTATCAACTTTAGGTTTGCTTTTACTTTAGTGAAAATTACTGTTATCTCTTTCCTTCCTTATACTATTGGAAGAAATAGGAATACTATATTCTGTATAGTATTGGCATATGTATAAAAAAGGGGAGGATATCCTTACAGAAATGAAACTATAAAATTAATAGATACAAATACTAAAAACATCTTTGAATTAAAAGTGAATAACAAGGAATATCAGATGAATGACAAGAAGGGAAGGAGAAAAGACAAACGATTGGACGGAAGGGCATTGAAAATCAGAGCTTGAGTGATTCTAAAATAAGTTAGAAATCAACATGCATTTAACCACACACTGAGAAAAGAAGAGAACGATGCATGACCCACTCACACACACAATAACATGTCTTACCTAATGCATGATGTGTGTTGGAGACTTAGCAGATGTTTACTAAAGGAGAAAATAAAAGAAATACAGGCAGAGGAAAAGAAAACTGCATGAAATAAAAAGGTCCAAACTGTGACCCTTATATATTGCGTCCAAAGACTTAAATCCTAATGTAATTTTGTCAAATATGTATTGCTTAGGCATAAATGCCTTCAAACGTTTGAAACAGTCTGGTTCACATGAAATAAAAGACTGTGCTTGTTTAACCATAGCTAAGTGTTGACAATGTCTACTTTTGTAAGGAGAAAAACATGTAATTTAATAAAGGACGATTTTTAAAAGTTTTTATAAAGTACATCATGAAGCAGTGTCTCTGGTTACACATATTCAGATAAAGTATTTTCTCTGTTAATCATGATTTTAATAGGAAAACATTAAAATTAGCATTTTTTTTCCAGGATATAAAGCTAGTGGGTAAGGAATTTTAGGAAATGAAAAAGTCAGACTTATCAAAAAGTTGTCATAAATGTCCAGTCATTGAGAAATAGCTATGCAAATAATGATATAGTTAATTGAGCTTGAAAAACTATATATAAGCTGAAACTCCAGTACTTTGGCCACCTCATGCGAAGAGTTGACTCATTGGAAAAGACTCTGATGCTGGGAGGGATTGGGGGCAGGAGGAGAAGGGGACGACCGAGGATGAGATGGCTGGATGGCATCACTGACTCGATGGACGTGAGTCTGAGTGAACTCCGAGAGATGGTGATGAACAGGGAGGCCTGGCGTGCTTCGATTCATGGGGTCTCAAAGAGTCGGACACGACTGAACGACTGAACTGAACTGAACTGAACTGAACAAAGAATTATGTTACAACTATGTATAAGTCATTGAAAATACTCAGGGTTTGGGAGAAAATTTTTTTAACGAAAATTTTAATTAAATATTTTATCAATACTTAATTTATTAAATTAATATTCAATTTATTAAAAAGGTAGGATTCAAGTTTTCTGTTTTTATTTACGACTGCCATATCAATTCCATAAAACGTAAATAGTTGTCAAAGGCCATTCACTAAATTGTTTTCTATACATGAATTTCCCCAAATCAACATTTGCTATATGTTCCTCTGAAAAAACTATAATGAAATTATTACATAAAATTAAGCTTTCCAACTATGGGACTCACCCTTTTTCATTAGATGAATATTGATGATCCTGTTGTTTAGCACTGGTGAGACTATCATTTACCTTTAGTACCTTTTACAATGTCTGTGTCACTAGTGAATTTCTGAAGGAGATAAGATCCTGTATTTTCAGAACTTTTTCTTTCTTGGGTCATATTTTGGCTGTTTAAGGTCATCACTCTGATGGAGGAGATGGATGATGGGTTCTTCAGAGGTGAAAAGGTAAATTAGTTCAAGGCATTTCATCAATATCCTTTATGCAAATTAGAAGGCTGTGTAATTTTTACTGCAATTATTGAAAACTAGTTAATCTAACCTTTGACATCAGTTAAGGGCAGTGAGGCTGAAGCATTTATTTGGAAAAAATGTCAATGTTATTTTTCTTTTTTTTCCCTGAAACATCATTCAATAAATTATGCTTAGAATTATCTAGTTGCAGAATTCTCATTACTTAGACATAAAATGCCTATATACTATTAGCAGAAAGCTCATATTGTGGCACTAATAGTGTTAATAGAATTGACACGAATTCCTAATGTTATCTAGCAAATGTATTTTCGACTTGAACATTGTCACTAAGTACACCTTGGTTTATCAGTGCCATCAAGTTTTCTCACTTGTCTTCCGTATCCTTGAATAGTTCTTGAAATCTATAAACTCAGTAGATTGAATGAGACGCTGAGAGCATCAGAATCTCTCAAAAACATATCTCTAGATGAAGGAGAAGCAGAGAGCATACTCCTGATTTCATCCTAAATTTATTTATCTAAATGATTGGATGTAGCTGGTGCTCTTCTTTAGTTGTGAAGTCATGCCTGACTCTTGCAGCCCATCAGGCTCCTCTGTCCATGGGATTTCCCAGGCAAGGTTGCCACTTCCTTCTTCAGGGGATTTTCCTAACCCAGGAACTGAACCCAGGTCTCCTACACTGCAGGAAGATTCTTTACCACTGAGTCACCAGAAAAGTCCGTTTCAATGATTAACTTGTATTAAATTTGAAATATATATTTAGAGTTTTAAGAATAAGGATATCTGATCTTGAAAGCTACACAAGTTAAGCTGAGCCTAGTGAAAATGGAAAGTAGTAGAAGACAGGAGAAACTGAGAGGATGATAAAAGTTAGCCTAAACTGAGGTAGGATGCAATTATTAAAGAATAAAAGTGTCTGATAATAAGTTTTCTGACATCTTGTACATAGGAATGATGTGAACTTTATTGAGGTTTATTTATGTACTGTCCCGCTCACAACAATTTAATTTCTTCCAGTTGTCAATCTAGACTGCTTTGTAGTCTGAGGATCTGAGCCACTGTTTATTTTGATGGCTGTTTCGGGTGTTAACGTGAGCAATTATAACATAAAATAAAGGGGAAGAAAGGTAATTCAGGTCATATTAAGTTCCTGAGGAATATTGTTAATTCGACTTTAATGTTTATCCATTACACTATGCATTCTAGCTCCAAAATTAAAATTTGAAAACATCATGAATTTTTGTAGAATTATCTCAGTTTATTTTAATTACTCACATTTTATAAAATTGTTTTCTTCTTGGCTGAAGAGACTTGAAAGAATGAATATAAGAGAATTTACTTGGAGGATGATACTTCTCATTAAAATATGAATAAAAGTAGGAAATCTGGGTAATATTTAATCTGACAGATGTTAACACAAAAGATAATTTTTTCTTTTGGAAAGTAGATCTGACTTACAATTGCAAGTTAGTTACTTAATGAAAGTTAGAAGTTTTCTGATCTTGCTTTAGAAATGCATGAAATATACTATTATATTTTTTTATAAAATCATAAAGTCTTTAAATATACCCTACTCTCTGCATATTCTCTCTGAAAACTTAATGTTATACAGTACATTAATTACAGTTCATCTTTTGAACCTGGAAAATAATGTGAATTCATATATATATATAGGGAGAGAGAGAGAGCCCACCAGGCTCCTCTGTACGTGAAATTCTCCAAGCAAGAATACTGGAGTGGGAGTGGGTAGCCATTCCCTTCTGCAGGGGATCTTCCAGACCCAGGGATTGAACCAGGGTCTCCTGCATTGCAGGCAGACTCTTCACCATCTGAGCCACCAGAGAAGCCTGAAATCCAGGTACCAGCACGGCCATGCTCCTCTGAAGGCTCTAGCAGGGCGTCTTTTGCTTTTACCAGCTTCTGGTGGCTCCTGACATTGCTTTGCTCGAGTCTGCATAACTCTAATCTCTGCCTCAATCTTTATGTGGCCTTTTCCTCTAGTGTCTCTCAAATTCCCCTCATCTTTGTCTTGTAAGGGCACTAGTCATTCGATTAGGGTCCACCCTAAATTTAGTGTAATTCTTTCTGGAGATCCCTGATGATATCTGCAAAAACCTTATTTCCAAATAAGTCACATTTGCAGTTATGAGGGCTGAGACTTGGATATATGTTTTGGATAGACACAATTCAACCCACTGCAACCATACACTACATAGGATCATTCTCATTTTGAATAATTGACTTTTCATCAATCATTTGAACACCTATGGCTTTTTCAGTTATTAACATTAAAGTGACCCATTCATTTAAAAAGTATCTGACTTACAAACCATTTATTTCTATTTTATCCAATTCCTACTGAATAACTTGGATTATTAACAATATCTTTTAAATTCCTGTTCCTGCATGATCCATGCAGAGTGTATTATGTGAAATTTGATAGAAATGGCCAGTATGTATTTATAGGATATGGTGCATAGAAAGCATGATTTTGTCTTGATATTAAGCTAGCATGTGATGTTTTTCAGAACTGCAGAAAACTAGAAAGCCAGACATTCATGATAGAGTAAACAAAAATCCTGTAAGAAAAGTCATTTTCACAGACATTATTTTACAAACCATTAGCGGAGATGCCATCATTTCCTCCCTGCTTACACCACTCATTTTAGAGATGATACTGTGTCCTGGACATAGATAATCACATCAGGGGAGAATAACTGAGAATTTCTGGTTCAATCAGATTACATCTCCAAGAAATTTGAAAGTAATCTCCAAGCATGAATCAATCACATAATGTTAAGTACTAGGACGGAAAGATTGTGGTAAGATCAGGCCAGATCACATGACCTGGCCACAGAAAGCTATCTGAAAAATATAAAGGAGAGCGGGGTCGGGGGGGTACTTATACAGTTTGCTGAGGAACCTGGATTCACAAAGGTGAATGAAATCTATAAACATTTGCACAGAAGTAAGAAGGAGATTTCATGTGGTATGAGAGCAGCTGCCTGACTGAGCTTCAGTTTCCGTGAAATTTCATACACCCTCCTACTGTTGAGGCACCTGAGATTTTCCTAGATCCTTATCCCAAGTTTGGCTTGAGTTAGTTTCTTTTTAGCAACCACATGATTTTAAGATCAAGTTTGACACCCAAAGTGCAAACCTTAGAAGTTCAAAATAGCTGAAAGTGCATTTAAAACTGGAAAAAATATATATATAAATAAAAATGGACTTAATACTTTGACATAACTGTGATTATTTAAAGTAAGTATGAATATCATTACTAGTAGTTATGTCCTGCCTGGTTGTATTGAGATACAAGTTTTATACAAAGGATACAATTGAAAGCAAATGAATGTCCACACTTGATATAAAGTAATTGAAAACAGCTTGCCCACCAGGAAGCTGAACACTTTCTCTGGGCATATTTACACTATGTGATTACTTTGCAAAATGTTTGTGCAAATATCTAAAGTGTAAATTTCTATTCCATCTATGTCAAATAATCACAGGTTCTTACTTTTTATAATAATAGTAATAATGATATAGTAAAAATATAATGTCATTTACAGTATCATCATTGAGAACTTACTAAGTGCCAAGTCCTGAAAATACACTATGCCATTAATATTCAAAAGGATTATCTGATAGGTGCTGTGATTACAGAGATTTATCAGATGAAGAGACTAAGTTTAGGAGATTTAAAGTATTAACCCACAGATATGAAATTCAAACTTGACAGAGGAGGAATATCGACCTAGGACTGTGTGATTACAATCTCCATATTTGACTGCTTCACTAATATAACAGTTTTCCTAACAATTCACATCAGTATTTTTCTATTGAGGTGAGGTGAAGTTGCTCAGTCGTGTCCGACTCTTTGCGACCCCATGGACTGTAACCTACTAGGCTTCTCTGTCCATGGGATTCTCCAGGCAAGAATACTGGAGTGGGTTGCCATTTCCTTCTCCAGGGGATCTTCCCGACCCAGGGATCGAACCCAGGTCTCCCGCATTGGGGGCAGACGCTTTAACCTCTGAGCCACCAGGGAAGTATTTTACTGAAATTATATTAAGAAAAATAAAGAAAGCATTCAACTAGCTTCATGACTCAGAGTAAATCTGAAAGCATAGAAATGAAAGAGAGTTTAGAAAATATAAGCTTCCACTCCATTCTTCTTTTAAGGTACTAATTAAATGCATAGATAGTGTGAACTAAGATAATATTTTGGTTTTTAACTGTATAAATTGTTTCTTTAGAAATGAAAGAAATCACTATTAGTTTAAATCAGATACTCATATACAGACTGAAGACTTCTCTAATAAAGATGTGGGAACTGCTAAAATAAAAGAGGAACTATCTCTATGAGTTCTTGCCCCAAATTTACCATATATGACCTTGAACATACCTAATAATCTCTGTAGGTGGCAGTTATTTGGGTGTAAAACAAAGATAATTAATTTTACTAAGCTTGCCTAGGTTTTGTGAAGATTAATGAGTTAATCAAGTCCAGAGCACATTCTGTTTTTCTTTAATGACAAGAATATGAAAAATGTTTAGTACAGTAGTGAGTCTAAGAAAGAAGACTGTATTTATTATGCATGCTATCTAATGGGCTGTCATCGAGGTTAGGAGTAAGTCCTTATCTCTTTAATATTACTGATGGGAGTAAACTCTTGATAATTACAAAAACCTTTGAGAGTATTTTGTGAGGTGGCTGGAAGGGACCAATGTAACAACTGTCATATAGTCCATGGGCCACAGACTCTCTAATCCTGGCTCTGCCCCTAACCATGCTATAAAATGAGAGAATAATGTCTATCTCAGATGGCATTTACGACAGTTTATTTAGAACGTGTTCATTACCTACCATATAGTAGGTTGCTGTTTTGGGTTCAGGAGACACAGAGAAGAATAGAAAAAATCCTTACCCTAAAATGTTTACATTCTAAAAGAAAGACAATAGATAAGGGGAAAGTAAACAAGCAATATGCTTTCAGAAGTAACAAAGACAGCAAGGGAAATTAAATGAGGTAAGGGGATGGGGATGGGAGGATGATGTGAAGTAGGAAGCATAACTTACCTATGGTCAGAGTGGGTCTGAATAATGTAAGTAAATAGACTCCATGAGGAACTGGGGATGGGGTGTTCCTGACACAGGGGACAATATGGGAAAGGCTCTGGGGGCAAGCAGGAGCTTGGTATGTTTGTGGAAAAGAGGGCTAGTGTATGTGGAGCATAGTGTACAAGAGGGATGTTGGAGATGACGGCAGAGTGGCAACTAAGAGTTAGGCCTCCTGTTCCTGGTAAAGAGTTTCCATTTTATTCTAAGTGTTCTGAGAATCAATTGGAATGAAGTTTTATAAAGATTCTTCTGTTGGTTGAGAATGGATACGTGAGAGCAAGAATGAAAACAGAAAATACTGTAGGAATCCAGATGATAAGATAGTAAATAGGATTGGGGCTCAGTGGGTAAAGAGTCTGCTTGTAATGCAAGAGACTCAGGAGACATTGGTTCCATCCCAGGATTGGGAAGATTTGCCTGGAGAAGGAAATGGCAACCCACTCCAGTATTCTTGCCCGGAGAATTTCATGGACAGAAGAGCCTGGCAGGCTACAGTCCATGGGGTAGTAAAGAGTCAGACATAACTGAAGGACTAAGCGCGGGATTGGGGCAAAAGGGAGTATGAGACTTAGGGTGTGTCTTGACGTTTGAGTAGACAGTTTGCTTTGACGGGTTAAGGAAGAGAGTGAGAGAAATATTAGAATCAAAGATGGTGCTTAGGTGTTTGTCCTAGCCTGGGAGGTGATGACAGCTTAAGATAAAAACAGGCAAAAATTTACATGTCTATTTATGGTTGAGTCACTTTGCTGTCCATCTGAAATTATCACAACATTGTTGATTGGCTACTCTCCAATATAGGATACAAAGTTTAAAAAGAAGTTTATCAATATGACAAAAAATGGAAAGCCATGCTAAATCCTCAATAAGAAAAAAAAAAAAAAGAGAAGAAAGAACATCCATGTTAGTGAAAATGCAAATATTGAGGCGGAACCATACAAAGTGACTTTTGAGTTCTTCCAAATATATATGTACTGGAGCAAGCAGTTATTTATGGGAATTGATTAAGGACAAAGTCCTAATTATGTAACAGGGAAAACAGTTCAGCTATATGAAACTTTATAAAACTTATAACTGGTATCTTGAATTGTTAAATTGAAACTTCAAAACAAGTAAAAGAATATTAGTGGGACTTTCTTGGTAACCCAGTGGCTAAGACTCCACACTCCCAATGTGGGGGTGGGGGTGGGTTAATCCCTTGTCAGGGAGCTAGATCCTGTATGCCCCAACTAAAGTTTCTGCATTCCACAACTAAGAGCTGGTGTAGTCAAATTGAAAACAAAACAAAAGATGTTGTTAAATACTGGAGAGAGAGAAATTTGAATAAAGAAGAAAGCAACTCCCAGTGTGATAATTTGGTTTACAGAATATGGTTCAGTCTGGTAGATTTCATATAGACATCTGTTAACTAGGAGAATATATTCAGCTATCTAAAGTTTTGGAGGTACAATCCAAAGGGCCATAGATGATCATTTATGTAGTAGAAAAACAAAAAGCCAACATTTCAAAAATAAACAATAGGGCTTGATTCAACTACTGGTGTATGCAAGAATGAATATATCAATAGTTAGAAATATGTACTTGTGATATAATTGGAAAACAAATTGCCCACACTGAAAAGTGAGAGAGAAGGAGGGAGACTGAGAAAGAAAAATAAAGAAAAAAAAGTTACTGGCCTGGCTTTAGTTTATAAACAAAAAGACATTTTTAATAAATCAGTGTTCCAGTCTCTTTCTTTACTGAAACATATCAGAAATATGTTCTTCTGCTGTTAGGAGAGCATGGAATTATGGAAGCTCAGCTGTGAAGAGAAACCAGAAATGGTACATAAAATGGAAAGGAGAAATGGTCACTGTAAATCTGTTTCTGACTCAAAATTTCTTAGGTTTTGTACATATGAGCCAAAACTATGAATGCAATAGTTTAATGCATCCCAGAATAATAAAATAATGTGAAATTTGGACACAGAGGAATAGAAGTAGGTAATGAATGGCCATCCTGTAACACTTGTAAGCAGATAGATCATATGAGATTGCTACAGTATGGGAATCAATTTGGCTACAGTATGAATGTTCAGGGGTCTTTCTTCAATGCAGTCATTTTATTTTCCTTGATAAATAATTTACTGCTGCTGCTAAGTCACTTCAGTCGTGTCCGACTCTGTGCGACCCCATAGACAGCAGCCCAGCAGGCTCCCCAGTCCCTGGGATTCTCCAGGCAAGAACACTGGAGTGGGTTGCCATTTCCTTCTCCAATGCATGAAAGTGAAAAGTGAAAGTGAAGTCGCTCAGTCGTGTCCGACTCTTCGCGACCCCAAGGACTGCAGCCCACCAGGCTCCTCAGTCCATGGGATTTTCCAGGCAAGAGTACTGGAGTGGGGTGCCATTGCCTTCTCCGGATATTCTCTCTACATTCTTTTAAATTAATAGATATTTTAAACAGTTAATGAAAAGAGATGACTTTGCAAACATAATACCTAAATTATATTTTTTTACTTTTTCTTTGAAAATAGATTTTGAATTCATTTAGATATTTTAAACAACTTATCCTCTATCTTTGACCAAATGGCCCAAACTTGATATCTATAAACAGACACTTGATGTCTGTCAGTAAACTGCATAAAGAGTGATAAAGAGGACTCTGTGAAAGATGTAACATTTTTAAGTGATAACAAGATAAAATTATTATTTCTTTGTGGATAATGTGTATAAAATATACCACTGTGAATATTTTGGAAATATACAGATAGAAAATATTAGCTACCTCCTTATGTTCCTATTCTTTTTATTTATTTAGTTTTTTTGCAAAGGAGCAATCCTCAACTTAAAAAAAAAATATATGAGTTCTTTAAGCATCTGGTTAATGTGAAGATTTCAACAATACAATTTTTACTTTGGGGGTAAAATTGATTTCATTGCTGTCTGTTACTAGTCTAACTGTAAAAGAGCAGATGTTTGACTCATTTATGAATTATTTTAATAGTTTTCATTAGGTCTTTATCTGTAGTTTGTCAATGCGAGTCTGCAGATATATTCAGCCATCTGTTCCTTGGACCTGTGCTTCATGTGACTTACAGGAGTGTATTAATTTTATTGAATCAGCCATTAATTCAATCACAGGTTTATTTGCCCTGGGGGTGTTCCAAAAAAGACAGATGCTGTCAGTAAAAAAAAACAAAAACAAAAACAACAAAACACTCTCTTGCTAAATATGTCTATTTTTAAAAGTTATTTCTTCTATTTATTTGAAAGTCAAAGATTTTAGAAATTATTTTTAATTTTTAGCCTTCAAAATTCATTATTTCAGAGCTTCTATTAGCCATAGTCAGAAACATCTATAGATAGTAATTTTAAGAATTTGCTTTTTTGGGCAAAAAGTAGTAATATAACTTTGCATCTGTGTTTATCACTTTTACTCTCATTTCCAAAGTGATACACTGTGAAACCTTTGTGGAAAACTATGGATTTCTGACTAGAAAATTTTAAACGTATTAAATGTGATATTTATCATAAAGGCAGTTTTCTCAAGCTCAGTTCCATAGATTAGTAAAGGAGCCATCATCAGAAACAGCCTCAAGTCTCCTCAGCAATTGGACTGCTGCCTAGAACTAGGTAAAATTAGTCCAATCCTTCGGAAACTAACTTCCAACAGCGTTTGATAATATACTTTGGTCAGGCCTTTTTCCTGTGTCACCCGGATATCTTAATATCTCAGTGTTCTCCAGCTTTCTGAGGTCACACTTTGCTTTAACATTCTAATTCGATTCCTTGAGTCCCCAGCTACATGCTGTAAGTCTCTTTTAATATTTCAGTGAATTTCCAAAGCACCCACCTCATCCTGATTCCTACATTTTTTTCCTTTGCCCCTTTAAGGGATTATTTTGAGTATTTCTACAGACAAACCAGGCTAAACACATTTTGCATTCTTCATTTCCCCAGAGCTTCACTAACACAAAGTTATTTTTGGTGGACTATTACTGAAGGTTGGTTTGGGAGTAACAAAAGAGGGAGAGGATTACACACAATAATATAAAATGGAATATTAAATCTCACTGCCCTAGAATGCCATCAGACATTGCTGGCCATGGAGATTTATGCCCTTAGGCTCTCACTTTGATTTCCTTTTCTTGAACTTCTTCATATCGTTCTCTCCAGAAATCTCTCTTCCAAGCTCTACAATCACATTTTTTATACCTAGCTGTCTCCTTTACTTCACCCATCCTGAGTTCATTACATATTTTTATATTGTCCTAAACTATGAAGTTTCTCAGCTAAACAAATGACTATTTATTTTAGGTCCTCACTTATCAGCATTAATGAGGAAATAGCAGAAGCTTTNTTTTATAAAATAAATTGGTAAGCATAACCAGTTTTTAAGAGGTAACCATTTAAACTTAGTAACAAATCCAGAAATGTCTGAGTAACTTAAAATCATGTTAAGAACAGGCAGCTGCACCTGGCCGTTCCTGCAGGGGAGAATTGCCCTCTGGGTACAGGGGCACCAGCCTATGTCTGTGCCATTGGTTCAAGAGGATGAACATATTAGGACCCCATTGGTGTCAATCAGGAGACCCAGTTGTGCATGAGTGAGTGCTTAGTCACTCAATTGTTTCCAACTCTTTGTTACCCCATGGACTGTATGCAGCCTGTCAGGCTTCTCTGTCCATGAGATTTTTCAGGTAAAAATACTGGAGTGGGTTGCCAATTTCCTCCCCTCCAGGGGATCTTCCCAACCCAGGGATGGAGCCTGTGATATTTGCATCATTGGCGGGCAGATTCTTTACCACCTCACCAGCTGGAAAGCCCAGTTGTACATATTGCTTTCCAACTCTAAGTTCAATGATATCACATATTCCTAGCTTGAAATTGGCCATAATGGTAGTTTGAAATTGGCAAGAGCTACAGATCAGGTTTGTTTGTTTTTAATATCCCAGGTAGCTAGTTGTTGTATCTTTAATCAGCATACCACTGACCTTAAGAGGTTAGCATGTGAGATTTCTAAGGTTCTTTTCATCTCTGCTTTTAGATTGTGTCTGCAATAACTTTTCTGGTCCCTGCTGATGACAACTGAGAAACTCCAAAGAAGTATATAAATGAGAAATTTCCAAACTTGTCTAATGCATTTTCAGAAAGGTGGTAAACCAAATAGCATACTTCTGCATATCCTAATATCCCCTGGTTATTAAAATGCTCATGGTTATAATTTGGTTGGAAAGGAAGTTACCACATACATATAATAGATAAAATTAGTTAAAGTTGGTGAAATGTGTCAACATTAGCACAGATCAGAAAGATGAAAAGGTCACTGTAAAAGAAGATTCCTCATTTNAATAGCATACCTCTGCATATCCTAATATCCCCTGGTTATTAAAACGCTCATGGTTATAATTTGGTTGGAAAGGAAGTTACCACATACATATAATAGATAAAATTAGTTAAAGTTGGTGAAATGTGTCAACATTAGCACAGATCAGAAAGATGAAAAGGTCACTGTAAAAGAAGATTCCTCATTTTCTATGCTTTGACTACTAGTAGTGAGAAAAATAGATGTGATTCTTTGTGGTTATAAACTTAATTCCAAGAAACCCTTCAGCTCTTGACTCTGGTTACCAAATGATAGCAGTAATTCATAGCTTTGAATCTACCTGAAGTGAGAATGGCTACCTTTCATGGTGAATTGTGCTTAACAAGACCCAGCTGAGACCCGTGGACACCACAGGCACATGGGTAAGTTGAGACCTCTTCAAATGAATACTATTCTAATATTTACCCAGCATTTTTTCAGATGGAGAAAATGTGGACAAAAGGGGCATTGAGAACAATTCCAGTGTTCATGCTCCATGCATCAAAGCAAAAGGCTTGTTCTTTACCAATTGAACCATATCTGCCCCTCAGAGGATTAAGTTAATTGGAAGATGAGTGAGTGACTGTTTTTGTTGGGTGTGCTTCAAGGAGTCTCATATCCTTGACCCAAGGTGTTTTATCAAAACAAACAAATAAATAAATGCTTCCCATCTACTCAATACAGTCCTCCTGAGATGAATCACATTTCCCCTTTTCCCATCACTTTTATTTTCAGAGATATTTTATTATTTTTGCATAATTTTTAAAGGAACACGTTTTAGAAAGAGATTTTCTAGATTTTCATCTCAGCTCTATTGTTTACTCGCCTGGTGACTTTTGAAAACTGTTGAGAATTTATTGAGCCTCAGTTTCCATGTGTACAAACTGGGGATCATAAAAACTTATAAGCTTTAGGCAGATCTAATATATGGTTATTAAATAATTGAACTTGTACAATGCTTAGCATATAGTAGGCATATACTTCAAAATGTGACAGTTACAGATTGATATCCACGTCACCTGCCCAGCTGCTCTGTTTCATCTGGTTCTGATTATCACTATTTTCCTGTGCCCTAGGTCTGCCTGATCCTCGTTGCTGCAGTGACCTCTGTGCTATCTTTAGGGAGACCAAGCAATGTCAGTTCAGTTCAGTCGCTCAGTCATGTCTGACTCTTTGAGACTGCATGGACTGCAGCATGCCAGGCTTCCCTGCACATAACCAATTCTCGGAGTTTAATCAAACTCATGTCCATCATGTTGGTGATGCCATCCAACCATCTCATCCTCTGTCAGTCTTTACGCTTTCAATCTTTCCCAGCATCAAGGTCTTTTTGAATGAATCAGTTCTTCGCATCAGGTGGCCAAAGTATTGGAGTTTCAGCTTTAGCACCAAGCTATACATACACTGCAAAAGAATCCCCCAACCTCCAAATCATTTTCTTCTAACGCTTCTCTTCTCAGTGGTTTTCTATTCGTTCAAGAATCGTTTTTAATAGCCTTTGATACTGACAGATAATCTTTCTTATAAGTCTTCCATTCTAGACAGACTTGTGCAGTAACTGATTTTGTAACTTTTTTCATTTCCTATTCACTCACTTTTTTGCTCCCTCCTAATTATTTATCTAATCCTCATTATCCTTAAGAATGTAACTCAAGTCTTATTTCTTTGAGAATTTTTCTTGAAGATAATTTTTGTTTATTTATTTTGCTTCAAGGCTGATAAACCTTTGTCTACATAGACTATTTAGCACACCATTAATTCTCTTATATTAGTACAATCTCCGGAAAATTACTCCTATTAAACTAAATTCTTTGAAAGACAGATTTTATCTTTATTTTCTGAGCTTTCCCATTACTTACTATAATGTCTTGTAGTATCATTTTAATTATCAGGAATGGTATCTAATGTAAAAATTGGACATGCTTATTTTTTATTGAACACTTTATCCTGAAATCCCCAAACATACATAAAAAATTAAAAGCTAATACATGTGAAAAGAAGAGAAGTGGAAAGCAAAGGAGAAAAGAAAAGATATAAGCATCTGAATGCAGAGTTCCAGAGAATAGTCAGAAGAGATAAGAAAGCCTTCTTCAGCAATCAGTGCAAAGAAATGAAAAAGCAAGAGAGTTCCAGAAAAACATCTATTTCTGCTTTATTGACTATGTCAAAGCCTTTGACTGTGTAGATCACAAAAAACTGTGGAAAATTCTGAAAGAGATGGGAATACCAGACCATCTGAACAGCCTCTTGAGAAATCTATATGCAGGTTAGGTAACATTAGTTAGACTGGACATGGAACAACAGACTGATTCCAAATAGGGAAAGGAGTGCGTCAAATGTCACCCTGCTTATTTAACTTATGTGCAGAGTACATCATGAGAAACGATGGGCTGGATGAAGCACAAGCTGGAATGAAGACTGTCAGGAGAAATATCAATAATTTCAGATATGCAGATGACACCACCTTTATGGCAGAAAGCGGAGAAGAACTAGAGTCCCTTGATGAAAGTGAAAGAGGAGAGTGAAAAAGTTTGGCTTAAAACTCCACATTCAGAAAGCTAATTTCATGGCATCTGGTCCCATCACTTTATGGCAAATAGATGGGGAAACAGTGGAAACAGTGCCAGACTTTATTGTTTTGGGCACCAAAATCACTACAGATGCTAACTGAAACCATATCTTTTAGACACTTCTTGGAATATACATTCAGAAAGCTAATTTCATGGCATCTGGTCCCATCACTTTATGGCAAATAGATGGGGAAACAGTGGAAACAGTGCCAGACTTTATTGTTTTGGGCACCAAAATCACTACAGATGCTAACTGAAACCATATCTTTTAGACACTTCTTGGAATAAAAGCTATGACCAACATAGACAGCATATTAAAAAGCAGAGACATTACTTTGCCAACAAAGGTCTGTCTAGTCAAGGCTACGGTTTTTGCAGTAGTCATGTATGGATGTGGATGTGAGAGGTGAACTATAAAGAAAGTTGAGTACTGAAGAATTGATGCTTTTGAACTGTGGTATGGAGAAGACTCTTGAGAGTCCCTTGGACAGCAAGGAAATCCAACCAGTCCATCTTAAATGAAATCAGTCCTGTATATTCATTGGAACTACTGGTGTTGAAGCTGAAACTCCAATATTTTGGCCACCTGATGTGAAGAACTGACTCATTTGAAAAGACCCTTATGCTGGGAAAGATTGCAGCAGGAGGTGAAGGGGAGGACAGAGGATGAGATGGTTGAATGTCATCACCAACTCAGGGGATATGAGTTTGAGTAAACTCTGAGAGTTGGTGATGGACAGGGAGGCCTGGTGTGCTGCAGTCCATGGATTCACATAGAATCAAACATGATTGAGTGACTGAACTAGACTGCATTCATATAGAGTTCAGCATTCTGTTTTACATTAGTATAATTGAACACCTAAATTAAATAAATTTGCATGTTGAATGAGTGAATTTTGCAAGTGGCAAAAACTGAAGTCTCTGTTTTCAGGTATTAGTATAGAGTTTCTATAGCTGAATTCAACTAGAGATTTTTGATGTTTCTGTAATAAAACAAAGCATAAGTTCTTTCAGAGGAAAGTGAATGTTTAAAGTTCAGTTGAAAAGGTATATATATTTATATTTTTTTTGACTCATATCCAAGTCATCCATCATGTTTAAGATTGCATTCTCCTATAAATCATATGTTATTATTTGAATAGCAGTATAAATGAAATACCTCTTCATAGTCAATACCTTTTAGAAATATCAGTGAAAATTAAGACTTGTAGAAAAATTTCAGGATTACTAAAGAACTTTAAATGTGTTTGTTTCTACCTTATGCTTTTATGCTTAATAG
>SJYT01048286.1:256242-287283 GCA_006410635.1 Cephalophus harveyi | reverse complement strand
TTCACTCTTGCCATCTCTTGTTTGAACACTTCCAATTTGCCTTGATTCATGGACCTGACATTCCAGGTTCCTATGCAATATTGCTCTTTACAGCATTGGACCTTGCTTCTATCACCAGTCACGTCCACAACTGGGTATTGTTTTTACTTTGGCTCCATCCCTTCATTCTTTCTGGAGTTATTTCTTCAGTGATCTCCAGTAGCATATTGGGCACCTACTGACCTGGGGAGTTCTTCTTTCAATATCCTATCATTTTGCCTTTTCATACTGTTCATGGGGTTCTCAAGGCAAGAATACTGAAGTGGTTTGCCATTCCCTTCTCCAGTGGACCACATTCTGTCAGACCTCTCCACCATGACCCGCCCGTCTTGGGTTGCCCCATGGGCATGGCTTGCTTTCATTGAGTTAGACAAGGCTGTGGTCCTAGTGTGATGGTTCATGCTAACTTTCCTTCCAAGGAGTAAGCATCTTTTAATTTCATGGATGTAGTCACCATCTGCAGTGATTGTAGAGCCCCCCAAAATAAAGTCAGTTACTGGTTCCCCATCTATTTGCCACAAAATGATTGGACCGAATGCCATGATCTTAGCTTTCTGAATGTTGAGTTTTAAGCCAACATTTTCATTCTCCTTTTCACTTTCATCAAGAGGCTATTTAGTTCCTCTTCACTTTCTGCCATAAGGGTGGTGTCATCTGCATATCTGAGGTTAGTGATATTCCTCCCAGCAGTCTTGATTCCAGCTTGTGCTTCATCCAGCCCAGCGTTTCTCATGATGCACTCTACATATAATAAATAAGTAGGGTGACAATATACAGCCTTGAAGCTCTCCTTTTCCTATTTGGAACCAGTCTGTTGTTCCATGTCCAGTTCTAACTGTTGCTTCCTGACCTGCATACAGGTTTCTCAAGAGGCAGGTCAGGTGGTCTGGTGTTCCCATGTCTTTCAGAATTTTCCACAGTTTATTGTGATCTACACAAAGGCTTTGGCATAGTTGATGAAGCAGAAATAGATGTTTTTCTGGAACTCTCTTGCTTTTTCCATGATCCAGCGGATGTTGGCAATTTGATCTCTGGTTCCTCTGTGTTTTCTGAAACCAGCTTGAACATTTGGAAGTTCACCGTTCACGTATTGCTGAAGCCTGGCTTGGAGAATTTTGAGCAATACTTTATTAGAACGTGAGATGAGTGCAATTGTGCGGTAGTTGGAGCATTCTTTGGCATTGGCTTTCTTTGGGATTGGAATGAAAACTGACCTTTTCCAGTCCTGTGGCCACTGCTGAGTTTTCCAAATTTGCTGGCATATTGCGTGCAGCACTTTCTCAACATCATCTTTTAGGATTTGAAATAGCTCAACTGGAATTCTAACACCTCCACTAGCTTTGTTCATAGTGATGTTTCCAAAGGCCCACTTGAAATCACATTCCAGGATGTCTGGGTCTAGGTGAATGATCACACCATCGTGATTATCTGGGTCATGACGATCTTTTTTGTACAGTTCGTCTGTGTATTCCTCCTCTGTGTATTCTGTGTATTCTTCTGTGTTCCCCGCTCCTCACCTTCCTCCATCCCCCTCCTCTTCTCTCCTCCTCCTCCTCCTCTTCAGACTTCTTATCAGCCTGCTGCTCCTGTTGCTAAGTCGCTTCAGTCATGTGTGAATCTGTGCTACCCCGTAGATGGCAGCACATCAGGCTCCCCCATCCCTGGGATTCTTCAGGCAAGAACACTGGAGTGGGTTGCCATTGCCTTCTCCAATGCAGGAAAGTGAAAAGTGAAACTGAAGTCACTCAGTCATGTTCGACTCCCAGCGACCCCGTGGACTGCAGCCCATCAGGCTCCTCTGTCCTTGGGATTTTTCAGGCAAGAGTACTGGAGTGGGTTGCCATTGCCTTCTCCTCCTATCAGCCTACTTAAGAATTAACTCTGTCAATTACCATATATAGTGTTACACATTTATTAATTCATTTGTTCTTCACATAGCTAGCTACTCTATCCTTAGCCACATTCTATAGATTTTGAACTGAGACACAATAGTCTGGCTAAGTCACTTAGCCAAGATAGTTTGGCTAATAAATAATGGAGCTAGAGTGTGAACTCA
The DNA here is from genome assembly GCA_006410635.1 of Cephalophus harveyi. Classification (NCBI taxonomy): domain Eukaryota; kingdom Metazoa; phylum Chordata; class Mammalia; order Artiodactyla; family Bovidae; genus Cephalophus; species Cephalophus harveyi. The sequence goes on along the minus strand of SJYT01048286.1, from coordinate 285,188 downwards.
GGCAATGCATCTCCAGGCTCTGGGTACTTAATCACCCTATCATATTGCTTAATAGTGCAGGAAAGAGTACGTATTACCAACTTTTAAATTTTGGCTAATAAGGCCAGTGAAAACAATGAGTCATTTGGAGGTTTTTTTTTTTGTTTCTTTTTAAATAAGTGAAATTAATATATCTTTTTGTTTTGTTTACCATATCTATTTGTTTTCTTGTAAACTACTTTGTCATATATCAGTATTTGTGTGGTTTTGCATGGAGTTACTCAAGTTTCTTAGTAGTTTTTACAAACTCTTAATTAAAATAAACAATAAAGAAAATAACAGTACTACTTTGTCATGTGCTGCATATGAAAACAATGAGTCATTTGGAGGTTTTTTTTTTTGTTTCTTTTTAAATAAGTGAAATTAATATATCTTTTTGTTTTGTTTACCATATCTATTTGTTTTCTTGTAAACTACTTTGTCATATATCAGTATTTGTGTGGTTTTGCATGGAGTTACTCAAGTTTCTTAGTAGTTTTTACAAACTCTTAATTAAAATAAACAATAAAGAAAATAACAGTACTACTTTGTCATGTGCTGCATACATTTTCCAGAGAAAAGTTGTATGTCTTTATACATTCAAATTTATTAATTTTTGGTTTCTAGATTCAATTTCTCCTTGATAATTTTAGTTTATTCAGTTGTTTCTATTTTAAGAATTACAAGAGTTCAGAGGAAGGAGAAATTATTTCTGGCTTTATAATTAGAAAGAAAGGTCGTATTTAAGATACAACTTAAATCTTTTCAACTGAAAGGCTGATAGGATTTTTATAGCCTGAAAATAGCTAAGAAGAAGAAGGCAGGTACTAACTGTCTGGGTAAATGGGAAGAAATTGATCCCTGATTGAATGATTACAGATAATGTCTTTGTGTGCAGTCATTGGACTTACCTATCTGAGGCCCTGCTATTGCCCACTTTTATTTTATTTTATTTTATTTTTAATTTTATTTTTACTTTATTTTACTTTACAATACCATGTTGGTTTTGCCATACATTGACATGAATCCACCATGGGTGTATATTAGCTCCCAATCCCTAATCCCCCTCCCACCTCCCACCCCACATCATCTCTCTGGATCATCCCCGTGCACCAGCCCCAAGCATCCTGTATCCTGTATCGAACATAGGCTTGTGCTTCGTTCTTACATGATAGTATACACGTTTCAATGCCATTCTCCCAAATCATCCCACTTTTATTGATCTCATTTGTCTATAAACCTAGAAGCCAGGAGACTAGAAAATGTACAGTAATAACATGTAGGGATTAGTCCATAGAGACTAAGAAAAGCCTTACAATCTTTGCCTGTGACCTGGAAGACACTTAGGTCTGTTCATGAAATATCTGCAATATATTTTTTTTTCCCCTAAACCAACTTCCCCCTAAACAAGAACCAATAATAGAAGATATCATTCTACATAAAGTTACAATTTTCTTGTACTAATGACAATAGCCTGATAAAGTGACTTTCATAGAGTGTATTAGTTTATAGATGAAGAGATATCATTTGATTTTTTTTCTCACTCTAACATTTGTTGATTTTAATATCTATGACAGCTTTCAAGCAAACTGCCTTTTACCCTATATCTGAATAAAATAATTAAAAGATTAGGAGACTATTACTTGTTTGATCAATTTGTATGAGCCCAGCTGTTAGAACTTTGAGCATTAATTATAAGGGGGAAAAATTGGCCTCTCTGTCTGGGCCCTCCTACTGTGTTGTTTTACCAATTATATTAGGTTGGTACAAAAGTAATTGCAGTTTTGGATCATGGATTGTAAATCATTAAAACTAGGCTCAAACACATCTTTATTAATCAAAATAGGAACGATTACAATAAACACATTTTTTTTTTTTGCCAACACGAAATAAGTTTATTGCTGTGGCATTAAAATCCATCCTTTGGGGTTCAACAAACTCTTGGAAAGCATTTTCTGCATTCTGCTGGTTGTAGAAGTATTTTCCCTGCAAAAAATCATCAAGATACTTGAAGAAGTGGTAGTCAGCTGGCAAGAGGTCAGGTGAATATGGCAGATGAAGCAAAACTTTGTAGCCTAATTTATTCAACTTTTGAAGCATTGGTTGTGCCATGTGTGGTCGGACATAGTGGTGGAGAATCGAGCCCTTTCTATTGACCAATGCTGGCTTTATGCATTGTAGTTTTTGATGCGTCTCATTGATTTGCTGAACATACTTCTCAGATGTAATGGTTTCACTGGGATTCAGAAAGCAGACTGGCAGCAGACCACCCAGCCACAACCAGGACCCTTTTTTTGGTGCAAGTTTGGCTTTGGGAATTGCTTTGGAGCTTCTTCCCAGTCCAATCACTGAGCTGGTCTTCACTGGTTGTCATATAAAATCCATCTTTGTTGCATGTCACAGCTGTGCGATCACATCATGATCACACGTGCGATCGCATCATGATCACACATCCGATCAAGAAATGGTTTGTTGTCTGATCAAGAAACAGTTCATTGCTGTTGCATGGAATAAGAGAAGACAACACTTTAAAAAAAATGCTTTTTCTCTTTTTTCCCTGTCAGCTCATGAGGCATCTACTTACTGAGGATTTTCACTTTTCCAATTTGCTCCAAATGCCAAACGACCATAGAATGGCCAGTGTTCGCTTCTTTGGCAACTTCTGAAGTTGAAAGAGTATCAGCTTCAGTGATTTTCTTTGCTAATGACTTATTACTTGCTGTATACTTTATATTTATTTTAGACTCTAGAAATGATGTTGGACAAAAAGCAAGTTTTTTTTGTTGGTTGTTGTCAGTTGTTTATTGTCAACTTCTGATGGCCAGTCACTGCACTTCTCATCACCGGTCACTGCACTTCTCATTTTCAAGGCTCTTGTCTCCTTTGTAAAACTTTTTGAACCACCACTGTACTGTAGATTCATTAGCAGTTCTTTGGCCAAATGTGTTGTTGATTTTGTGAGTTGTCTCCACTGTTTTACAGCCCATTTTGAACTTGAATGAAAAAATCACTCGAATTCGCTTTTTGTCTAACATCATTTCTAGAGCCTAATATAAAGTATACAGCAAGTAATAAGTCACTAGCAAAAAATAAAAATAAAGCAAGAATGTGAATTAAAATAAAGTATTACATAACTACATTTATTAAGAATATACTCCAATATCAAACAGCAAATTTCAACAGTGTACAAACAACAATTAGTTTTGCACCAGCCTAATAATTTATGAAAAAATCAGGTTGAGAAAAGGTTTGGCAGTAATGAAGCATCTGATAGGGAAAACAAGCATAATTCAATTCTGAGAGCATCTTGGTTCTCTGGCCTTTATTCATAAATTCTCTGTCTTGTTTTCTTTGCTTTTTGTCCTCTTTCTCTGTTTTCTGATTACTCATCAATTCTGTTTTCTCTTCCAATTATATAAAATATCAGTCAAAATGATTTTTTCCCCTAAGATATGGAGGCAGTTGATAGTTATTGAAATTATACTTTTGCATTTTAAGCTTTCTCTGAGAATTGACCCAGGTTTGAGCTAGTTTTACTGGACAGTTCCTTACACAAAACATGCATGTAAAATTCTCTAACGGGAAAACATAGCATTGAATGAAAACCCTAAAACATAACTGAAAATAAAAAAGATTTCATTGCATCCATGAAAAACATGTATTTAATTGGAAAAAGGCAGGTGTGCATAGAGCCAAGCTGCTCTCCAATCCTGTTCCAATTGAACAGCCTTACTGAGGCGTTGACGCTGGCCCTGGGGAGTTCCTACTCTGAGTGCAGAGCCAGTTACAAATGTGTTTTCAGTCAAACACAATTACTGGAGAATGCAAACATAATGCTTGCCATCCAAGACCTTTGCAACATGAAACTCCAGATTAGCTTGCACTGAAGGCCTTTTGAGTGAAGATCAGTCTGCAAAGATTTTGTGGGAAATATCATGTAGCGAACCAGATAGAGGAATCGGACTCTGGATCTAGCTGGCAGCTGCTCTTTTACACAAGCAGCAGCTACAGCTATTACAAGTTTTCCTCACTAATATGACAGAGGTGAGCCAAGATAAGGAGGAGGGTATTATTTCTATCTTTAATGTAATATCAGTGCCATGTTTAATATTTTGGGAGAGGATTAGGCTCAATTTCCAAGGAGGAATTTATACAATAATGAACTTAATCTGTGTTTAATAAGGTTTCTGTTCTTCTGTGTTCACTGTAATGTGGAAGTAATTGCAGTCTGCCTACACAGAGGTCCCCACTGGCTCACATCACAGTAAGGGACGTATCGCCAGAGCTCCATCTGGCATCACACGGTGGAGCACATCACTGGCGGTTGCATGTGGCTGACTGCCTTTGCAGACTGGGTTAAAACTGACAGCATTTCTTCCCCATCTGATAATGCCTGATACAACTGGGTTTCATTATATTAATAGTCTACTAATCTCCACGGAATCCAACTTTTTGAAACACTCTGTGACTTGTATCCTACTTTCCTTCTTTGGTGGCTCAGCTGGTAAAGAATCTGCCTGACATGTGGCAGACTCAGGTTCCATCCCTGGGTTGGAAAGATCCCCTGGAGAAGGGAACAGCTACCCACGCTAGTATTCTGACCTGGAGAATTCTATGGATGGTTTAGTCCACGGAGTCTCAAAGAGTTGGAAACAACTGAGGCAATGGCAACCCACTCCAGTACTCTTGCCTAGCAAATCCCATGGACAGAGCCTGATGGGCTGCAGTCCAACGGGTCACTAGGAGTTGGACACGACTGAGAGACTTCACTTTCACTTTTCACTTTCATGCATTGGAGAAGGCAATGGCAACCCACTCCAGTGTTCTTGCCTGGAGAATCCCAGGGACAGGGGAGCCTGGTGGGCTGCTGTCTCTGAAGTCTCACAGAGTCGGACACGACTGAAGTGACTTAGCAGAGCAACTTTCGCTTTGTATCCTACTTCATAATGCTTATATAGTATACACAGATTAATTTCCATATTAATAGCAAAATTAGTATGCTTGCCTTTGGAATACATATATATATACACACACACACATAAAAACATATTCATACATCAGTTCAGTTCAGTTGCTCAGTCGTGTCCAACTCTTTGTGACCCCATGAATTGCAGCACGCCAGGCATCCCTGTCCATCACCAACTCCCGGAGTTCACTCAAACTCACGTCCATCGAGTCGGTGATACCATCCAGCCATCTCTGTCCTCTGTCGTCCCCTTCTCCTCCTGCCCCCAATCCCTCCCAGCATCACAGTCTTTTCCAATGAGTCAACTCTTCTCACGAGGTGGCTAAAGTATTGGAGTTTCAGCTTTAGCATCAGTCTTTCCAATGAACACCCAGGGCTGATCTCCTTTAGGATGGACTGGTTGGATTTCCTCTCAGTCCAAGGGACTCTCAAGAGTCTTCTCCAACACCACAGTTCAAAAGCATCTATTCTTTGGTGCTCAGCTTTCTTCACAGTCCAACTCTCACCTCCATGCATGACCACTGGAAAAACCATAGCCTTGACTAGATGGACCTTTGTTGCCAAAGTAATGTCTCTGCTTTTGAATATGCTATCTAGGTTGGTCATAACTTTCCTTCCAAGGAGTAAGCGTCTTTTAATTTCATGGCTGCAGTCACCATCTGCAGTGATTTTGGAGCCCCCCAAAATAAAATCAGCCACTGTTTCCACTGCTTTCCCATCTATTTCCCATGAAGTGATGGGACCAGATGCCATGATCTTCATTTTCTGAATGTTGAGTTTTAAGCCAACTTTTTCACCCTCCTCTTTCACTTTCATCAAGAGGCTTTTTAGTTACTCCTAACTTTCTGCCATAAGGATGGTGTTATCTGTGTATCTGAGGTTATTAATATTTTCCCCAGCAATCTTGATTCCAGTTTGTGCTTCTTCAGCCCAGCGTTTCTCATGAGGTACTCTGCATATAAGATATGCATATATGTGCCATTATATAAGATATATATAATATCAAGTTGTGTCAAAAAATATCATAAAAACTTTATTTTTCTGCTCTAAGGCCTTTTCCTAATATTTTTATTTACAAATATAAAATAATATTGGAACTAAAAAAAATGAAAAACCAATATGTGAATATCAAGATGTGGAGCAATGATAGTTATGTTAAAATAAAATAAACTAATAAGAAAAAAAAAAAAAAGATATGCATATAGAAAAAGAGCCTGAATGTTGTCGCTTCAGTCATGTCTGACTCTTTGCAATGCTATGGACTGTAGCTCACCAGCCTCCTCTGTCTATGGGATTCTCCAGGCAAGAATACTTGATTGCCCTGCCCTCCTTCAGAGGATCTTCCCGACCCAGGGATCTAACCCACATCTCTTACATCTCCTGCATTGGCAGGCAGGTTCTTCACCACTAGTGCCACCTATAGAAAAGGTACGGTGGCACAAAAGTAAAGTAGGTAGATACTAATGTTGGATTCGTGGGACTTTGTAAAATACAGAAATAACTAAAATATGGAAATTACAAAATTACTAAAATCATTAATAATTTATAAATTCCATTAAAAGTGATATCGCAGAGTGCATTCACTGTGTTGCATGTCAGAAAATCTGACATGATGCCCAAATCAAATATTGGTTCTGTGATATAGAGGAGGTTACTTAAGATCTCGGAGCCTTGTTTCCACTGTGTAGAGTAAGAGAGTTGAACTAACAAATCTCCAAGCTTTCCTCTATGGCCAAGGGGCAGTGGTCATAACCAAAGGGCTCCACTAATGAACTTCTCCTATGGAAGTCCCCAAGTTGATGGAAGAACTGTAATGCTTCTAGAAGAACATTATATTACTGTAAGTAATGTTTAACACTGCAGAACTAAAGAGCAAAACTGGGTACAATAAAAATTCATGATTATTTAGAGTTTATAATTGGTCAGCATTTTGAATTTAGCAAAGGCTTTCTTTCTCTCTGATCCAAAATTTTATATTCTTTTGGATATACAGTGCCGGGGTCCAGCCCCAGTGGATCCAGGGTAATTCGAAGCAGGGACGGAGTCGGTGATTAAAGAGAGATTAATTAGAGATTTAAAGAGAGATTAGAGAAGAATAATGTAGTGAAAAAATAGAGGAGAAAAGAGACTGATATTCCTTGGTTTACACGGAGAGCTAATAAAGTCTCAAGACAAGAAACTTGCACCATCTACATTAGGCCACAGGTGCCCGCTTGAATAGCGGAGGGTGCTCCGCCTTTTGGCTCCCTCTCACGTGGGTCTTAGAAGCCCAGGCAAATAAGTAGACACGGCGAGCCTCTGTGTTCCAAGGGATCAGCCTGAAAAAGAGAGGGAGGGAGAGGGAGAAAGAGAGAGTTGACACGGGGGAGGCAAAGCTTGTGCAAAAAACCCCATAGCTTTATTTTCAAAAGGTGCTTATATACTCTAAGTGTTACATAATGGAAGATACAGAGTCATGCAGGGGCAGCAATCCTGACCCTTATCAATACCAGGCTTTCTTTCTGAATATCTTTCTGTATACAAAAGGTCTCAGGTGATTTACATTATCTTCTGGCTAAGAGGCCTGTTAACACTTTATGGCTCTCTTCCTTAATGAATGTTAATCTCATTTTCCCTGAAGTGTTTTTCCTTAATTTGCATCACCCTCAAAGCACTAAATAAAGTTACATCCCTGTAGAACAAAGGTGCAGTGGGTTATAACAAAGAAGGTACTTAACTCAAAGATCTAATGTTGCTAATACCAGGGCTACTACCTGTTTTTTCTACATACCAACTATATCAACAAATAAAATATATGAAAGCTTGGCAGCAAGTATTGGCTCAACAATGAAACCCTTAATCAGTCCTATTCTAATGATTTTGACTCCTTGGAAGCCCCTACATTCCTAGAATGTTTTAAGCTTCCTGTGCCTCTTGTGGTCAGGAGGCCGCAAACAATCATATGCGCAGCTGTGAGTCCAGACAAACCTGTCAGGCAGGCTAGAAAGCCATCAGAGGGGTTTTTGGATTGAAACATACTTATTATGCCCAGGAAACTTATTATCTAAAACCTCTAAATTAACTTTTTCCAGAAAAAGGTGGTGGGGGGACAGCCCCCTGTTAATGTCAGAGGAGTTGGTGAAAGGCATAATTTAGTAAAGCAGACAGATTTTGGTTCTGAGGGTAGATGCTCAAGAAAAGCAGGGAGACCCCTGAGGCCTGATCCCGCCTTTGCATTTTGTCAGGCCCCCTTCCTCATGACCTTTGCCATGGGCGGGATTCCCCATGCTGGCTCCCAGCAATACAGCACAACATCCTTGTCCCTAAATACATTTCCATAAAGTCTCAATAGCTTATTTAAGACTGCTTCAGTTACTTATTTCTGCACAAAGACAACTACCCCAAATTTAGCATCTTAAACAACAATCATTTCATTTTTCTTACAAGTCTGAGGATCATAAATATGAGAGTGGCTCACTTCTGCCTCACGACCTTAGGGGTCTTCCTTGGGATAGCTCACACACCTGAGCACGCTGGCTGGGCTTCCTTACTTGGGACCGTGCTTGTAGAATCTTAGTTCTTGCAGTTGGCTGAGGCCTGTCACTCCCTTGGCCCTAGTTAATAGCTATGCTGGCTGGAAAGGCGAGAGGGCTTCTCTCGCATGTCTGGTGACTCAGTGCTTCTCCATGTGCCCATTCTCTCTCTGCGGAATGATGGAGTGGGCTTCTTACAACCTGGCAGTCTCAGGGTTGTTAGATTTCTTACATGTTGACTGCCTTCCAAGAGGAGAAAGCAGAAGCCACCAGTTTTGTTAAATATTAGGCTGGAACTAACATAATATTCAGTTCAGTTCAGTTGCTCAGTCGTGTCTGACTCTTTGCGACCCCATGGACTGCAGCACGCCAGGCCTCCCTGTCCGTCACCAACTCCTGGAGCTTGCTCAAACTCATCTCTGTTGAGTTGGTAATGCCATCCAACCATCTCATCTTCTGTTGTCCCCTTCTTCTCCTGCCTTTAATCTTTCCCAGCATCAGGATCTTTTCCAATGAATCAGTTCTTCTCATCAGGTGGCCAAAGTATTGGAGTTTAAAAGTGAAAGTGAAAGTGAAGTCACTCAGTCGTGTCCAACTCTTTGCGACCCCATGGACTGTAGCCTACAAGGCTTCTCCATCCATGGGATTCTCCAGGCAAGAATACTGGAGTGGGTCGCCATTTCCTTCTCCAGGGGAATCTTCCTGATGCAGGGATAGAACCTGGTTCTCCTGCATTGGAGGCAGGCGCTTTAACCTCTGAGTCACCAGGGAAGCCCATTGGAGTTTAAAAGTCAACATAATGTTGCTCCCATCATATTCTATTAGTGCAGCCACATTCAGTCAGTAAAGAAATGAGATCTCCACCACTGGATGGCAGGGATCATCCAGAATCTGCCATAGTAACTACTTCTGATTGCTCATTCCTCTAGAGGCAGAAGATTTGCCTGGATTTTTTTTTTTTTTTTTTTTAACCAATGTGGATATCTACTCTTTTTCTAGTTATTAGCAAGTTTAAATTTCCAGATTTATCAAAAGGAATATTAAAATCAGAATTGGGGTATAAATAATATTCAGAATGCCAATCATACACCTTGCCTGCAAAATTGTCTTCAACAACTCAATATAGGCACCAGGTTGTAAAGTGGTTTCTTCATTAGAAATGTACTTTGACCCTCAGGTCGAGATAATTTCATTTGGAAAAACTCCAGAGCTTTACTACTGGTGGATAAATAATTAAATCTGTAAAACATAGTGTATTAGTCTTCTAAGGATGCCTAAAAACATATTACAAACTAGGTGGCTTCAATAAAAATTTATTTTCTCAGTTTTGGAAGCTAAAATTCTGAGATCAAGCTGTCAGTAGAAGTGATTTTTTCTGGGGGGCACCAGGGAAGAATCTGTTCCAGGCCTCTGTCTCTGGCTTGTATATTGATCATCTTCTTTCTCTTCCATGGTATCATCTTCCCTGTCTGTCATGTCCATGTCAAATGTCTTCTTGTTATAAGGCTAGCAGTCATATTGGATTTGGGGCCCACTGTAATGACCTCATTTTAACTTTAATACCTCTGTGAAAACTTAATCTCTAAATACAGTTAGATACTGAGATACTGGGGATTAGGATTTCAACATATGAATTTTGAGGGGGAAAGAATTTGAAACACAACACCCACATCCACTATATTACCTGTCTCTTCCAAGTCTTCTATCTCTGTGTCCAGTACTTTGGCATCAAAATAGCTGTATTAGGAGAGAGAGAAAAAGAGAGAGAGGGGATAAATATGAATTTAGATTACGTGCCCTAGAAACAGGCCTCACAAAACTGGAGCAAATCTTTATCAATCATTCCACCAAAATCTTTTGTTTATAAAGCATCGCATTTGTTATGAAGATTGAAAGGAAGCTCTCTTTTGTTCCCTTTCACTCCACTTTACCTGCTAATAAAAATCAGTATGACGGGTTGTGCTGCCGTTTCTACCTGAGGTATACTGTATACTTACAGTATGTGACAGATTTGGCTTATTTGATTTTCTGTTTATTCACCAGTGAATCATTTGTTTTCATATTACAAAGTGGCTCAGCTGTGCTCCATTTCACACTGAAAGCTTGCCTGACAAGTGACTGTCCGACACTTCCCAGGCCGTGTGTGTGCAGGCTGGCAGAGGATGCCAGCAGCGTGTGGCAGCTTGCTCTGCTGGTCTCGCTGCCAGATCCTCTCACAGGTCCTGTCCCACGGAAAAATCAGAGCGATGCAGAGGATTAAAGGATAATGGAATTGGAATGGTGTTCAGCACCTTGATTAGGGATTTTTGATAGGATATAATCATACATTGTGTTGAATATTGTAATGAGGAGACGATTACAATATTTCAAGGAGAAAATGCTTTAGTGATTCTGCAGCCAGCAAAGTCCATTATTTGTAGAGAACCTAAAACAAATAAGTGAGATAATGTTTTGAAAAATAAATTTCCTAAGCACTATCAATTTCTTACTGTGGGAGTATGCTTCCAATTTACTGCAAGCATGTACAGTATTATTTTCATATTTAGAAAACAAAACAAAACAGAACTTGTTAATCAAACAGAGTCCTCCTCTGTTCCAAGATTGGTGAATTCAGTGGAAATCAAATGAATATGCTTTTAGCATATCGTTATGTGGGGTGCTCATTTAAACTATTGCTCCAACATTAATAGGACAGCTACTTTTTTTTTTCTTTTGGTGAGAATGAGTTTTTACTACATCCAGACTCTACACCTTATGCCACCTGTGACAAAGAATACATATCTGTTAAATGCACATCTGCTGGGATAAGGGTGGAAATGTTCCAATAACTGGTTAAAAGAATGATCGAGCATATGACCCATACCCTCAGCTTTGTAGCACTGTCCCAAAAAGGGCCATAGTGCGAAGAGGCTTGAATATGGCTCTGGGTTTAATTTTCTGAGTTGTATTACTTTCCAATCTAAGAAATAAGTTCAATTGGTTTAACTTTAGAAAACAAACCCTAAGGCAATTACAGGGAGGATTAGAAAATAAAATTTACTGGAAAATAGTTACTTAAAAATTTAATTTTATTATCAAATAAATACCATGAGAGCCTCAGTGTTAAAAATCCAGTGAGAAATAAATGCATTTTGACAATCAGGTTTTTAATAGAGGGAGGCTAAGGATTGAATACTCCTTGTCAGAGTGGGTAGGGTTTACAACTTGCCAATAAGTTCAGCGCAGACTAGGGATAGATTGACACCTTGAAAATCTTGTGAAATTAATCTTTGAAGACAGGATTGAAGAAAGAATGATCATCACTGTCATTCTTTTAGTAAATAGTCACCGAGCTTTGAGAAGCACGGTGTTTGGGGCTGTGGATAATGCAGTGCTATATAAAATAGAGTCTGACATCAAGAAATCCATGGCTTGTGTCACTTATTCAATAAATACTTATTGGGTGCTACCTATAGAGTGGCACTATGCTAAGCATGCCCTGGGGATTAAAGGCATTATGATAGAGACTTGTTCTCAAGGATTTACCTAACTGCTTCACCTAACAATTTCTGGGACCTGTGGAATGAGGTTTATATTTACTCAAAGAAGATATCTGGACTTCTCAGGTAGCTCTAGTGGAAAAGAACCTGCCTGACAATGCAGGGGACATAAGAGACACAGGCTCTATCCCTGGGTCAGGAAGACCCCCTGGAGGAGGAAATGGCAACCCACTCCAGTATTCTTGCCTGGAGAATTCCATGGACAGAGGAACCTGGTGGGCTACAGTCACAGACTCATGGGTCACAGAAGCAGACATGACTGAGGCTACTTAGCATGCACACACGTGCAAAGAAGACATTAATTAGCTCAATGAATAAAAATTTCCTATAATCGCATGTCATAGCCCTTAGGCAATCCATTTCTCCTTTCCCATGTCTCTTCTATATTCTTAATTTATTGTTTTGCCTAGTTTTTGTAACATGTTTCTTCAGTATTTTGGGACCTCTGCTCACATATTGGGGTTTCCCACACTGTGCTGAACTTGTGAACTAATTCTCTTCTGTTTTGACCACAGTTTTCTCAGCTATCTTCTGTATCTGGTTCTCAGCCTCTGCGTGCTTTGAACTCTCATCCATGTATCCTAAAACTGTTGTTTGCTGCCTGCAGAAGTCCTTTTACAGGAAGCCTAGATTTGTTATTCCACTTTGTTGTGGTACTGGCCTGAGAAATATTCATTGTCTGATCTACTTGAGAACTGACTAAAATCCCTGTTGAACGTATATTTTAAATTCTGATTCACTAAAGTCAAATACTACTCAGTTCTTAACATATTAAAGAGGAACTTGCATGTGAAAATGAAAAATTCATCCAATTAATTCTACTAATAATTTTTCCTGTTATTTGAAAAAATAAACAGATTATAAAAGCAGACTTTGCCATTATTGAGTTCAAAGTCACCAGAAAACAAAATTTGACATCAAAGTGTTTTTTGTCTTTACAAATTTCCCATCAGACTTGACTATTGTTCATTAACCACTGGAATGCTTCTGCATTCCCAGACATCCTGTAAATTTTTCCAAAATTATGAACGTAATATGCTTTTTGATGCAAATTTCTCTAGCTATATTTCAGAACACATGTTAGTTTATATCAGTTTTGCCTTACTTTAGTACAGCAGCAAAAAGTGTTTTACCTACTCCAGTCATATTTTGAGGGGCTTCTTATAATCAGATTAAATCTCTATTTCACAAATTTATGAAAAGATGTCTTAAAAATATTTGCAAGGAGAATCTGATGAGTTAATACCAAAATTACATGGCCAGTTTCCAAAGATCTATGTGCTCATTTATACTTAAAGTAAGAATTTCAAATTGAAAATTGAGTTAACTGTTAAGAAGAGTTGCATTTCTAATTGCTTTAAGGGGCTTGGTTGAGAGGTTTTAAGAAAATTGTGTAAAGATATGGTGGATTCATGTTGATGTATGGCAAAACCAATACAATATTGTAAAGTAATTAGCCTCCAATTAAAATAAATAAATTTATATTAAAAAAAAGATATCTTCTTTACTTGGATACTCATAGAACCTGGACTTTTCAGATTTTGTTTTCATGAGATCTGTTTTCTACAAAAAATCTTTCACTAGTTCTAATTATAAACAAGATGAATAAAGCTAGTTGAAAAATGAGACATATTCAGCTAACAAATTATCTCTTGGCCTGTATGATATTGTCAGTTTAACTGCTTTTCTGCCATACACTTTCTCTCTCTCCTCTTCCTTTTGTAAAAATTAGGCTGTATTAAACTGAATTAATTATTAGTTTTTTTAAATAAATTTACAGGTATATGAAATTTTAATTTAGTATTAATGACAGCAGAGAAAGGACTGGTTGTTCCTTAACTTAAAAATGTGTTTACTATACTTATACTTCAGAGTCATGATCTGGCCTTCTTATTGCTTTGGTTTTTACACTGATCAGTTTGCTGAGAAGAATCTGAGTTACTTACTAGATTCATGCCTTCATGTAAAACAGAATTCTGGGAAAGTATTAACAAATCACCCGAGCTTGATGAATTTTTGTTTATGCCCTGTTAACATATGAACCAGTTTTATTTCTTCAGGGAATTATTTAGTCTCTAAAACAATTGTAATGTACCTTTGCTATGGCTTTAGGGATTCAATTAGTTCAATGATGCCCTGAAAATACCAGCAGGTATTAGTAATGGGCTAATTGCAGAAGAATTTTCATACATTATATCCTAGCATTTCCCTGTAAATGATATGCCAAAGAACCTGAAGCTATCGCAGGCCTCTGCTATGTGTTTGAAGCAGAATTGTAAAGGGAAACAGCCTTTAATCCACTGTGTCAGAAATTATTTTAGGCTATACAGGTAAAATAATATACACAACAGATTAAAACCTGTGCCTTTTAATGAGGGAAGACAGAAACAATCCATAGCAATAGATAATAGGGGGGAAGGAAAGAAGGGAGGGAGGAAAGAGGAAAAAAAGGAAGGTTAGTGATAAGTGCTAGCAATCCCAATAAAGTAGGTAACGAGTGATAGGGAGCATCCATCCTGCATGCACACTCAGTTGTGTCTGACTCTTAACTCCTTGGACTGAAGCCCTCCTGGCTCTTCTGTCCACAGAATTTTCCAAGCAAGAATACTGGAGCAGGTTATCATTTTCTACTCCAGGTGACCTCCCAGACCCAGGGATCTTTCCCAGGTCTCCTGTTTGCAGGCAGATTCTTTACTGCTGAGCTACAGGGGAAGCACTGTAGGGAGTATAGAGGCGAAATTAACATTTTAAATAAAGTGACAAAGGAAGGCCATGCTGAAAAAGTGACATTTCATTAATGAGTGAAAGAGGGTGAGAGAGCAAGCTGAAAAGAATGATTCTATCATTAAAAAGAAGAAATTCAAAGACTTTAGGGCAAAAATGGGTCTGATATCTATAAAGAACAGGTAAGGTGCCATTGTAATGAATTTGTTAATCTCAAAGGTACTAAATCCCCACTTGGAAATTTAGCTACAAAGAAATATTACTAAAACTCCTTTGAAGTCCAAGCTATTTGGAAAGAGCTTTCTTGTGACAGGCAAAATTCTAGAGGAGAATTGAGTCAAGAGAGTTGAAATGGATGTTACATTAGATATAGACCTTAAAATTTACAGTCAGAAGATTATAAAAATCTTGGAGCTAAATTGTAACACACTTTCATTGTTATTAATCTGTTTGTATGTCAATGTTATTTTAAACGTTTGTTCATGTAATATTTTCTGTAGTGGTGGTAATTTAGTCACTAAGCCGTGTCTGACTATTGCAACCTCATGGACTGTAACTTGCCAGCCTCCTCTGTCCATGGGATTCTCTAGGCAAGAATACTGGACTGCCAACAACTTTGTTTAATGTCAAATCTTCTATAAATCAGGACTGGGGAAAATATGTATAGGTATTTATGCATGCACAGCATAAGAGATGTAATAATTACAATGGATATTATTTTTAGTGACAAGCACCAGTCTATGTGCTTTATACTGGTAGGTGATTTACTCCTCATAATAGCTCCATCAGTTACATATTATTGGTATTTTCATTTTATAGAAGAAGAAAGTGAGGCCCAGACAAGTTATATATTTGGCCATGATCATTTAGTTTACAAGTGGAAGGGCCAGAATTTGGCTCCAGAGACACTAAAGAAAGGTCAGTGTTTGAAAGAAGGAATGAGGAAATCAGAATGCATCTGGTAACTGCATCTAAAGAGTGGAATATGTTTCGGTTATCATATTTTGTTATCAGAAGGAAAATTGGGAAGAAAACAGGGCGAGATCACAGACACATAGAAAATACACATCATCTGATTTCACTGTGCAGAGTAATAGGGTTCTTGGATGTAGGTAGAAAACATGGAGTTACAGACTCTGTAGAGTGTGAAAGATGATTCCTAGAACCAATGATTACTTAACGTGGTATACAGCTAACTAATGAAATACATATAAAAGTTAAGAAGCTGACAAACCTATAATGTTTTGGTATTTTTAAAGCATTTTCTAATTTATTATTAATTGTGTACAGTATAATATTTGAGGGTAAATTTTTTAGTGCAAAGAGACTTTAAAAAATGAGTTTTACATTTTTCATTTTCATAGTAATCTAGAGTAGAAATACATATTGTTTTCCTTCTGTTTATCCTGGCAGAAAATAATTTACTTATAAAAGTTATTAACATGAAACAGACTGCCAGTTATTTCTCCAACAAAAGTGGGTTTATTCAAGATCAGCAAAGAATTTCAATTTGAGATCTTCAACCATGGTGAACCCACACAAGTCCCTGTCAAAAATGGAAATAACTCATTTTAGAGGAAAAAAGAAAACTGAGAGAGCTATAGGAAACACAGAATCCATTAAATAAATTAAGAGTTTGAAGCACAGTGGCTTTTTATTGGCTGAGTGTAACAGTCATTGGTTAAGCTGTTGTCAGGCGAGAAGAGGAAGACTTCCTTTTTCCTTTTGGTCTCTGCTACCATCACAGGGCCTGAGAACTTCCCTTTCTGGTCTCCCTTTATTTAATTGAGGTTCCCTTTATTAATTTTTTTTAACATTTTCCCCTTTTGATTAAGATCTTTATCTGAAAGCATCACTGATCAAGAGTCAGATTTTCTGGTTTCAAGGGCTTTTTGTCCATCAGTATCAGGAAGGGCCTATCTTGAGTGTAGAGTCCCACATCAGAGGAAAATGTTGATTGGAAACCTAATGAGGTCACGTTTAAGAAACAGGGAGGGAACAGAGGGAGAATTCTGAGGTGCTTTTTATCTCAAGTCAGTATCAAGATCATAGACATTGGAGATCAACTGAAGTCCTCCAGAATCATCAGAGTTTTGGCAGACAAACTTCCAATAGGGCTGATCCAGATATCTCGGGACAGTGGTCTCAGATGTTGCTTGCTTTAGTTCCAGAAGTCCTTTCTTTCAGGTTGCCAGATGATGTTCAGGTCCAGTCAGAGTTTGGTGCTCTGTTTAGACGTGTCACGTGAATCCAAGAGTCTGTTCTCTGGAGTTTGGCAGCACAAGGGTGGATTAATAGTACCTAATAGTAGTCTCTTCAGTGAGGTTGGAGAGGTCCTTCTGGAAGTATCTTGTCCAAAAGAGGAAAACTACAGCTTATAAGATCTTCATCTACCAGGTGTGCAGTGTGAAAGGATTGTTTTATGAAAGCAGGGTTATTTTTGATGGAAGCAAGTCAGGCTTTTACAATATTAGAGTATCTCTCCCTTTATCAGTCGTGAGACAACAGCAGAAGGAGCCAAGTGCGTTCAGTGGGTGTCCTGTGACGATCTCAATGGGTGAGAGTTACAAAAGGGACAGATCTAAGATTTAGAAGGGCCAGCAATGATTTTGTCTAAGTTATTTGAAAGACCTCTGCAAACTTTGCCAGTTAAGCTTCAATAACGCTCTTTTTGCATTTGAACAAACTAGAGAATTAAGGATGATACCTATAGTGAGAGTGGAAAAACAGTCAAAGAGCATCGACTTGATCAGTAAAATGGTTTCCTAAACATTATGAAGTTTGAGAGAAGTTCCCCAGGTAGAGATAATTTTTTCCAAAATGGACTTTAGATACAGAAAAAGCAGTAACCTATCTGCAAAGGAAGGCTTCAGTCCAGTGTAGAAACACCAAATCATGATGAAAGCATATCTATATCCATGAGACAGAGGAAGTTGCATAAAATTAATTTACCAGACCTCAAATGGTCCATTAAGCAGTTTAGGATGTCTAAAAGCTGAACAAACATGTTTCCTAGGTTGTGTTTTAGACAAATGGAACAAGTGATCTAGACACTTTTTGTAGCCTTTTTAACATTTCCCACCAAAATGTATTCATAAATGCTATCATTTTATCAGTAAACCAATGACTTAATGTATGTACTATGGTTATGTGTAGGGATTGTAGAGTCTCTGGTAGGACTGGGATGTTATTTGGTCCAAATAAGAGCTTTCTCTTTTTATCCAACCAACAATTGTTGAATCTCCAATCTTGTTTTTCTTTTTCTGAGGACTGTGTTGGGCTTCTCTAGCCAGTTTTTCTGAGTTGTCATTTGGGGAAATATCCCTTTAGACTATGACAGAGGTTTGGCTGTTATTGGTTTCTTTAAAGGAAACATTCCTTGCAGAAATATCAAGGTGATTTCTCCTGGCTTCCAGAGAGTCAAGTTTAGAAATGCCCTAGAATCTTAATGGATAAAGCAGCAAGTAAAAGTATTGCATTCAGAAATTCCTGAACAAAGATGCCATTTTAAATTTTATTTCCACTAAATATAAGGAAGCCCTACATTGCTTCCAAAACATTCCAAAATCATGAGATAATCTGAAAGCATATCTACTATCAGTTTAAATATTAGCAACTTTGCCTTTGATTAAAGTGCAAGCCCAGTGTGTGTGTGTATAATTCAACCTGTTGGACTGAAGCAGCCATAGATGAAGATTCTAACTAAACAATATCCAAAAGGAGTTGCAGTATCATATGCAGCACAATATTTGCCAGTTACCTTTTACAAAAGAATCATTAATGAGCATGAGAAGTTGGTGTTACCCAAAGGAATATACTACAAGTCATCACCAAGAGTCAGTAGGTTGTCAGTCAGCATTAAGCAGCTGTGAGGAGCTGCAACAGAGATAAAGGGCAGGGCTAAGGTTACCGCAACATAAAAGAGCTACGTGAGGAGCAGTTAGCGAAAGGACTTCACAGGGGTGAGGTGGCTGACTGAGAAATATTAAGTGTGATGAGAATTCAGGAAAACTTCTGCTGCATGAGGTACGAAAATGGTTAAAGGGGATCCCACAAGGGTTTTCTTGATGATATTAACCAAAATGACAGTAGCAGTAGTGGCCTAAGACAAGGTTCCAGTTGTAGCTGCAATTAATATTATTGACTATAATATTAATAATCTGTGGGTTAATGATGGGGCCTGTGTTTTATGAGTATGCCAAGGGCATTTCCTTTCTCTTCATATACAAAAAAGAAAAGGGGACTCTGATCACTGGGATTCCCCAGAGCAGGTGGTTTTATAAGACTCTCCTTTAAGGCATTAGCAGTTGTGTTATCTAATTCTTCCAAAAAAAAAATCATGTCACTACTGTTATTCTTTAGCAAAATATACAGATGTTTGGCCATAAGAGAAATATTTGGAATCCAGTTTCAGCAATAACTCATCAGACTAAGAAAACCTTTCAATAAATGATGCTTAGTTAGGGGTTTTGGGTTTTGGGGCTTTAGTACACCGTGAAGTCCATCTGGATCTAAGTGAAGTCCTTTTTCTGATATCAGATACCATAAATATCATACCTGGGCAAACTGCAAAATTCCTTTGGCAACCTTATGTCTCTTTCAAGCTAAAGGCTTTAGCAAGTGGATGCTGCCTTACAATTAGGAGGCTTTTAGAAGGCAGCAAAAAAGCAAGTCATCCACGTATTGCAACAAAGTAGATCCTCTAGGGAATTTTATATCATCCAGATCAGCCTTCAGGATTTGTGAAAAATAAGAAAGACTCTCACTAAGTTCCTCAGTTATTACTGTCCAGGTGAATTACTCTTCTTCCCAAGTAAAGGGGAAAAGCTATTGGCTAGCTTCATCAACTAGAATACTAAAGAAAGCACTGTATACATCAGTTATAGTCAAGCGTTTGTTTTGAGAGGGAATGGATGTTGGTAATGTATGAGGGTTAAGAACAACAGGGTGTCAAGGAAAAACAATGTTGTTCATTGCTCAGAGGTCCTAAACAAGCCTCCACCCTCAGTTCTTAGGTTTTCTCATTGGTAAAATAAGAGTATTATAGTGACTTATTTCCAGGATAATGAGGCCTTGAGTCTCTTCTATCATAAACTTTATACCTTGAATGGCCTATTTACTTAGAGGATATTGATTAATTCTGGAATGAGATTTTGAGAAGTCTGTTTGAATTTTAATGGACATTGCACTGTAAATTTTGCTAGTATTAATTGGAGGCTTTTCTCATAACAAGGATGGTAGCTGATTTGATTCGATAGGAACAGATGATCAGTTCTTCTAGATTCAATTCTATTACCATTACTGGCAGATAAGTAGAAGAGACCAAAGGGTCATCAAATTCACCTGGTTGGCTGCTTTGATGACTACTGTCAAATTCTAGAATTATTTCCCCCCTTTTTTAGAGAAAGAAAGTCCAGCGTTATGCTTATCTACAAAGTCTTAGTTTAATAAATGGATGGGAAATGAGGGACTAAGGAGAAAACTTTTGAGTCTCTCATAGGAACTAAACAAAAGATAATGGGTCAGAGATAGGAACTACTTGAGGCTATTTGGAAGTCCCCGCTGTTTGAATTGATTTACTACTCCAGGACAGTGGTTACTTTAAAGGAGTCGAATTGAGCACTAAGAGTGTGGCTCTGCTCTCAATTAGTGATGGAAGAGGTTCATCACCAATCTGGAGAAGTATTTTTCCGGGCTGGTTAAGAGAGAAGATTGGGAAGAGTCCTTGTAGCTTCCTGTAGTCCCTTGGAACCCTATTACTGAGAACAGGAAAGAGTTTGGAAAGGCTGGTTAGCAAGCTGAAGGCACCTAAAGCATTTGAGTTTATAACGATCTCTCTTTCAACATCCTGACTGTGCAATAATAGCAGAAACTAGGAGGATTTTGCTTTCATTTGGGGCCTTCATTCATTAACCAGAGTTGAAGATTAATAATTTTTGTGGTCTTTCTTTTTAGGTGACTCTTCTAGCATGCAGGAGAGATGGTTTGCCAGATAAACTAAATCTGATGTAGAGACAGTTTCTCATTCCATCCTGGTCCTCTATACTATAAGGGAAAGGTCTCAGTTCAATAATAATCATACAGTTAAAAGCTGCCTGGATGGAACCAACATCTAAAGGAAAACAAGAATTATTTGAAACAACAATCTGTGCAGTTGATTATAGTAGTCATGACCAGGTTCATAAGGTTTTGTGTGGCAAGCCTGAATTTTGTTCCAATCAACAGGCTTTGGTAAAACCCTAGGAGCTGCTTGATGAAATCTCCTAGCAATTGCTTGAATCTGGTCATGCAATGAGTTAGCAGGCTGGCCTTCTGGTTGTAATTCTAGAGACCTTTCAGGATTTTCCCAATTGTGGTTTTCATCCGACACTAAGCCTGGCCCTCACTGACAAGTATGTGAACCAGCTGAAACGAGTCAGAGGAGCTAAGTTTGAATGACTATTTTAAATTCCTCAGCAAATCTGTGAAGGTATTAGTAACTTTGGGAAAGTCTTTAGCTATGGACCAAAGTTCAGTTTTAGTCCAGGGAAAATAAGAAACTAGGGCTTCAGCCTCTGGATTCTCAGGAGGCTTAATTTTAAAGTGATGGGTTCTGATAGGTTAGAGGAAAGGAGAGTGGGGAGAGTTTCAGGGGAAAAAGAGAAGCTCAGTGAGACAATTAGTATGATGAAACAGAGGTATAGCCTACGTAAAAGAAAAGGAGAAAGTCAGGAGAAAGTCAGCTGGAACCTGAGACTGAGAAGTTAAGGGAAAAGGCCATGAGGCTTCTAAAGCCATGTTATCTTTCTTTGATCATTTGACTCAGTTAAACATCTTATTTTGCAGAGAAACAATTTTGGACTCAACATTTAGAAGCCCCCAAATACTGACTGAAATAGACATTCCATTCAGTTTTGGAAAATTTGGAGCTGTGGTTACCCAATTTGATTTTATGAAAATTAAGTGTGGGAATTTCAAAAGTTCCTCAGAATGACCTTCGTTGAGGTTGGTCCATTAAGTTAGAATTGTCCATGAGGAAGAACCATAGTTTTCTCTTTCTTTTCCTTGTTCGTTATTTGTTTTAAATATAGCAGCGTGTACATGTAAATCCCCAACTCCCTAACTTTCTCTCCCCAGCAGATAACCATAAGTTCCTGAACTATGATTTTAAACACAGAAGTGCCTGGGGATTCTGTAGGGGAGATGCTTTCAAAATTTTAGATAACTGGAAACCCATTTCTCAGAACTTCTTTTCTAGAGTATAAGAATAATTTTTCAAATTGCTTATACAGCTCAAACAGTCTGTAGGCCTAATACCAACAAATTCCAAGGGAACAGTCTAGTCCCCTAAGAGCCAGACCAAAAGCTGCTCTTATTCCCAAAGGAATTGGGCTGAGGGCCAAACCAGAACCATTCCAATGAAACATCTCCTGTTTTTGAAGGACTGAGTCAAAGGCAGTTTGTTCCAGAAGTAATACCTTTGTTCAAGAGGGCAATGGGTTGAAGGCTAGCACACTTTCAGCTGAAACAGCCTGACTTCAACAGGCCAAAGTGCCAAATGAGTACTCACATACAGAACAAAGCCTCAGTCAGAAAGAAGGAAGTCTTAAAGTAGACCTGTAATAAACCTAAGAAGTTTCACAGGACAAAAAAGTAAGAGCTTGAAATTAGAAGAAAGACTTACTGTCAAATGCTAGGGTTGGCAAGAAAAGCAGTGAGCAACAACATGCTCCATGTGGATACAAAACCTGCTTGCTCACCAGCCTTGGAGCTGTTCAGGGTCCTCTCTGGATCCCCATATGGGCTGTCAAGATGTTGACCTGAAACAAATAGGCTGACAGTTATTTCTGTAGCAAAAATCAGCTTATTCAGAATCAGTAAAAGTTGCAATTTGTAGTCCTTATTTGTAGCAAGCCACATGCAAAGCTTCAGCGAAACTAGAGAAATATTCTTTTATATAAGAAAAAAGGGCTTCCCTAGTGGCTCAAATGGTAAAGAATCTGCCTGCAATGCAGGAGACCCAGGTTTGATCCCCTGGATAGGGGAAAAGGAATTTGGGAGGGCTACAGTAAGCAAACAGTCCACTGAAGGAATGGGGAGTTTGAAATATGGTGGCTTTTTCATTTGTTCAGTCGTGATAGCCTTTCATTGGCTAAGCTCTTGACAGGCAAGCGGAGGAAGTCTTTCTTTCTCCTTTTGGGCTCTGCTACCATCATAGGGCATGAGTGCTTCCCTTTCTGTCTCCTGACTCTATTTAATTGAGGTTGTTATTTATTAATTTATTGCACTATGATGCTATCTGTTTTAGAACATAATGAAACAAAAAAGGTTTTTGAGCTTTTACACTAAATTGGAAATTCACAAAGTTATTATTATTCATGGCTTTTGTTTTACAAACAAATTTTCCTCTCTGCCTGAATGTATTTTTCTTTTGCTTTTATTTACTCCCCATTCAAAATTTATTTTTGGAAGCAAAAATATGCTATTTTATTTTTCATCAGCAAAGAAAGACATATTCCTACTTATTAAAGTTGAAAACTATGTAAAAACTCCATGTGGAATAGTCCCTTTCTACTGCACACCCAAAGAACAGTTATAAATTATTTTTTAAGTCATATATTGGTTTTGAATTGAAACAAGAACAAAATTAGGCAAAGTAACTTTTTCAAACTAGAATTATTAATGCATGATGTGCAAGTGCAGAGTACATTAGTTGCTAAATATATTATTTAAACATTTAACCCATCTGTCCAAGACTTGGTTAGGGACTACTGCTCACTGGGGTATATTGTGTTCTCAGAACCTCCTCCTACATTAACATACACAGGAGAGAGTTGTATCAGATTAATCTAAGGTAAATGAGGAATTCTAATCTCCATGACATTTAGGTAATTTAATGTGTGGTAAATTTAATGTACCTAAATTAATGTGCCTAAATTTACATTTAGGTAAATTATTGAGAAGAACACAATAATTTATAAGAAAGATGATTGATTACTTTGTGTTGGAAAGGGATGATTGATTGTTTTTTGCCATTTTCTTCTATGCCAAGTTTATTTTCATATTAATGCTCTTTTTAAGAATAATTCTAGGCATATTTTATAGTAAATTAAGAGAAAACCAAGAAAAACACCCAAGCGTCCAAGTCAGTCAGCTGTCTGAATTGCTACAAAGGAGAGGGACTCAATATAAATTAAAACCAGATAAGGTATTATGGAGGAAGAATCAAGTATTTTGAATAGTGGAGAATAATGAGTCTGCTTATGGGAAGGCTGTTAATTGCAAGTTCTTTTTTAAAATTTATTTATTTATTTACTTTTTGAGATTTCTGTTATTTTTATCTTTAAAAATAGCAATCCCACTGCTGGGCATACACACCGAGGAAACCAGAATTGAAAGAGACACATGTACCCCAATGTTCTTTCAATTCTGATTTCCTTTGTGTGTATGCCCAGCAGTGGGATTTATGGGTCGTATGGTAGTACTATTTCCAGTTTCTAAAGGAATCTCCACACTGTTCTCCATAGTGGCTGTACCAGCTTGCATTCCCACCAACAGTGTAAGATGGTTCCCTTTTCTCCACACCCTCTCCAGCATTTATTGCTTGTAGACTTTTGGATAGCACCCATTCTGACTGGCGTGAAATGGTACCTCATTGTGGTTTTGATTTGCATTTCTCTGATAATGAATGATGTTGAGCATCTTTTCATGTGTTTGTTAGCCATCCGTATGTCTTCTTTGGAGAAGTCTGTTTAGTTCTTTGGCCCACTTTTTGATTGGGTTATTTATTTTTCCGGAATTGAGTTGCAGAAGTTGCTTGTATATTTTTGAGATTAATTCTTTTTCAGTCACTTCATTTGCTATTATTTTCTCCCATTCTGAAGGCTGTTTTTTCACCTTGCTTACAGCTTCGTTTGTTATGCAGGGGCTTTTAATTAGGTCTCATTTGTTTATTTTTGCTTTTATTTCCAATATTCTGGGAGGTGGGTCATAGAAGGTGGGCTTCCCTAGTGGCTTAGATGGTAAAGCATCTGTCTGCAATGCAGGAGACCTGGGTTTGATCCCTGGGTTGGGAAGATCCCCTGGAGAAGGGTCACAGAGAATCCTGCTGTGATTTATGTTGGAGAGTGTTTTGCCTATGTTCTCCTCTAGGAGTTTTATAGTTCTGGTCTTAAGTCTAGATCTTTAATCCATTTTGAGTTTATTTTTGTGTATGGTGTTAGAAAGTGTTCTAGTTTCATTTTTTAACAAGTGGTTGACCAGTTTTCCCAGCACCACTTGTTAAAGAGACTGTCTTTTCTCCATTGTATATTCTTGCCTCCTTTGTCAAATATAAGGTGTCCGTAGCTGCATGGATTTATCTCTGGGCTTTCTATTTTGTTCCATTGATCTATATTTCTGTCTTTGTGCTGGTTCCATACTGTCCTGATGACTGTGGCTTTGTAGTAGAGCCTGAAACTGAACCAGGAAGAGTTAGAAAATCTTAACAGACCCATCACAAGCATGGAAATTGAAACTGTAATCAGAAATCTTCCAGCAAACAAAAGCCCATGACCAGATGGCTTCACAGCTGAATTCTACCAAAAATTGGAAGAAATGGACAAATTCTTAGAAAAGTACAACTTTCCAAAACTGAACCAGGAAGAAATAGAAAATCTTAACAGACCCATCACAAGCACGGAAATTGAAACTGTAATCAGAAATCTTCCAGCAAACAAAAGCCCATGACCAGATGGCTTCACAGCTGAATTCTACCAAAAATTTAGAGAAGAGCTAACACCTACCTTACTCAAGCTCTTCCAGAAAATTTCAGAGGAAGGTAAACTTCTAAACTCATTCTATGAGGCCACGATCACCCTAATACCAAAACCTGACAAAGACGCCACAAAAAAAGAAAACTACAGGCCAATATCACTGATGAACATAGGTGCAAAATTCCTTAACAAAATTCTAGCAAACAGAATCCAACAACACATTAAAAAGATCATGCATCATGACTAAGTGGGCTTTATCCCAGGGATGCAAGGATTCTTCAATATCTGCAAATCAATCAATATAATACACCTCCACCAGAAAATTACTAGAGCTAATCAATGAATATAGTAAAGTTGCAGGATATAAAATCAACACACAGAAATCACTTCCATTCTTCTATACTATTAATGAGAAAATAGAAAGAGAAATTAAGGAAACAATTCCATTCACCATTGCAACAAAAATAATAAAATACTTAGGAATAGATCTACCTAAAGAAACAAAAGACCTATATATAGAAAACTATAAAACACTGGTGAAAGAAATCAAAGAGGACACAAATAGATTGAGAAATATACTGTGTTCATGGATCAGAAGAATCAATATAGTGAAAATTAGTATACTACCCAAAGCAATCTATAGATTCTATTCAATCCTCATCAAGCTACCAATGGTATTTTTCACAGAGCTAGAACAAATAATTTCACAATTTGTATGGAAATACAAAAAATCCTGAATAGCCAAAGCAATATTGAGAAAGAATGGAACTAGAGGAATCAACCTGCCTGACCTCAGGCTCTACTAAAATATTTTAATTTTAAAGAGTGATTGAAAATTTGTATTTTCACCTTTAAAATGGCTAACCATCGTTCTTTTATATATTTGGTTTGAGTTCATAGAGAAATTGAAATTTGATAATTAAGCCTCATCTCTTTCTAACTTTTTAATCAGAGCTAATAATATATTTTGTTGTTTCTATGAGTTAGAGAAAATACTGTTGCTCAAAACAAAAGATACATCGTTTGATTACTTTATCCCTCATGTTGTTTCTTCCCTTTTGCCAGTAGCTATATGAGACATATTTTATTATTTGGGTCTGATTACACAGACCATTTTTGTTAAAACCTGATAGTTTTACTTAGTTTTTTTTTACAGGAAGACTTGTAAAATCATCTCTACATTTTTTATCTTTTTCATTAAAGTTGATACCCTATGGAGTTTACTTTATATAACAGTTTGAAGATATAGAATACTTGCTTTGTAAGAAAGAAAACACAATTATATAATCTCATGTATCATAGCAGGACTTGAAAAAAAATTTCTGATAGGATATATTTTCCCTGATAATTATTTCACCAAAAATGTGTACATTTTATATTTATAACCCAAGGCATGTTTGATTTGTTATGACATTGATACCTCAAATCTAATTATCTTCATTTAAATACAGAAGATAGATTTCATTCAGTAAACTTGATACTAAACAAAATAAACAGGTGACTGTTTTGAGTTGTGGTTTGAATTGAGAATCAAATATAATATCTTAGAATTTGACATTATCCAATTTATTATACTGTCACTCAGTATTTGTACTGCAAAAAAGTTGGAATTTGACATTATCCAATTTATTTTATTGTCACTCAATGTTTGTCACTAGGCTGTTTGTTGAGGGAAGAGCAGTGTGAAATTATATTTGAGAAGTGAGTTGAAAAGATCATAATTATTATAGAAGTAGGTGAATAGCAAAACTATTTGTTGTTGCTGTTCAGTCACTAAGTCCTGTCTGACTCTTTGCAACTCTATGGACTGCAACACGTCAGGCTTCCCTGTCCTTCACTACCTCCCACAGTTTGCTCAAACTCACGTCCCTTGAGTCGGTAATGCTATCTAAACATCTCATCCTCTGTCATCCCCTTCTCCTCCTGCCCTCAATCTTTCCTAGCATCAGGGTCTTCTCCAGTGAGCCAGCTCTTTGTAATAGGTGGCCAAAGTATTGGAACTTCTGCTTCAGCATCTGTGCTTCCAATGAATATCAGGGTTGATTTCCTTTAGGATTGACTGGTTAGATTTTCTTGCAGTCCAAGAAACTCTCAAGAATCTTCTCCAGCACCACATTTCAAAGGCATCAATTCTTTGGTCCTCAGCTTTCTTTATGGTCCAGCTCTCACATACATGCATGACTACTGGAAAAACCATAGGTTTGACTAACAAGAACCTTTGTCAGCAAAATGATGTCTCTGCTTTTTAATAAGCTTTCTAAGTTTGAGATATCTTTCCTTTCAATGAGCAAGCGTCTTTTAACTTCATAGCTTCAGTCATCCTCCACAGTGATTTTGGAGCCCAAGAAAATAAAATATGTCATTGTTTTCACTTTTTCCCCATCTATTTGCCATGAAGTGATGGGAATGAATGTCATAATCTTAGTTTTTTGAATGTTGAGTTTTAAGTCAGCTTTTTCATTCTCCTCTTTCATTCTCAAAAAGAGGCTCTTTAGTTCCTTTTTGCTTTCTGATATTAGGGTGGTGTCATCTGCAAAGCTGAGGTTATTGATATTTCTCCCAGAAATCTTGATTCCAGCTTGTGATTAATACACCCTGGCATTTCATATGATGTACTCTACATGAAAGTTAAATAAACAGGGTCACAATATAGAGCCTTGACATACTTCTTTCCCAATTTTGACCAGTCAGTTTTTCCATGTCCAGTTCTAACTTTACTTCTTGACCTGCAAAAGGTTTCTCAGGAAGCAGGTAAGATAGTCTAGTATTCCTATCTTTTTAAAGAATTTTCCATAGTTTGTTTTGATCCACAGTCAAAATCTTTAAGCAGAAATATATGTTTTTCTGGAATTCCTTTGCTTTTTCTAGGATCCAGTGACGTTGGCAGTTTGATTTCTGATACTTCTGCCTTTTCTAAATCCAACAAAACTGTAGTTTCCCTTTAAACCCTGTAGGCCATCACTTCAAAGCTCCATATCCCAAATCGTTTATACTCAGGGAGAAACAAACTCTGGAATCCACTGTTTTTGAGGGTAAACAATTTTTGCTTATAACCATGGAGTTACTTTGTACTGATGTGGTTCAATATGGCCCCATTCTCACTTTAAGACATCATCTCCTATCCTCCCTTCTTTCTTCATTCTCTCCTCTCCATTCTGTACCCACACACTCCTTCTTCCCTCCAATACATGCAAAGATAGTATGTATGGTATTTGTTTGGCTAGGTATGCTCTTCCCCACTTCTCTTTACTGAACAAAATCCTCTTTTTGTGATACCTTCTTTAAGCTCTTTTAATACTTGGTGGTTCCAACAAATAGCCCATAGTAGTTATCAGATAGTGTTGATATTGTATGCCTCTCTTTTCTCTCATTCTCCCCTCATCTTGTTCTTCTCCATTTATAGATAATTCACCAAAGTCTCAGATATCTAACAGTTCAGTTCAGTCGCTCAGTC
>SJYT01048286.1:244895-255825 GCA_006410635.1 Cephalophus harveyi | reverse complement strand
TTGGAGCATTCTTTTGCATTGCCTTTCTTTGGAATTGGAATGAAAACTGACCTTTTCCAGTCCTGTGGCCACTGCTGAGTTTTCCAAATTTGCTGGCAGATTGAGTGCAGCACTTTCACAGCATCATCTTTCAGGATTTGAAACAGCTCAACTGGAATTCCATCACCTCCACTAGCTTTGTTCGTAGTGATGCTTTCTAAGGCCCACTTGACTTCACATTCCAAGATGTCTGGCTCTAGATTAGTGATCACATCATCATGATTATCTGGGTCGTGAAGATCTTTTTTGTACAGTTCTTCTGTGTATTCTTGCCACCTCTTCTTAATATCTTCTGCTTCTGTTAGGTCCAGACCATTTCTGTCCTTTATCGAGCCCATCCTTGCATGAAATGTTCCCTTGGTATCTCTAATTTTCTTGAAGTGATCTCTAGTCTTTCCTATTCTGTTGTTTTCCTCTATTTCTTTTCATTGATCTCTGAAGAAGGCTTTCTTATCTCTTCTTGCTATTCTTTGGAACTCTGCATTCAGATGCCTATATATCTTTCCTTTTATCCTTTGCTTTTTGCCTCACTTCTTTTCATAGCTATTTGTAAGGCCTCCCCAGACAGCCATTTTGGGTACTGTGAACTCTAGAAATAGAGAAGAGAGAGTAGATTTCTGCTCTGGGAATTCCAAATTCTTTAGGAAAGTGGTAGGAAGGTTAGGTGTATCAGTGATTTGGATAAAGTAAATGATGGTTGGAAGAGCAAAGTAGTTGAAAGCTTGTCTTTAGAGAGGAGTGCAGGCTAAGAGTGGAAGAAATGGAGCTTTGTTTATTACACACTGGTATTTCTGGTTTGTCCAGAACCTCAATATTAAAAAACCTTGAAAATGAACATGATTTTCTGATGCAAGACTTAGTTGTCTTGGTAAGAAGATTGGTCTTTAATCCATAGTAAAGAGACTGTACAAATCTCTATAACATTAGGATAATTGTGTTTCTATCATATGTCTGCTGTTTGCCCATAGATTACACATTTAATCATCATAGTAAACCTGAGGGAGACTTATTATTTTCCTTTTACAGATGAGGAAAATCCAATATTATAGCAATAAAATAATATCTGCAAGTGACACTGAAATAGACCCCAAAATCTTTCTTATGATTCAACTGTTTTCTGTCTCTGCTTTAACAAGGTAACAGTGTGGAGAATGGTTTGGAGAGAGGAGAGATTAAAAGAGGAGCAGGGAGCCTACCTGGAAAGTATTGAAATAGCCTACATTAGGGGCAATGAGAGTGTTAATGCAAACTAAGGAGTGAGCATAAGGGAGTTTTATACCTGTAATTACTAGAGATGAACAATTTATTTGCTGTTAAATTTATTTTGAAGAATATTGGAGAATATTGGTAATAAGAGATATTTGATAATTTAATTTCTGTCTGATGAGAAATGTACAAGATTATTAACCCCAATATTAACTGTATTTAAAATTGTTAAATAGACCTACTACTTAGTCACATTAAAAAGACAGTGATAGGCAGTGTAATAACATCAATAAGCAGTTTATTTCAAAAGGTCCTTTCATCCAAAGAACTCAAAATTATCACAAACATTAATTACGTTGAAAAGTCTCTCAGGTTTAGATTCATTTGGTTTAGATTCATTTGGGTAAACTTCTCTGATAGAATCACCTACAGATAGATAATGGTGCTGAATAACAATATGCTTGATAATCAAAGCATTTGAGGCACAGGATTGACATAAATCTTGATAAAAGAGGATACTAACAGGAAATTTTATTTTATGTTGTTTTGCTTTTTTATTGTTCACACAATCTTCATAAACCATTCTCTAAATCACAGTAAAATTTTCAGAAAAACACTAACAGGGATCAGAGGCAAATTTTCTCTGTAGATAATGAATTGTGAACTTTGATCCCCTCCTTTGCACATCCATTTCCATGGGCCTAGTAGATGTCCTAAAAATGTGTTGTTAACAAGGTCATAGCTAAGTCCATAGATGTATGTAGAGAATGAAACTCCATTGATGTTACTTCCTGGGTAAGTGAGTTGAAATTTGTGGCCCTAGGTTGAAAAAAATGTACATTTCTCACTGTGTCACTAGCAATCTTACATTCCAGCCAAAAATAATCAAATTGCTAATGAGAGCAATTTCAGGAAGGGTGACACAGGAAGACAAAACACAGAAGGGATGAAGTTGCCAGTGTAGTTGGATATGTATACCTATATCCCCCTCCCTCTTGGACCTCCCTTTCACCCATCCCCATCCCACCCATCTAGATGGTGGTACATATATACAGCCACTAAAAGGAATGAAATACAGTCATTTATAGAGATGTAGATGGACCCAGAGTCTGTCATATAGTGCAAAGTAAGTCAGAAAGTAAAAAACAAATATCATATATTAACACATATATGTGGAATCTATAAAAATGGTACAGATTAACCTATTTCAAGGGCAGGAATAGAGATCCAGATGCACAAGAGATCTTTCTCTTTTTAGTCAAAGGTGATTGGGCCAAGGATGGACACCTAATTCTCTTAGGGAATTAGAAACTTGCATAAAATATCTCAAATGAATTGAAAATTTGAAGTGAGAGGCATGGAAATTATAAACAACACCTAATAGGCAAAGAAGAACTTGAACAGTGCTGTTCAGTAGAACTTTTTGGAATGATAGAAATGTGGCTAAAAATACAGAATAACTGAATTTTTTTACATTATTTAATTGATTCTAATTTAGATAGTCATATGTGGCTAGTGACTACTTTCAATGACAGCAAAGTTCTGGAAGGTCATGGTAGTGATCAGAGAATTAGCTCTGTTGGCCTAGATATACATTGAGTAAAGGGGATCAACTGAAGGAAAATACTACTAATATGGAAAAAAAAAAAAATAGAGAAGAGAAAGTCCATATGGTGTTGTGGAGACTGAGAACATAGTCTTGGTTTTCTGAGTTTTAGTTCGAGTTTGCATGGGACCCAACTCTTCTTTGCTCAGCTATCAAATTTGGTAAGAAATCTGTTCTCTCCCAGTAAAGCTCATAAATACTTTGAATTAATTTAAGTGAATTATTTTCAAATAAATTTGATTTAGTGAGATAATCACACATCAAAAGGTAAAATGTCTCCAGAATCCCAAGGAAATCACAGAAAACAGTCACAGCCCAGCAATTCCTACATGGATCTATGGAGCTACCTGTTTTACTCCCAGTATGATGTAGCAGACAGAACCTGAATTTACTAGAGGTATAGATCTGGGCTGATATTTTAGCTCAGTTGCTAAGTTGTATGAAATTGAGAAAATGTTTCAATGTCTGCTAATGTCACTTTATCATCTCTAAAATGAGGTGAAGAACGGTCAATAATAGTAACAGGGAATTGACTCTTAGATCTGATCATGTATATCCAGAATCTGTAATAGTGAGTGGCACACAGAAGCTAGTTTACATTGTCCCTCTTACCTGCTGCCCATGCTAAGCTGGTTAACCATGTGTTGAGATGAGGTCACTGGTCACAGTACTTTGCACACACACTGTCATCTTTGTAAAGTAAAAGAAAAGGAAATGAGGTCATTTTTAATGTTTGTATTGTAGTGAATAACTTAAAATTTGGAATCTGTGTATGAAAATCTCCACATAGCATTTTGATACGTAATTAATAATGAAAGGTAGTATCACTGAAACATTGAAACAAGATGTCATAATTAACTTAAAATTATCTGAAAGATTCCACAGCAGAGCTAAAAATATGTTCCTGATGCATTGCTATCTCCTTACCTAAACTTTGGTGAAACTAAGTAATTTCATGAAAGAGAAATATCCATATAAAGAAACGTATCTTCCTTAGGCAAGATACAATCTTCCTGAAAATGAAATGAATCGCATTAGAAATTATAATGTGTTACTTTCATTCCAGTCTTAAGCGTGGTTGAAACAACAACAGAAATTCCAATTTCTACAAAAATGTTCTCTAGGCTATCATTTGCATACAATTGCACGTATATGTAATATGTATAGCAAATAAATGTTTGACTGTCAAGATGGGAAATGGAAATTCTAACTATATCCCTGCTTATACATTGGTCATAATATCAATTAGATGAATGAAATGTAGTTTATATCTTTTAAGAGTTTTATATAAGTAACCTATACTAGATAAGTAAGCTACACTCTCACAATCAATTTTTTTAATAACTAGTCTAGGGTGGCTGGGTCTGACTCTATTACTTTTACTCAAGGCACTGCTACCTTGTTTTGATATGGAACATTAGATTAGGTGTTTTCAGGTTTGTTTAGTAGCAATTTCTGTACTGATTTGTTAAATGCATTTAATTTTTTTATATGTCTTAAAGCTAAATGAGTCATAATTAAAAAGGCAAGCTGGTCATTATTTTTCATTGAAATAAAAACATATATAGCATATAGCATGTATATAGCATGTAGACTTGATTCTGGGTCTATAATAACAGAATTAAAAGGAAAGCATATATGTGAGAGTCAACTGCACATCTCCCAGGCACCTCAAAATCTTTGTGGTTAAATAACTGATTTTTCTTCTAAACTTCCCCCCTCCTCACTCTAGTATTCTTCAACTAGAAGCCATCACTTGTCTCATAGGAAGTAAGTAGAAATCATCTTCAGAATCTTTCTTTTTAACCTGTAACTTCTCTGCTTCTAATCCAATAAGAAACTTCAGTCTGTTCTCTTTAAAAAATATTTTGTTTATTATTTTAATTTTTATTTCCTTGGACTATACTGTGTGGCGTGTGGAAACTTAGATCCCCGACCAGGAATTGAACCTGTGCTCCCTGCAGTGCAAGTCTTAGCCACTGGACTGCCAGGGAAGACCCAACTCTATTTTCTTTTTAATGTTTATCAACTTCCTTCCTCTATCACCTCTGATTTTCACCTAGCTCAGGTTCTCACCATATGTTGCCTTAAATATTAAAATAATCACTTCAATCCATTCTCCATACTGCAACTAGAATGGTTTTCATAAAATGTAAATTCAGTACTCTTAACTGTTCTGTCTACCAACAAACCTAGTACTGTAGCTACATACCATGGCCTCCCTGCTCATAATGGAACAAATGTTTACTTTCACATCTGATCTTAACACCTTTTCCATTGAGCTCTGGATATCTTGCCACTTCAGAACATTTCTCTTTACCTTTTATAAAATTTAAAAGAATTCCCTTGATTCCATGTTTTCCTCTAAATACTTCTCTTTTTTTATTGTCTTCTGTACTACAGGACATACTTTTGAGATTTGCATCTGACCTCATTTTATCCACTTCTTCACTCTTCACTCAATTTCTTTCTCTCTAGACAACCTACTGAAATTGCTTTTGTCAATATAAAAAATAACTTTTTTGTTGTTGTTGCCAAGTCCATTAACACTTATCTGATTTTATCATATTTGACATCTCAGCAGCATTATTCTTGCCTTACTTTTCTTTCTTAGATTTTGTCATCAACCAGTCCTGATTTTTTTTTTTTTTCCACAACAAACTACTTAGTCTCTTTTGCAAGTTTCTTTCCCTAAACCTTTAAACTCAGGTATATCTTAGCATTATTCTTGCACTTTCTTCTCTGTATATCAACTCATTTCTTAGGAACTCTCATTTAACACCATCTTTAAGTATCTTGTGGCCAAATTTAAATCCATGGTACTAGCATTCCCATGAACATGAGACATATAGTCAACCACATTATCTGCAAAATAGTTAAGGAGTATTTTAAACCTAACATATTCAAAATAGAACTTTGATTGTATCGTCTATTTCTATGATTTTCCCCATTACAGTTGATGATATCACTGATGACACAATTACTCATGTTAAAAACGTAGACATTTTTCTTGATTTCTCTTTCTCCATCTAGCTTATCAGTATGTCCCCCTGAATTATTTCATTTCCTTCATTTCCACTTTATGACTGCAAGGTAAGGTAAAGTAAACACTGAAAAAATTGCATTTCATTAAAATTACAAATAAGTCACAATGTGAGAAATTTTGGACACATGTATAACTGACAAAGGACTCATGTATCCGGGTGAAGAATTCCTATCAATGGACATATGAAATTTGGATATATATAATAACATATTGCTTTGAAGCCTAATTATAATAATATCATAAATAATAACACTTACCGATCACTTACTAGTACAAGACAGTTTGTGTTCAGTTCAGTCGCTCAGTCATGTCCACTCTTTATGACCCCATGGACTACAGCATGCCAGGCTTCCCTGTCCATCACCAACTCCTGAAGCTTGCTCATATTCATGTCCATTGAGTTGGTGATGCCATCCAACCATCTCATTCTCTTGTCCCCTTATCCTCCTGGTTCAATCCATCCCAGCATCAGGGTCTTTTTCAGTTTGTGTTACTTCAATATCATTTTTAGTATCACAGAGTTTCAACTGAAATAGAGGTCACCATTATCTCATTTTTATAGATGGAAAAACTGGGTTTTTTAAAACATAAGTAAATTAACCAAAGTCATATAGCTTGGACCTTGGATTTGCATTAGAAGGGGTCAAACTTTAGAACTGAAGGCGCCATTGGGCCCTGATACTGTTATGTGTGCTTTTAACTACTCTGGATCTATATGTTTCACAGAAATGGATTATCACATTTCCTGATTGACAGAATGACCAGATCAGTTAAAAAATTGGTAACTGAGTTTGATTTTTAAAATAACGATATCATTTGCTTTTCTTCTGGAGTGAGGCTGGCAACGTGACTTTTAAACACAAATGAGTCAAATTTCTCATTTATATTGGGATGTCCTCCATATTGGAATCTGGTCAGCTTTTGGTTCAGATTTTTAATGTATGTTCTAAATGTGTAGACTATCGTGAGGACAACCTCAGGAAAATATCATGTTAAATTTTACATATATTGGGAACAAATTCCAAGGGCTGATAATGATTCCAGTTGACCTTCAATGTGAAGGAAATTAGAGTAAAGGACCAGACAGCTCTGCCATATTGTGAAAGGATAATACTAAAGAGGGACAAAATGTAGATAATCCACAAATATGTAAATCAGATGAAATGAGCATGGTGAGAGTGCCACCCATTCTACCTCCATGGCATGCACACATTCACAGAGCCATAGAAGACACTTCTGTGCTGCCTGTGACTCTATCTCAATGAGTGGCACTTTTCAGTTGCCAAGGGCAAAACTCTGGGCACCTGTGTAGATTTACTCACAGTCTCAGCAACAAGTGCTCTACTCTCTAATCCTTAGCCCCTGTCATGTAATTCAGGGCTTGATTATTATCACTATTTGCTGAACTCTCACAATACTCCTAATTGGTCTCCCTGATCACAGAATTTCTTTGTTTTGATTCATATGCTGGATTCTAGCCTCAGTGATCTATCTGAAATGATTATGTGGGAAGGTATAGTCATAGATAATGATGATCGGTAGGGGGATGGGCAGAATAAGTTCCACTAAAGGAACATGGAACAACAGACTGGTTTCAAATAAGAAAAGGAGTACGTCAAGGCTGTATATTGTCACCCTGCTTATTTAACTTATATGCAGAGTACATCATGAGAAATGCTCGACTGGAAGACACAAGCTGGAAGAAATATCAATAACCTCAGATATGCAGATGACACCACCCNGACCGAGGATGAGATGGCTGGATAGCATCACTGACTCGATGGACGTGAGTCTGAGTGAACTCCGGGAGTTGGTGATGGACAGGGAGGCCTGGTGTGCTGCGATTCATGGGGTCGCAAAGAGTCGGACATGACTGAGCGACTGAACTGAACTGAAAGGAATGTTTCCTAGAATGTGGGGAGGGAATGTGATCAAACTGCAGAAATATAAGAAAAAAGCTCAGTTCCTAAAACTGAATTAAAAGGTCTATATTTAAGAACTAATGATTGAGGAGAGGGTTTAAGAACTGCTCTTGTACTGTTTCTTTAAAGAGAAAAATTTGGTGATACTACTAGATCAAAATAGGGGAAAAAAAATCCTCACATTGGACATTCATGGTAAGTTACAGAATAATAGTTACAAAATCAAAAACCGTAAGAACTATTTTGCTAAACTTATGTCCAGCTGATCAGCATATCTCTCTCATTTCATCTTGATGACATTGCAAATATTTTTAATACATTTGTACCTACTACTTTTAAATATTTTATCTTTAACTCAGTCACCTTACAAATACTATAATTTGTTATGAAAAGGTATGGTTGTACAAGGCATGACCTAATAAACAACATATCTTTAAGAAAATCACTTGCAATGTTTTTCTTGGGCACTATTAGATTAATCTACTTACCTAGTGATATTTTTTCATAAAAATATTCAGTTTAAAAATTAATAAAATTGCAATTGATATAATTTTTAAATGCAGCAGTCTCTCTTTAAAATCTCTTAACATTTTTAACTTTGAATAGAAATTTTTACTTTCTAGTATAAGTCTGTCAATACCTTGGCCACATCCTCTCAGAGTGCATAACCATTAAGTGGAATTCATAGGCCATTTTAAAGCTAGACCTGAAAAGTAGTTGGCATAGTAACTGGTTTTAAAATTCCCAGCAGAAGGATCCAGTTGCCCAGTATGTTGCGACAGAATGACTTTCAGATTACCTTCAATTTTTTGCGGCTGCCAACTTCATTCTCCCCATAGGCCCCCAACCTCTCACCTCTGAAAATATAATTTTGTGGTCAAAGCAGTTTTTCCTTTGAGGTAGATGTGGCTTCCAGTGAGTGCAGTAATCCTTCCTTTTGTACCATGGCCTAGTTGAGAGTATAAACTTCAGTCATATTTCAGAAGGAACTTGAAACACAGACTTATGTTTTAGGGTAGCACATAAATATGATGCATGCAGTATGAAGTGCTTCAGCCTTTAATGTGATCCATGTTCAGTCCTTTCATAATTTTGCCACATATACTTCATTGCATGCAGTTAGAGCAGGGAAGCTTTTGCTGGCCCCATCCCTGAGCTCTCTACTCTCTCCTTGGTTATTTCCTCCTAAAACCAAGTATGATTACATTTTTCTCATTTTAAGTTCTTTTTTAATTTTTAAGTCTAAACCCCCACTCCCCTTCTCTGGTACTTAACATTTCTCCACATGCTGGTCTAATTTCCATTTGCTATAAGTATATACAAGATGGCAGAGTAGAAGGACATGCACTCATCTTCTCCTGGGAAAATTCCAAAAGTACAACTTGCTGCTGGGCAACCATTGACAGGAGAATGTTGAATCCAAGGAGAGGCCCCAACAAAACTGTAGGAGTGGCAAAATCATGTTTAGAATCAGACCCCCAACCCTCCAGAGACACTTGGAGGGCTCAGACAAACCTTGTGTGCACCAGGACCCAGAGACCCCAAAGAGACTGAGCCAGAACTGTGTTCGAGTGTCTTCTGTGATGGTATGGATCAGCAGTAGCCTGCCTCAGGGGCAGGGGCTCTGGGTACAGCAGAACTGAGTACGGCATAAGCCCTCTTGGAGGAGATCACCATTAACCCCATCATAGAGCCCCCAGAACTTACACAGGACTGGGGAAACAAACTCTTGGAGGGCACAAACAAAATATTGTGCCCACCAGGACCCAGGAGAAAGGAGCAGTGGCCCCACAAGAGACTGACCCAGACTTGCCCGTAAATTTCCAAGAGTCTCTGGTGGAGGCCTGGGTTGGTGGTGGCCTGATACAGCCTTGGGGCACTGAGTTCAGCAGTGCATGGAACCTCTTGGAGGAGGTCACTATTATCTTCATTACCTCCACCATAGTTTGGCCACAGGTCAAACAGTAGGGAGGGAACACAGCCCCACCCATCAACATAAAATTGGATTAAAGATTTACTGAGAATTGCCCCGCCTATCAGTCCATCAGAACAAGACCCAGTTTCCCCCTCAGTCACTCTCACCATCAGGAAGTTTCAATAATCCTCTTATCCTTTTCCATCAGATGGCAGGCACAATGTGAAAACCACAATCACATAAACATAACAAACTAATCACATAGACCACAGCTTTATCTAACTCAATGAAATCATGAGCCATGCCACGTAGGGCCACCCAAGACAGATGGATCATGATGGAGAGTTCTGACAAAATGTGGTTCACTGGAGAAGGCAATGGCAAGCCAGTAGTCTTACCTTGAGAACCCCATAAACAGTGTGAAAAGGCAAAAAGATATGACACCAAAAGATGAACTCCCCAGGTCAGTAGGTGACCAATATGCTACTGTAGAAGAGTGGAGAAATAACTCCAGAAAGAACAAAAAGACAGAGCCAAAGCAAAACAACACACAGTTGTGGATGTGACTGGGGATGGAAGTAAATTCAATGCTTTAAAGAACAATATTGCACAGGAACCTGGGATGTTAGGCACGTAAATCAAGGCAAATTGGAAGTGGTCAAAGAGAAGATGGCAAGAGTGAACATTGACATTTTAGGAATCGGTGAACTAAAATAGACTGGAATGGGTGAATTTAACTCAGATGATGATTATATCTACTACTGTGGGCAAGAATCCCTTCAAAGAAATGGAGTAGCCATCATAGTCAACAAAAGAGTCTGAAATACAATACTTGGATGCAATCTCAAAAGTGACAGAGATATCTCTGTTCATTTCCAAGGCAAACCATTCAATATCAGAGTAACCCAAGACTATGCCCTGAGCAGTCATGCTGTAGTTGAAGTTGAATGGTTTTATGAAGATCTACAAGACCTTCTAGAACTAACACCACCAAAAGATGTCCTTTTCATTATAGGAAATTGGAATGCAAAAGTAGGAAGTCAAGAGATACCTGGTAATAGGCAAATTTGCCTTTGGAGTACAAAATGAAGCAGATCAAAGGCAAACAGAGTTTTGCCAAGAGAACTTGCTGGTCATAGCAAACACCCTCTTCCAACAACACAAGAGAAGATTCTACACATAGATATCACCAGATG
>SJYT01048286.1:216449-227218 GCA_006410635.1 Cephalophus harveyi | reverse complement strand
CCGAGGATGAGATGGCTGGATGGCATCACTGACTCAATGGATGTGAGTCTGAGTGAACTCCGAGAGATGGTGATGGACAGGGAGGCCTGGCGTGCTGCGATTCATGGGGTCGCAAAGAGTCGGACACGACTGAGCGACTGAACTGAACTGAACTGAAGACTATAAAATAAAATACTAGGATGAGAGGAAGAAATAATGAGAAATAAGTGATACCATACCATACTGATAGTTTTGATTTCTTGACTCACCCCTTATTTTTAGGAGAGACTTTAAAAATAAGAGCTCTTTAAATATTTAGGCTTGTTTTACTGAGTAGAAACCATTTCCACAAATAGAACTTTAAAAGGGAAAATATTGATTATTTTTTTTGTTGTTTTTGAGATAGAAGTCATTTTTTTTTCACCCTTAAATGTATGTGTCTGTAATCATACTGACCCATATGCTAATTCTCTTTTCTGATGGATTTACATGCAGGAAAGATGCAAATAAAATCTTAAAGCAGAGCTTAAGGAAAAAAGTGAAAGTGAAGTCGCTCAGTCATGTCCCACTCTTTGTGACCCCATGGACTGTAGCCTATCAGGCTCCTCTGTCCATGGGATTTTCCAGGCAAGAGAGTGCTGGAGTGGATTGCCATTTCGTCTCCAGCGGATTAAGGAAAAAGGATGAAAAGAAAGAGAAAAGAAGAAAAGTAAGGCAAGAAAGGGGAGAGATGATGTGGCATCTTAGAAGGAAAACACACCTCATATGTATCTATCTAGCCACATAGTATACATATTTTGTAGCAACAAAAGCAAGAGAAAAAAAGGTTCCTTATGTGTTTTAAAAATGGTAACAGTGTGCATAAAACTTAATTCAGTAACTACCAAAACCCTACCAAATTTGTTTTAAAGATAGCTTAGATAGAGATCCAACAAGGTTAAGCAGGGAAGTAAAAAGAGATATGAAAAAGTAACAGAAAATCAAAGGAAGTACAACTAACAGATACATAGAGAAAATGAGAACAAGAGAGGGTGGACACTAAGACTGGGGTAGAAATAAGGAGATACAATATTATAAGAGATAGATAACTTTTCAGAAACAGGGAGGAGTAAAATGTTAATACTGAAAGCATGTATGCATCTCTTACTAAATATCTGATATTTCATGATTATTTATCTGAGGATCATTTTTCACATGTAATAACAATAAGCTTGATATCAACTCTTTTAATGGATTATTGTGAGCATTAAGTGGTATAATTATGTGAAAGTGCCCAGGACAGAGAATATTTTAAAGATGCCTTATAAAATTATTTTATATTATTGATTAACAGAAATGGAGAGAATAATAATTTGAGCCATATTTAGAAGATCAGAAAGAAGAAAAAATAAAAGATGAAGACATGAAAAAATCAGTATATTTATAAAGAGAAAGAGATACAAAGTAATTTTAACTTAAGGGATACATTCTTCAAATGCTTGAAAATCATCATCATTTCACTTTATGGATGTTATCTCAGAAAGTACAAATTATCCTGAGTGAATTTTAGGAATACATAATTGTAGTGTTTGCTAAAGCACTGAAAGACCAAGATCAAAATCATTTTCCTTTTATTCCCTTTAGTGAAAAATAAATTGGTTCCCTTAGCTAAAGGAAAAAGTCAGCTTTGTAGGAACTTGCCAGTAAAAATTTCTGTTCTTACACTGTGACCTGGAAGTTAAACACTCAGAAGTTTGATCTTTTTCTTCCTGTCAATGGAAAAACACTAACATTCTCTGCTCTGAGAATTAAGACATAGAGGTTTATGTGTTCCCCAAAATGAAAATAATGTTTTCAGAGAGAAGCCTTCAAAGTCATTTCCACCAAAGAAACTTAAAGTCATTTTTTCATTTGCACAGTTGTAAATCGAGATCTCATTTTTAAGTTTTGTCTTACAAATTTCACCTAACTAGGCAAGGAGTTGAATTGAGTTCAGCATTCACATGCTCTCCTCCCTTCATTTTAAAAGTTTGTAATTTTAGTCTTTTTTTTAATGTTTGATACTTTTTCAGTTGATCATTGTTCAAATATAATCTCCAAATTTCAGGTGAGAAACTGCTATATAAGTGAATAGATTTAAAGCAAGACATTTCTTAAATAATAACATGTGCTGAATAGATAGATGATGAGAGAACTTGCTTTGATGGTATCAATTTAAATGTCAAATAAACATAAAATGATAGGTCTTTGGACCCACAAATCATTGCATTTAAATAGATGAATAAACATATAGGGTCTAGTTAAGAATTGACTTCACTGAAGAATGTTAATGATTTATTGAAGCATTTTGTTTTGCTGTTGAGTTATTAGCTAGAGTTCTGTTTTTATCAGAATATTTTTTTCACATATTATAAAAGGTTGGTTGCAAGTGAGAAGTATTTGCCAGAATTATTCTCACTAATAATGCATGTATTAATGTCCAAGCTGGGTTTTTTGTTCCTTTGGAAAATGTTCCTCTGTAGCCTTGTTTTTGTCTGAGTTGCTATTTGTATTTTCTTTTTTTTTTTTTAATGGATGGATTTTTAAAAATTTATTTATTTTAATTATACAATATTGTAGTGGTTTTTGCCATACATTGGCATGAATCAGCCATGGGTGTACATGTGTTTCCCATCCTGAACCCCCCTCCCACCTCCCTCCCCATCCCATCCCTCAGGGTCATCCCAGTGCACCAGCCCTGAGCACCCTGTCTCATGCATCAAATTTGCACTGGCGATCTATTTCACATATGATAATATACATGTTTCAATGCTATAGTCTCAAATCATCCCACCTTTGCCTTCTCCCACAGATTCCAAAAGTCTGTTCTTTACATCTGTGTCTCTTTTGCTATCTTGCATATAGAGTGATTGTTACCATCTTTCTAAATTCCGTATGTGTGTTAATATACTGTATTGATGTTTTTCTTTCTGACTTACTTCACTCTGTATACTAGCCTCCAGTTTCAGCCACCTCATTAGAACTGATTCAAATGCATTATTTTTAATAGCTGAGTAATACTCCATTGTGTATATGTACCACATCTTTCTGATCCATTCGTCTGCTAATGAACATCTAGACTGCTTCCATATATTTTCGTATATGTGGTAGGTTACTTTTCTTGATCTTGGAGAAGTGGCCTTCTGTTGGAGATGCCCTGTGCCTCCCAACAGCATGCTCTCCTTTTGTTATCCAAGCAACATGCTCTAGGGGTCCCCCCAAGAGGGCTGTGTAGGTCCTTCTGTTGTGGCAAGTTGACTCTGGGGGGCTTCTGACAAGCTTGGTTCTCTCCTAGCCCAGTTGCTTGCCAGATGCTGCTTTGTGTAGATGCTGATGGATGATGGTTAGTGGGGCATGGTCTCTTGGAGGCTGGCTGCAGAACCCCAGGGGTTCCCCAGGACTAATGCTGGTTCAGCAGTGGACAGAGTCACAGTTCAGTAGACTCTGAGGCTTATGCCTGTCCACTGGTGGGTGCAGCCATGCCTCATCCCTCTGTAAGTGACTGTCTGCAGATGACTGTGGGCTCAGGAAGTCTTTAGGCAGCTGGTCTGCGGAACCGTGGGGCTGTGTTCCTGCCCAGTTAGTTGTTTGCCGTGAGGCCAGCAGCATCTGTTAGGTGCAGACAGGTCTTTTAAATCCTATATTTATTTTTGCTGTAGTATGCTGCTTGATATGGGCTTCCCAGGTGGCACTAGTGTTAAAGAACCCACCTGCTAATGCAGGAGACATAAGAGAAAGGGGTTCAATACCCTGGGTCAGGAAGATCCCCTGGGTCTTAGAATATTCCACTCCAATATTCTTGCCTGGAGAATCCCATGGACAGAGGAGCCTGGTGGTCTACAGTCCGTAAGGTAGCAACTGAAGTGACTTAGCAACCATGCACATGCTGTTTGATGTGGTGGTTTAGTTAATAGGTTCTGGTTCTTTACTGTTGTGTTTAAGATTCTTCCTTCATTTATTAGCCGTTTGAAATTGAGAAAATCAATTAATCCTTGAAGGTCTTAGTTTCCTCATCTGTAACATAGGAATTATCATAATAATGTATCCTTACAAGGATAGCTCAATAATTTGTAGAGGCCATTAAAAACAAAAAAAGGTCCTGTGTTCAAGAAGTAGGGAAAAAAGTCATTAAGTGTACTAAAATATAATGCTTTTCCCTTATACAGTGTATATCTCTTGTTGTGATTTTTTTTGTTTTCTATTTGTTATCTTTGTAAGAAGAAATATTGAAATTTTAAATTAGCACAAATTATACAATTTATTTTTATATTATGCAATGCCAATTTTAAATTCAAACATAAGAATGTTTAACCTGTATACAGAGTCATTGATATCACACAGTTCTTATTTCATAGCCCATACATACATATGAGTTTTGTCTTCCCTGAAGAGTAGGAACATTGTACGAAGTAATTCACTTGTTTGGTTTTACTTTTTGATTGATGCACATTCTACCAATAGCCTCTAGCTATAGTGTATAGCCTATAGGCAGGACAAAGGGAAATTGGTTTGCCCTGTCTTTCTCTTCTTTCTGTAGCATTCTTTTAGCATAAATGGTTGAATACAGGGAATTGACATGAGTAAGA
Source organism: Cephalophus harveyi (assembly GCA_006410635.1). Classification (NCBI taxonomy): domain Eukaryota; kingdom Metazoa; phylum Chordata; class Mammalia; order Artiodactyla; family Bovidae; genus Cephalophus; species Cephalophus harveyi. The sequence goes on along the minus strand of SJYT01048286.1, from coordinate 222,635 downwards.
ACAGATATGATAGAGTTCCTTGGCTGTTTGTGTTTCTTGGAATGGCATTGCCTTCTTTCTGTTTTGAAAGAGTCTGATTTGAAGTGATTGAATGGCCTTTTGGAAGTATCAGTGCCTCTGCTCTGCATTGATAGATGTAACATGCTTACACTTGTTTTGAACCCTTAAACTTGTTCTGAGTCCCCTGACTCTCCCATGTCATTGTGGCTCCATGGCAATTGTATACTCTTGTACTGGAAAAGACTCTGATGCTGGGAGGGATTGGGGGCAGGAGGAGAAGGGGACGACCGAGGATGAGATGGCTGGATGGCAGCACTGACTCGATGGATGTGAGTCTGAGTGAACTCCGAGAGATGGTGATGAACAGGGAGGCCTGGCGTGCTGCGATTCATGGGGTTGCAAAGAGTCGGACACGACTGAGCGACTGAATTGAACTGAACTGGAGCATTGTGAATGGTGTATGCAAATAAGGCAACAAGGAACAGGACATGTGTATTGCATGTAGCTTCCCATCTCTTGTGCATGCTTTATTGTACCATCAAACTTCATTTAAAAACACATGTTCACTGATGAAGTTGCATAGAATATGAAAATGTTGACTGCAGATCATTAAACCAAGAGCAGTCCCTTCTGAACATGAGCCTCTGTGCAACTGCTCAGTTTGTACATCCCTAAAGCTGCTCCTGTTGTCCTTAAAGGGTTGTTAGAAGGACCTCATGAGTTAATAAATGCAGATTATCTGGGAGAATTCTTCAGTCTTAGTCAACACTTAGTCAGTGTTAACCTATTCTTATTAAACAGAGGTAAACTATTACTCTATTACAGTTGTTTTGTTGTTCAGTAGCTCAGTCATGTCTGACTCTTTGGGACCCCATGGACTGTAGCATTAACTATATTGGAATAAAATTAATAAAATTTTCTTAGCTAGAGAACTTCAGTTGAGATGGATGACCCCAGATTTCACATTCAATAAAAGAAAAAAGTCTGTGTCAAAGTACAGTATCCACTGAATCAGAAATCCATTCAGGTTCAATAGCACATGTTTGGTAACACCCTGAGAACAGCAAAGCCTCTTTTAAGAAAACATTCTAGAATATAGTGTTAGGTAGTTAGAATAGGAAAAAGGAGTCCAAAATGGTGGTGGCTAAAAGGCAAATAAGGGAAAAGCCTGCAAAAATAGAACAAAGGACGGATCAGAGGAGTGGAGTGAGGACCTTATAAAACCAACAGCCCTCCTGGCTAGCCCAATTTACATAGGGCAGGCTCAGGGGGAGGAGAAAACAACAAATAAAAAGAGGAGCCAAAACTGAGCTGGGGGCTTCTCTTCTCTTCACGTCTTTTGGGTTGGCCTGCCCTTATCCTTCAAGGAGCTGTAACACGGAGCTGTAACATTGGTCCTTCCGAGAAAGTCACACAGGGATATAACACTGGTACTACCTAACAGTAGTAAAAAAAAAGTCTAGTGTAAATGTTGAAAGGACATGCTTAAGAGTCAGACAGATCTATATTCTTAACCTTAATGAGTGCTCAGTGGCATCAACTCTTTGTGACCTTTGTGTTAGGTAGTTAGAATAGGAAAAAGGAGTCCAAAATAGTGGTGGCTAAAAGGCAAAGAAGGGAAAAACCTGCAAAAACAGAACAAAGGACGATCAGAGGAGTGGAGTGAGGACCTCATAAAACCAACAGCCCACTGACTCTAGCCTGGGATTTCCCAGGCAAGAATACTGGAGTGGGTTGCCATTTCCTCCTTCAGGGGATCTGCTTGACCCAAGGATCAAATCCATGTCTCCTACACTGGCAGGCAGATTGATTACCACTGAGCCACTTGTACAAGTGGTAGATAAAGGTCTAGTTTCTCTTTTTTCCACCCCCTTTATGAATGTCCAATTGTTTCAACATCATTTGTTAAAAAAGGCTATTTTTCTTCTATTAAACTGCTCTTGTACCTTGTCAAAAATCAGTTGAACATAGTTATACTGGTCTATTTTTCTACTTTGAGGTCCTTTGTTCTATTAATATTCCATGGGGCTCCCCCAGTTGCTCAGGTATCTGTTTCTCAAATTTTGGTTAACACATGTAAACCATTTTTTAATTACTCATATTGTGGTCATCATCATTATTATCATCATCATTATAATTAAAATGTGAAAATTTAATTAGCATCAGCACATAAAAGGAATTGTCCTGAGAGGAGGGGAAGGGCAATTAAAAACAAACATTCAGGGACATACATTTGTAATTTATTTCTGTCGTTATCCAGTTCAAAAAATGTCCTAGCTATAGAGAGACAAGAAAAAATGCTACTATATTGTTTCCCAGATTCCTAAACCAGGCAACATTCTTTTTCTCAACAGGGCTCCCTGTGCCCATACTGTGCTAGCTTTGCCACTGAGCACAGCCAATTCAGTGCCATTGTAATATAAAGTTTTATCCTACTCTAAAGGCTTCAGGAGTGAGCAATAAAAGTAATCATGTACCAGAGATTACATCAAGTTCCAGAAAAAAGAACTTAAAAAGTAATAACTTTGAATTTACATATCTCTTTTGGAATATATATCATCTCAACTAAATTCATGGATAATACTTCAGCTTTACTCCAAAAGAGAGAGAAAACAACATTAAACTATTCAAGTTATATGATTTTTTTTCATTGTTGTTCAGTTCAGTTCAGTCACTCAGCCGTGTCTGACTTTGTGACCCCATGGAATGCAGCACACCAGGCTTCCCTATCCATCACCAACTCCTGGAGCTTACTCAAGCTCATGTCCATTGAGTCAGTGATGCCATCCAACCATCTCATTCTTTGTCATCCCCTTCTCTCACCTTTGATCATTCCCAGCATCAGGATATTTTCAAATGAGTCAGTTCTTCACATCAGGTGGCCAAAGTATTGGAGTTTCAGCTTCAGGATCAGTCCATCCAATGAATATTCAGGACTGATTTCCTATTCTTTGTGAGAGTTTTGTGTGTGATATCAACTACAGAAACAAACAGTAGTTTAAAATCATTCTGTTTCTCTTTTTGCTGTGTTTTATATTGTTAATCAACTGTTTAGAGCCTTTTCCTCTAAATCCAGCTTATCTTATGTAGCAGTCATATTAGATCATCTTAGAACTTCCCTTGTGGCTCAGATACTAAAGAATCTTCCTGCAATGCAGGAGATCAGAGTTTGATCCCTAAGAGAGGAAGATCCCTTGAAGGAGGGAATGGCCACCCACTCCAGTATTCTTGCCTGGAGAATCCCATGGACGAAAGACCCTGGCAGGCTACAGTCCATGGGGAGTCACATACCCTCAAATAAGTTAAATTGGTCAACTAATGAATACTTTAAATAGTTGGTATTTTAGTAAACATTTGTTGAAATAACTTTCTGGACCAAAATAGGGCTGCTTCTGCCTTGGTGCCATGTCAGTAATCTGAAACTAAGGTAACTTTCATATTTCTGTAAATGCTCTTCTTGACTAGAAACAGTATATGCAGTCAGCCAACCCCCAATTCTGGGCCTTTTCATCCTAATCATAGTCAACTGTGTGGCCTCAGACAGTCAAATATTTTCTATTCCTTGTTCCTTATTCTTTAGCTTATAACAGCTTCCTGCCTTCTGCCCCATCTTGCAGTTCTCTGAGTGGAGACTATCCATTTCATAAAGTGTTAGAAGATATTTGTTTATATCATCTAAATTGTTTTATTTATCATTTTAAAATATTTTTAAGGTGTATAAATCTGTGAAATATTTAGTCAATTATAGGTCTGTGTACTCAGTCATGTCCGACTCTTTGCAACCCCATGGACTGTAGCCTACCTGGCTCTTCTGTCCATGGAATTTTCCAGGTAAGAATTCTGGAGTGGGTTGCCATTTCCTCCTCCAGGGCATCTTCCCAACCCAGGAACTGAACCTGCATCTCCTGTGTCTCCTGTATTGGCAGGTGGATTTTTTTCCATTAAGTCACCTGGGAATTAATTTTAGGTTTAAGTCTAGTTGTTTCTTATCAAGGAGAAGTTAGAAATTTTAGAGCACAAACATCTTTTTCTATACTATGGTAGCAATTAGAACATTTTAATAGAAAAAAAGGTGTCAGTCATCTCTCAGAACTTACTTTGTTTACTTATTCAAATCATCTTTCTAGAATATCTTATATACCACAAGTATTTTTGTAGAAACTGAGTGCTTACCATTGAACAAATAGAAAATGTTTCTTCCTTTTTAGTGTTTATTTAGAAATAAATTGCTTTATAATCATTAAGTTATTTGAATTAATTCAATATAAGCCTATTTATTTAACATGAATCATATAAACCATCTAAAAATGTGTGCATAAACTTTTTTTTTGTAATTCTTTGCAACCATAAAACACAGTGGGGCAAAAGGTTTTAAATCCATGTCCCAGGGCTGGTGCTAAAACCGTACCCTTAGAATCTGTAGCAAAGAAAGAAAGAAAGGAGGAGAGAATGGAGGGTGGGGGCAGGAACAAAAGCTAGAAGAGGGATATTGTATTGCACTTAATTCATTTAATGTAAATTTCTCATTGCTAATTGTGCAACTGGTTATTTCACACCTTGTTGAAATGTTTTTTCTTTTATTGAATGGATAATGATATACATAATAAATTTGCACATGTATAAATTAAACATGGCTATTTCATTAAGAAAAACAATTTTCTTTGAAATTCAAATCAGACAGGATTAGTAGTTATTTAACTAAAAATGAAATATTAACTAGCTTTATAAGTTAGAAATGAATTTTTCAATTTAATAATTATCCTCCATTTAAGGTATATTTTATGTCATTAGTGCCATAGACATAAAGTTAAAGTATTTTGAAGTACTAGTTCAAATTCATGTTCAAACCCTAATAGCTTAAGTCAGTCATTCTGATACATACACCCAAGTTTATATTCTCTTAAAATAATGATAATGAGGATACTAGCAACCTGATCATATTTAATTAGGCATATGGCCCTAATGGTTTACTTGGGAGTTTGAGTCCTGGCATGTTTGGTTGGCACAAAAAGAAATCAGGTAAAGCCAAGCCATTTTCATACATTTGAAAAGGGCCACATTCATGATGTCTACACCCTCTGTTGGATATTACTGAGATGGAAAACAGAGCCAGGTTAGATGTTAAATGTTTCCTCTCACAGTAAAAAAACATTAAGCTAAACAAAAGGTCTAATATCTTTGAAACAATGTCATTATAATGACTTAGGCAAAAGTACAAAGTAATTCAATTTCAAGTAAACTGTTGACATATATCATTATGAACATTGACCATGATGCCTGTAATATACTATTTTAGAAATTAACAGTCACCTAAACTTCCTTTCTCATAAAGACATATTTCTTTGTTTTTTTGATTGTAAACAAATCTTTCTGGCAAGGTTTGATTTTAAACCCATTTACTCACTTTTCCTTAAAAAATGTCTTAGGTACTAGCAAACTGGCCTTAGTATTGCTCCCAGAACATAGCTACACATTTCCCATTTGTACTTCTTTTTGCTCTAATTTCTCCTTAAGATACTATTTCAACATGGTGGGATGCAGTGAAATATAGTGGTCCTAGATTGAGATTCCTGGAGTTTGAATCCCATCTCTGTTACCTACCAACTGTGTGGGATGTCAGGATCTGTCTCAGCCTGAGTTAAATTTTAGTACAAAATTATAGTACAGAAATTAAAATTTGTCTCGAAAATAAGTACAAAAATATAGTACAAAAGTTTGTACTAAAAATTATACTACAAAATCTTTGTCTAAAACATATAGTACAAAAGTTACAGTGAGGAATAAGTAACATAATGTTAAGTAAATTGTACAAAGGAGTTCCGGGCACATAGTAAGCCAGATCAGTTCAGTTCAGTTGCTCAGTCGTGTCCGACTCTTTGCGACTCCATGAATCGCAGCACGCCAGGCCTCCCTGTTCATCACCAACTCCCGGAGTTCACTCAGACTCGCGTCCATCGAGTCCGTGATGCCATCCAGCCATCTCATCTTCAGTCGTCCCCTTCTCCTCCTGCCCCCAATCCCTCCCAGCATCAGAGTCTTTCCAATGAGTCAGCTCTTCGCATGAGGTGGCCAAAGTACTGGAGTTTCAGCTTTAGCATCATTCCTTCCAAAGAAATCCCAGGGTTGATCTCCTTCAGAATGGACTGGTTGGATCTCCTTGCAGTCCAAGGGACTCTCAAGAGTCTT
>SJYT01048286.1:146181-216032 GCA_006410635.1 Cephalophus harveyi | reverse complement strand
TCTATCAGATCTAGGCCCTTAAATCTATTTCTCACTTCCACTGTATAATCATAAGGGATTTGATTTAGGTCATACCTGAATGGTCTAGTGGTTTTCCCTACTTTCTTCAATTTAAGTCTGAATTTGGTAATAAGGAAGATGTGTATAAGAGACAGTTCTAAGGCCCACTCGACTTCACATTCCAGGATGTCTGGTTCTAGATGAGTGATCACACCATCGTGATTATCCAGGTCATGAAGATCCTTTTTGTATAGTTCTTCTGTGTATTCTTGCCATCTCTTCTTAATATCTTCTGCTTCTGTTAGGTCCATACCATTTCTGTCCTTTATCGAGCCGATCTTTGCATGAAATGTTCCCTTGGTATCTCTAATTTTCTTGAAGAGATCTCTAGTCTTTCCCATTCTGTTCTTTTCCTCTATTTCTTTGCATTGATCACTGAAGAAGGCTTTCTTATCTCTTCTTGCTATTCTTTGGAACTCTGCATTCAGATGCTTATATCTTTCCCTTTCTCCTTGGCTTTTCGCTTCTCTTCTTTTCACAGCTATTTGTAAGGCTTCCCCAGACAGCCATTTTGCTTTTTGCATTTCTTTTCCATGGGGATGCTCTTGATCCCTGTCTCCTGTAGTGTCACGAACCTCATTCCATAGTTCATCAGGCACTCTATCTATCAGATCTAGGCCCTTAAATCTATTTGTCACTTCCACTGTATAATCATAAGGGATTTGATTTAGGTCATACCTGAATGGTCTAGCGGTTTTCCCTGCTTTCTTCAAGTTAAGTCTGAATTTGATAATAAGGAGTTCATGATCTGAGCCACAGTCAGCTCCTGGTCTTGTTTTTGTTGACTGTGTAGAGCTTCTCCATCTTTGGCTGCAAAGAATATAATCAATCTGATTTTGGTGTTGACCATCTGGTGATGTCCATGTGTAGAGTCTTCTCTTGTGTTGTTGGAAGAGGGTGTTTGCAATGACCAGTGCAGTTTCTTGGCAAAACTCTATTATTAGACTTTGCCCTGCTTCATTCCACATTCCATGGCCCAATTTGCCTGTTACTCCAGGTGTTTCTTGACTTTCTACTTTAGCATTCCAGTCCCCTATAATGAAAAGGACATCTTTTTGGGGTGTTATTTCTAAAAGGTCTTGTAGATCTTCATAGAACTGTTCAACTTCAGCTTCTTCAGTGTTACTGGTTGGGCATAGACTTGAATTACTGTGATACTGAATGGTTTGCCTTCGAGACGAACAGAGATCATTCTGTCATTTTTGAGATTGCATCTAAGGACTGCATTTCGGACTCTTTTGTTGACCATGATGGCTACTCCATTTCTTCTGAGGGATTCCTGCCCACAGTAGTAGATATAATGGTCATCTGAGTTAAATTCACCCATTCCGGTCCATTTTAGTTCACTGATTCCTAGAATGTCGACATTCACTCTTGCCATCTCCTGTTTGACCACTTCCAATTTGCCTTGATTCATGGACCTGACATTCCAGGTTCCTATGTAATATTGCTCTTTACAGCATCAGACCTTGCTTCTATCACTAGTCAGGTTTAACAGTTATTGTCTCTCAAGTCCTACCTATCCATCAAACCTCTCATGAACACTGCTTTGCAACACCACCACCATGGTCATTCTCCCCTGTGTCCCAAAGGCTTTGCTTCTCCTTTGGTTCCAGTATTCAGCCTTATGTTATTTTTATTTCTGTCCTAGTCTTTCTTCCTTAATAGACTATAACTTTCTTAGGGTACACCTTGTGTCTTACTTCTTTATAAAACTCTAAGGTATATTCTCCTGAGAAATATATGGTAACATGAAAAAATTGAGAATCCAAAAGTTTGTAAGGAAAATATGTCATTGAAACCTGCAAAGGCATGTATATTATTTGCTCTAGTGCATATGTGTTATTATTCTGTCTTTGGACATATGGCAGGGGGGCAAATATCTTGTTTATTGTTTCAGAGTTGTAGTAAATTCATGCACGTTTGCACAGCTATACACTGATGGTTCTGTAAGTGAAAGAAGTGTTTTTAAGATGGGGCCAGCGCAGCCAATGTATATATTGCCAACTGTTGTGTCATCAGCGTTGTTCACACACATACTTATTCTCCTTCTTCTGGCCACAACATAAGGTTTCACTTCCTACTCATTTTGACGTTAGGTGTTGCTAGGTGGCCTATTGTGACTGATAAAATGTGAGTGGATATGTCCTGGTGAAAGTTTTAAAACCAACATGTAGTTCTTCATATATCTTCCCCCATCTCCTGCCATCAAAAAAAAAAACAAAAAACAAACCATTGAGAATAAAGCATGTGGGCCTGAATTTCTGACTGATTGCTATTATCATGATCTCTATCCTTCTCCCCCATGCATCTGTATTAAAAATATCCTGTGAAATAATGTTGCCTTGTTTAGCACTAGCCTACTATTTGATTGGGGCTGTGAATGTCGTTCTGAAGTTAGGAGAAAGGCTTGATGTTCCCCCATGCATCTGTATTAAAACTATCCTGTGAAATAATGTTGCCTTGTTTAGCACTAGCCTACTATTTGATTGGGGCTGTGAATGTCGTTCTGAAGTTAGGAGAAAGGCTTGATGTTATATGGCAACGTTATATGACATTGGAGACTTTGGGAGATTATTAAGTTATGATATTAGAGCCCTCATGAATGTGATTAGAGCCCTCTGAATATGATTGGTGCCCTTATGAAAGAGATCCCAGGATTTTTCCTTGTCCCTTATACTGTGTTAGGACACAGTGAAAATATGGCTTCTTAAAAACCATGAAGTGAGCCATCACCAGGCAACAAATCTTCCAGTCCTTTAATTTTGGCTTTCTCTGCATCCAGAACTGAAAAAATAAATTCTGCTATCTATAAACTACCAAGTCTATGGTATTCTGTTAGAGCAACCTTAACAGACAAAGATTCCTACTAAAATAAAAGATTTTAATAGAAACTAGACACTTCTAAAATGACAAAGTTTCTACAATTGAAAATTACATATCATAGCAAGAACCAAGAAAATCACAACTTGATTAAGAGAAGGCAATCAACTGATGATAACACCATGATGTAGTATCTTTAAAGAATTCTAAATTAGCCATTATAAAACTATAATCAACAATGAATTATAAGTTCACTTGGAACAAATAAAATCAAGGCATGTAGACGTGATAAAGTAAAATCAAATGGGAAGTACACAATATTTAAAAAATCACAAGAAAGAACAATTAAAACTTGCCAAATTAGCTCAATAATGGAGTAAGACAGAGTCAGTGCACATAAGAATTCTGTGAAACATTTAAGAAAATATAAGAGAAAGGAGATCTTTCCATCTCATTTTATGAGACCAGTATTACTTTTCCCCAAAATCAGCCAGACCAATATGACTTATCTTAGATAGAAGAATCCTTAACAAAATATTAGCAAGCCTGATCTAGCAATGTAAAAATAATTATGTACCATAACTATTCAAAATTTATTCTAGATATTCAAGTCTGACTCAACATTTAAAATCAATCAATATAATTGATAATATTAGCAAGCTATAGAAGAAATATATGATCATACCAGTTGACACAGAAAAAAAAATGAAAAATTTCCAGTGCTTGTTAGTAGCAAAAACCTTGAGCAAGTTAAAAATAAAGGATAGTTAATAACATGATAAAGATTGTCTCCAAAAAACTTAAAGCTAACTTTATGCTTAATGGTTAAAACTAAATATTCATCACCTAAAGACCATGATCACGGTAATATCACTACTCCTGTTCAATATAATTCTTGAAATTCTAGTCATTGCAGTAAGTCAAAAAGAAAATAAGGGACATGCAGATTGGAAAAGGAAGTAATAAAACTATTTTCATATGGCATGAATGTCTACATAAAAAGTTCCTGATAAATCTACAGAAATTAACTCAAAATGAATTACAGACTTAAATTTAAAATGTAGACTATAAACTTCTTGGGAGAAAACAAACAAGAAGAAGCAGAAAATCTCCTGGAACCAGGGTTGGGCAAAGTTCTTAGACTTGACCCCAAAAGCAAAATATATGAAAAGGAAAGATGATATATTGGATCTCATCACAATTTTAAAAACATATAATTTGGCAAAAATCAATGTAAAGAGAATGAAAATTCAAGCTACAGAATGGGAAAAATATTTGCAAATCTCTTATCTGACAAAAAACTAGTACCTAGGATATACAAAGAACTGTCAAAACTCAACAGAAAAAATGCAGTTAGAAACTGGGCAAAAGAACCACAGACATTTCACTGAAGAGGATCTGCAGATGGCAAATAAGCACATGAAAATATGTTCAGTATCATTAACCATTAGAAAAATGCAAATGAAGCCTACAATGAAATATCACTATATACCTAGTGAATAGTTAAAATAATAAATAGTGACAGTATCAAATACTGGCAAGGATTTGGAGAAGCTGAATCACTCATACATTGCTGGTGAGAATATAAAATAAGACAGTCTCTCCAGAAAATAATTTGACATTTTTGTATAAAACTAAACAAGCAGTGTGCATATGGCACAGCAATTTCACTCTTGATCATTTATCGTGGAAAATGAAAGCTTAGGTTTACTCAAAGTCATGTACATGAATATTAACAACATTGTATATAGTATTTGTTTTATTTGTAGTAGCCAAAAATGAGAATCAAACCAGATGTTCTTTAACAGGTAGATTTTTAAACAAACTGTGGGGTGTATATGCCATGGAACACTGCACAACCATAAAGAACAATGGGCTGTGCACACATGCATCAACTTGTATGCATAGTCCAAAATTAGTTGTGGAATATTATTTTCTTGATTTCAAGAAGGAACATGGCATGTTTATAAATTAGTGCAAAATGTATTTATCAATGAAAGATATAAAGTTAATTGACCTTTCATGAAAGAGAGAGAGGGGAGAAAAAAGAGGAGAGAGAGAGAGAGAGTATAGTTTGATTTATCTTAATTCCTGATTTTGCCTATTGTAAAATGTGGCTCAGGATTCTAAGACAATTTTAAATAATAAGCATCTTTGTGATTTTTTTAAAATCTGAAGCAGTTAAAGCATCGCTTACAACTGCCAAACACTAAAAGCTGCAGTATAATAACCCTGAAAAAATTTTTAAGGAAAAATGTACAAACTGAATTTACCAATAATATATAGCACTAATACAACCACATTGAACTAAATTTGAACTACTTCTAAGAACATATAGTACAGCATATATGCGTGTATTTGTTTTGTTTCTTTGAAGAGTTATCTTGATGTTCAACCAAAATCCCCAGCTTCTTAATAGAGGGTTTAAAAATAGATTTTGTTTTTTTTAGGAGCCTGGCTCCTTCAGCCATTTCATTCATCTATTCATTTTTCCCTGTTTAACCTTGTACTTTAAGTTTTGTTCTTCTACTCATAGCTCCTAGTTTTTTCCCTCAGTGTGATGACTAAAATGAAAGCTTTAGATTCTCATTAAAGTTTCAGTTGCATTCAGACAGCATTCAGCTGAGTGTTCAGAATATACTGAAACAGAAAAAAAATTGCTGCAAAATGCTGTGATTATGTGAGTATTCGTTCTGCCTACAAAGAACTGCTTTGATGATCTCTTCTGTAGAGCTTTTGAAAGTACATGTTTTCCTTTGGAATCTTGAATTCAGCTCAGGGGGAGCCTAAACTAAAATAGAGATTTAGATAAATTAAGAATACCACATTAAAAAAGAGCCAGTCCTGTACCATGAATAGTTAAAGGTACTGAGAATATTTTACCCAATAGAGAGCAAGCATCATGAAGGGTGAACATGCATCCCATTTCCCTTGGTACAGTACATACCTGTTATCCTAACATGCTTTTAATATTACTCTTTTTATTTACATAAGTGTCTTGGTTTTGACAAGGATTTATATGGCAAACCTAATTATGATGTACATAGTAACTGCCTTTAGTTGTTGAAAGACTGTCATATGAGGAAGGCATTAGTCTAAATTTGCATGAATCGGGGATAGAAATATTTCAGTGAGTAGAAGCTTTAAAAACTCATATTTTTGGATCAATATAAGCAGGATCCTTTAAATTTGGGAAAAACCTCTCTTCAGAAGAAGAGATACTACTATTTAATGTAGAAGAATAGCTTGTCAGGTTTCACAAGAGATTTCAGTGAATTATTGGATTAAAGGATATATATGTTTTCTTACAAATTTTTCAGTTTTTGAATAGGATAAGAAAAGTAAGAATAACATCATTTCTTGAGTAAAGTTATCTAATTCTTCTTCAAAGTTTGACGTTTAGTTATCTCTCTAAATTTATAAGACAATGTCATTATCCATTCCTTTCTCCCTTTTTAATGAAGAAAGTGAAATTTGCTGTGTCTTAGTAACTTGCCCAAAGTCACCATCTACTTTATAGTGATTGTATTTAAATCCTGGCATTCTGGTTCCCATAACGATACTATTGATCATGCTTATTATAATTAATATGACTAAAATGACACACATATTTTTAATAGTGAAATTTGTTATTGAGTATTCACTACATCTAGGTACTCTGGTAGACCCTTTTCACATCTTCTTCTTATAAGAACCCTATGAAATATGTATTGGTCAGGACTCTCTTGCATGCAGGTGATTGAAGTCCAGTTCAATTTAATTTAAAATGCCAGCACACAACTGAAAACCCATTGTTCATGCTGGCCTTGAAGCTATTGGATCCAAGTGCTTCAACAAGATTATCAGGTATAACATATCCATATATCTATAGTCTCATCTCTTTAAAGGCTTCATTTTACTCTGTGTTTGCTTAATTCTTAGGCAGGCTTTCTTTATGTATGGCACAATATCTCTGACAGTTCTGTGTTTATGTCATCTTCCCAGGTGACAGTATCAAGAAAGAATATAAAGTGCCCATGCTTTGGGTTAGCCTTTATTCCTGAACTGTGACTGTGTATGGGAAAGTAGGATAATTTGGTTGGCTGACCTATTAACATGACCATCACTCACGGTCAAGACACGTTAATTGGCAGCTCCACTATAACCCAATGGATAGAGTTCCTAAAAGGAAATAAAGAATGTCATTATCAGAAGGAGAAGATATACTAGACTGGCTAAGATATAAATATCAAATAAACATTAGATATCTAAAAAACCATCACAGCCTATTGCATTAGCCATAAGTTATATGCCCAGTTCAGTTCAGTCGCTCAGTCATGTCCAACTCTTTGCGACCCTATGAATTGCAGCAGGCCAGGCCTCCCTGTCCATCACCAACTCCTGGAGTTCACTTAAACTCATGCCCATTGAGTCAGTGTTGCGATCCAGCCATCTCATCCTCTGTCGTCCCCTTATCCTCCCACCCCCAATACCTCACAGCATCAGAGTCTTTTCCAATGAATCAACTCTTCACATGAGGTGGCCAAAGTACTGGAGTTTCAGCTTCAGCATCAGTCCTTCCAAAGAACACCCAGGACCAATCTCCTTTAGAATGGACTGCTTGTATCTCCTTGCAGTCCAAGGGACTCTCAAGAGTCTTCTCCAACACCACAGTTCAAAAGCATCAATTCCTCAGCACTCAGCTTTCTTCACAGTCCAACTCTCACATCCATACATGACCACTGGAAAAAAACATAGCTTTGACTAGACGGACCTTTGTTGGCAAAGTAATGTCTCTGCTTTTGAATATGCTATCTAGGTTGGACATAACTTTTCTTCCAAGGAGTAAGTATCTTTTAATTTCATGGCTGCAATCACCATCTGCAGTAATTTTGGAGCCCAAAATAAAGTCTGGCACTGTTTCCAATGTTTCCTCATCTATTTCCCATGAAGTGATGGGACCAGATGCCATGATCTTCGTTTTCTGAACGTTGAGCTTTAAGCAAACTTTTTCACTCTCCTCTTTCACTTTCATCAAGAGGCTTTTTAATTCCTCTTCACCATCTGCCATAAGGGTGGTGTCACCTGCATATCTCAGGTTATTGATATTTCTCCCAGCAGTCTTGATTCCAACTTGTGCTTCTTCCAGCCCAGTGTTTCTCATGATGTACTCTGCATAGTAGTTAAATAAGCAGGGTGACAATATACAGCCAATGCAACGATAATTTTCAAACTCAGAACTGTATATTTTGAAATTTTTATACCTGCTTTGTAACCACTTTGCAATCTCTATTCAAAGTAAAATTTGTTTAATATGTATATTAATACATTCTGGTTAAAGTTCTTATACATGAATTTCTCTATTTTTTTTCTACTGTATTTTTATAGCTATTTTATTAATGGAAATCAAACACTGTGTATTCAAAATGACCTAAATGAATAATTCACTTCTCAAATCTCTAGCTTTAAAAATAAAGTAATGCAGTAATTCAGATTAACTAAGCCACATCCCCCTAAACAAAACAGATCACATCAAGAAAGGATACATAGTACAAACTGGTTTAATTTTTGAGAATGGCAGTAGTTATAATTGGTCAAATAATTGACAATTAATGAATTTTTATATTCCATGTAAATAGTTTAGAAGCATACATTATTATCAAATTGCATGCTTTGAGTTTTCTAGTTCTCTAGCATATTGAGCAGTTATCTTTTATATGGCCTCTAATTTTGTGTAAACACTTGCAACAAATTGTTTTCACTCTATCAAGCAAACAATCGCCGTTGTATTCCTACTCATTTCTGAAAATCTCTGGAAATCATTCATTATTCCTTTAATAAAATATAGATTGGAAATGTAGTTCCTTCTCTCTTTTAAAAAGGTGAGAAATACCTGTTCTAATTCCAATGCTGTTCTGTTAAATCTAATGAGGGAAAATTAAGTTTGTAAATTGAAAGCAGAAATGTATTATTAATGTCTATATGCAAAAAAGCAAAATGGCTGTCTGAGGAGGCCTTACAAATAGCTGTGAAAAGTGAAGCAAAAAGCAAAGGAGAAAAGGAAAGATATAAGCATCTGAATGCAGAGTTCCAAAGAGTAGCAAGGAGAGATTAGAAAGCCTTCCTCAGCGATCATTGCAAAGAAATAGACGAAAAGAACAGAATGGGAAAGACTAGAGATCTCTTCAAGAAAATTAGAGATACCACGGGAACATTTCATGCAAAGATGGGCTCGATAAAGGACAGAAATGGTATGGCCCTAACAGAAGCAGAAGATATTAAGAAGAGGTGGCAAGAATACACAGAAGAACTGTACAAAAAAAATCTTCATGACCCAGATAATCACGATGATGTGATCACTCACCTAGAGCCAGACATCCTGAAATGTGAAGTCAAGTGGGCCTTAGGAAGCATCACTACAAACAAAGCTAGTGGAGGTGATGGAATTCCAGTGGAGCTATTTAAAATCCTGAAAGACGATGCTGTGAAAGTACTGTACTCATATGCCAGCAAATGTGGAAAACTCAGCAGTGGCCACAGGACTGGAAAAAGTCAGTTTTCATTCCAATCCCAAAGAAAGGCAATGCCGAAAAATGCTCAACTTACTGCACAGTTGCACTCATCTCACACGCTAGTAAAGTAATGCTCAAAATTATCCGAGCCAGGCTTCAGCAGTACATGAACCGTGAACTTCCAGGTGTTAAAGCTGCTTTTAGAAAGGCAGAGAGGAACCAGAGATCAAATTGCCAACATCTGCTGGATCATGGAAAAAGGAAGAGAGTTCCAGAAAAAACATCTATTTCAGTTTTATTGACTATGCCAAAGTCTTTGACTGTGTGGATCACAATAAACTGTGGAAAATTCTGAAAGAGATGAGAATACCAGACTACCTGACCTCCCTTTTTGAGAAACCCATATGCAGGTCAGGAAGCAACAGTTAGAACTGGACATGGAATAACAGACTGATTCCAAATAGGAAAAGGAGTATGTCAAG
Source organism: Cephalophus harveyi (assembly GCA_006410635.1). Lineage (NCBI taxonomy): Eukaryota > Metazoa > Chordata > Mammalia > Artiodactyla > Bovidae > Cephalophus > Cephalophus harveyi. Next base: position 206,176 of record SJYT01048286.1, on the reverse strand, counting down.
GCTGTATATTGTCACCCTGCTTACTTAACTTATATGCAGAGTACATCATGAGAAACGCTGGACTGGAAGAAACACAAGCTGGAATCAAGATTGCCGGAAGGAATATCAATAGCCTCAGATATTCAGGTGACACCACCCTCATGGCAGAAAGTGAAGAGGAACTAAAAAGCCTCTTGATGAAAGTGAAAGAGGAGAGTGAAAAAGTTGGCTTAAAGCTCAACATTCAGAAAATGGTCCCATCACTTCATGGCACATAGAAGGGGAAACAGTGGAAACAGTGTCAGACTTTATTTTTTGGGCTCCAAAATCACTGCAGATGGTGATTGCAGCCATGAAATTAAAAGACACTTACTCCTTGGAAAGAAAGTTATGACCAACCTAGATAACATATTCAAAAGCAGAGACATTACTTTGCAAACAAAGGTCCGTCTAGTCAAGGCCTTGTTTTTTCCAGTGGCCATATATGGATGTGAGAGTTGGACTGTGAAGAAAGCTGAGTGCTGAGGAATTGATGCTTTTGAACTGTGGTGCTGGAGAAGACTCTTGAGAGTCCCTTGGACTGCAAGGAGATCCAAGCAGTCCATCCTAAAGGAGATTGGTCCTGGGTATTCTTTGCAAGGACTGATGCTGAAGCTGAAACTCCAGTACTTTGGCCACCTCATGCGAAACGTTGACTCATTGGAAAAGACCCTGATTATGGGAGGGATTGGGAGTGAAAGGAGAAGAGGACGACAGAGGATGAGATGGGTGGATTGCATCACCGACTCAATGGACATGAGTTTGGGTAAACTCCAGAAGTTGGTAATGGACAGGGAGGCCTGGCCTGCTGCAATTCATAGGGTCGCAAAGAGTTGGACACGACTGAGCGGCTGAACGGAACTGAACTGATATATCAATAGGATCCTGGATAAGGAGTTTTGAAGTCAGCATCTCAATTAAAGAATGATATATGCCATGATTTAAATTTCCAGAATCAGCCATGGAGGGTGATAATTTTTTTTGACTGTCCTTACCTCATAAATAAATTAATTTATGAAAAACTTAAACAACCAGAGGAACAAAAGTAAAACATTGACCTGCTAAAATTAGAAAGAAAAATTGAGCGCTTAATCAAAATTACACACTGTTAAACACATGGTACCTACATATGATTGACTTTCAAGTAACTTCCAATAAAATTCTTGGTAGTAAAGAATCTATTTGGGCTTCCCATGTGGCACTAATGGTAAAGAACCTGCCTACCAATGCAACAAATATTAGACATGAATTTTGATCCCTGCGTGGGGAAGTTCCCTGGAAGAGGGCATGGCAACCTACTGCTGTATTCTTGCCTGGAGAATCCCTTGGACAGAGCAGCCTGGTGGACAATACTGTGAAGTTGCTCAGTCGTGTCCGACTTTTTGCGACCCCGTGGACTGTAGTCCACCAGGCTCCTCTGTCCATGGGATTCTCCAGGCGAGAATACTAGAGTGGGTTGCCATTTCCTTCTCCAGGGGATCTTCCCAACCCAGGGATCGAACCTGGGTCTCCTGCATTGCAGGCGGGTGCTTTATCCTCTGAGCCACCAGGGAAGCCACCTGTGCATAGGGTCAAAAAGAGTCAGACACAACTAAAGTGACTTAGTATGCACATAAAGGATCTATTTATCTTTTTTATGGATAAAATGTCTTGATGTAGATATAGGTTGAGTAAATATCTCTGCTCTATCATACCTGAAAAGCTTCTAGTGAAAAAGTCTTTCAAAACAAATAATAGATTTGAAAATCATACGTTTATCATCAAAGATATTCACTTTTCTTATACATTTCCTATTGATTCTGCAGTGTAATATACAAGTCTCCTCAGTTAAAAGCACGATAACAAAACATCTTGTTCCTCTTGAAACACGTTCTAACGTTGTAATATGTTTTGGGGGCTTTTTCAGTGGCTCAGTGATAAAGAATCCAGCTGCTAATGCAGGAGACACAGGTTTGTTCCCTGAGTCAGGAAGATTACCTGGAGAAGAAAATGACAACCACTCCAGTATTCTTGACTAGAAAATCCCATGGACAGAGGAGCCTGGCAGGCTGTAGTCCATGGGGTCACAAAAGAGTCAGACATGACTTAACAACTGAACAACAGTAGCGGTATGTTTTTACGTGTGAATTTTCTGGTTTTAATGCTTACTTTTATAGTATGTGGTTACACAAAATATGTAGTTCACACAATACGTGCATGATGCTCAGACTGCCTTTTCAGTTCTACTATTTTGGAGTTCTAGTTCTTGACTGTAGTATTTTACTCTCTACTTTCAATAAATGTAAAGAATCTGCGCTTCATGGGGTCGCAAAGAGTTGGACACGACTGAGTGACTGAACTGAACTGAACTGAAAGAATCTCAAGTACAAAATCTGTGGCAGTGGAGATCAGCTACCAGCTTAAATCCTAAAAGGTGACAGCAATATAACATAAGTAAGAGATAAGAAATTGAGTCGTAAATAGATTTGAAGAGTTGGAGGTTGCTTTATCTAGAAAAGAAAAGTATATAGTGATTCTTTGCAACATCCCCATTTTTGTTTCTGTCAAATTCCTAGTGAGTTTTGTTGTTGTTCAGTCCCTAAGTCATATCTGACTCTTTGTGACCCTTAAACTGCAGCACACCAGGGTTCCCCCTCCTTTACTGTTCCTGGAGTTTGCTCAAACTCATGTCTGTTGCGTCTGTGATGCCATCCAACCATCTCATTCTCTGTTGCCCCCTTCTCCTCCCACCCTCAGTCTTTCCCAGCATCAGTCTTTTCCAATGAGATGACTGTTTGTATCAGGTGGTCAAAGTTGGAGCTTCAGTTTCAGCATCAGTCCTTTAAGTGAATATCCAGGGTGGATTTCCTTTAGGATTGACTCATTTGATCTCCTTGCTGTCTAGGGGACTCTAAAGAGTCTTCTCTAGCACCACAGTTTGGAAGCATCTATTTTTTAGTGCTCAGCTCCTCTGTCCATGGCAAGAATTTTCCAGGCAAGAATACCAGAGTGATTATTTATTCCCCTCTCCAGGGGATCTTCCTTATCCAGGGATCAAATCTGTGTTTCCTGCGTTACAGGCAGATTCTTTACCATCTGCACCACCAGGAAAGCCCGTCCTAATGAATTTGGTTCTTAAAATTTTGATGATTTATTTACTCATATTTTTCTCTATAGCATCTCATTAGATTATCTTGCATCCTATATTTTTCTCTGTGTGGACATGCAGCTTACTCGAATTGGCAAGCATCAGTCATCTTTACTCTTAAACCCATCGTCAACTGTTTCCAAATACAGACAACGCTTTATTTTCCATCAAGTGATGTTTTAATCCTGAATTTTTGTATTAAATGGCTGCATATTATTTAAATATTCTTGTTTTATGTGGGATCCATTAATGTATCCACATGATTTTTCTGTTTAACAATAACATAGTTTTTTTTTTTCTTTTCTTGCGCTTTTCATGAAGAAACTATCAAACCCTTTTTTTTTTTTTGAAGACAGCATATGCAGGAGTATTCATTACTCCACCAAAATAGATCTGATATTTTGGTACCCAGAATTCTCCTTCTGTATGCCAGATGCTTGAAGCCACATAGCACTTATCATATTTTAAACAAATAAATGTGAGTTATACAAGATGGGTAAAGGGCAGTGTTACATGTGTGCCATCATTATTCAGACTATATTAATCTCCCCTGAAATGTTAAATATCATTTAAAGAAGGAATTCTGCAATTCAGGGAAGAGATACAGCAAATAAATCAACATATTGAACTAACCTCATGCATAAGATTGGAATTCTTTGAGGCAAAGAACAAATACTTTATATTGACATAAAACACAAAATGTAAAAGGTCATTGAATTGTGGACATATTGTTTTATATGAACAACTGTCTTCTTGTTCTCAGAGAGATTTTTTAAAGTTATTATTTATGGGAATATTTTATGTTAGATAAAAGAAAGATTTCTATAAATTCAATTTCAAAATTTGTGATAAAAATAAAGTCTTATATCAAGTGTATAAATGTGTAGTGTGATACAACTTAAAAATCATAAATACATATATATCTTTGTATATTTATTTTATCATTCTATTACATGTTGATGTTGAAATTTTTTTACATACTTTTTGCAGATATCTGATAATGAGTATAGTTGTTAGCATAGTTTGTTTATCTTGTTTATTTCTTGTATGCTTCTGCTCTCTCTATTAGATTTTTCTTTTGTGCATACATGATAAGTCGCTCAGTCATGTCTAGCTCTTTGCGACCCTATGGTTGGTAGCCTACCAGGCTCCTCTGTCCATGGGATTCTCCAGGAAAGAATACTAGAGTCAATAGCCATTCCCTTCTCCAGGGGATCTTCTGACCCAGGGAATGAACCTGCTTCTCTTTCATTGCAGGCAGGTTCTTTACCCACTGAGCCACCTGGGAGGCCCAGTTTTCTCATTATTACATCCTAATTCTATTTAAATGACTCCTTAAATAGTTTTCCTACCCATAGACTTTTTTCTTTTAGAAAATTCCCCTTAGGTGCTTATTTATCCTAACATATCACTGTTTCAGCCTCCTATTTCACTTCAGCTTTCATGGTTTTCTGTCTTCTAGACATAAAACGCAACTGTTTCAGCATAGCTCCTATATTGCACCAGAAGATAGACAAGAGTTTCTGAATCCTCTTCCTTACCTTATCCTCAAGTCACAGGCTACTCAGTATGCTTAGGGTTTCTCTTCATTTTGCTTTCAGCAGTCAAAAGCATGAAAGTTACCCTATCTGTCCTCTCAGACAACACTGAACACCTAGGATGCTTGTCAATATTTCACCAATATTCATCAATATTTAAGCTTAAAATGATAATTTTAAAATGGAGATAAATGTTAGTTATCTCTTTCTATATAGAAAAGCTACATACACACTTATGAAAAGATTGTGTGCATGTAACATGTATGGAAGAAATATACACAAGTCTATGGATCTCTGGCAAAAATAGTGATAGGTGGAGGCTATATTTTAAATAATGTTCGAGGTTTTCTTCAATAGTCATGTAATGCACAAAGAAAAAGATGTATGAAATTTAAAACAGGAAAACTTGTGAAAACTGTTTGTGAAACACCTAACTCTTTCCTACTATAATTAATTTAGTAATTAATTATGTTTTATGGCACTTTCAGTGTTCTTAAAAATTATTTGTGTTCTTGCACTGTTATTTAAATCCTCTCCTGTTCATTTTTCACATGCAAATCTGGTCTCCCCAGCTAGCTTGTTTGGGTCCTTGGGGAAGATGACTTTTTCATATGTTACTATGAACAGTTAAAAGTAACTCATAGAGACCTGGTATAGAGTAGGGAATTTAGTATTTTTTTATATGATGTAATTTGACTTTGTCATTTTCTATGAGAATTCTACTCATAGAATAGCTCATAGCTACTGTCTATGTAGAATCCTTTGTTCTACACTTTAATGTTTTGAACATATAATCAAACTTGCACTTTAATTTTATATAAATATGTATGTGTGAATTTAGAAAATTTCCTCTGGATAACAGATTTATTAAATCCAAAAGCTGATTATATCCATTATCCTTTCTAACAAATATTTCTTATTTGTCTTAATTCTCAAGTTCTCCTAATAATTAAACATAGGCTATTAAAAGAATATTTTTGCTTTAGTAAGAAACATAAGTAGTATATTTTCTTGTGGTCCATAGATTGATAGAGTGAAAAAATGTGAATATTCATATAACTTTGTATTGTAATACTTTTAATAGTAGAGAACTTTTCAGTTTGTTCTTATGAAATTTTTTGCTACAGGTACAAGATGCCACAATGCAAACTAGTTGAAACAAAATGTGTGACAGAGATATGGAGATGGATTACAAATTTTAGAAGACTTAACAGGGCTGCTGCTGCTGCTGCTAAGTCGCGTCAGTCATGTCCGACTCTGTGCAACCCCATAGACGGCAGCCCACCAGGGTCCCCCGTCCCTGGGGTTCTCCAGGCAAGAACACTGGAGTGGGCTGCCATTTCCTTCTCCAAAGCATGAAAGTGAAAAGTGAAAGCAGGTGACAAAAATAGGGTCACTTTCATTTCATCATGTTTCTCTCATGGCTGAGATAGAAGCTCTTTGAAAGCTGCAGTGTTAATTGCCCAGTCCTCAGCATCTAGAATGGTGTGCCTGGTTTATTGCACTCAAACAATATTTGTTGCATGGACAGAAACAGTTGAATCTGGTATCCTAGGGCCAGAATAATATATTCTGTTTGCTCCAGTAGAATCCAGGCTCCTCCATCCCTGGGATTCTACAGGCAAGAGTACTGGAGTGGGTTGCCATTTCCTTCTCTAATGCATGAAAATGAAAAGTGAAAGTGAAGTCACTTAGTTGTGTCCGACTCTTAGCGACCCCATGGACTGCATCCCACCAGGCTCCTCTATCCATGGGATTTTCCAGAAAGTGAAAGAGTTAGTTGCTCAGTTGTGTCCGACTCTTGTGACCTCATGGACTATAGCCCACCAGCCTCCTCTGTCCATGGAATTCTCCAGGCAAGAATACCAGAGTAGATTGCCATTCCCTTCTCCAGGAGATCTTCCCAACCCAGGGATCAAACTCAGGTCTCTTTCCTCCATTACAGGCAGATTCTTTATCACCTGAGCCACCAGGGAAGCCAGTACAGAAAAACACCTACTAATCTTGCACAGTTCACATTCTTACTCCTGATTATCTGCAGGGACTTTAAGAAAGTTGAATCAGGGAAGATTCTTCTTCCAGGAAGACAGACCAGACCAAAAGCCTCAAAAAACTCTTGTAAAGTGTATGTATTGATAGTTTTGTTTCTGTCCTTTATATATTTGTTCAGTAGCAACAATAAAGACAGAAACTACAGCTGGAAGTATAACATATATGCATTTTTTTTTTCTGAGAAAATGCATGAGCTGCAATCTTCCAGAAGCAAATTAATTCCAATTCATTTGAATGTTGTTTTCTATACCTTCTCTTTGAATCCCCAAACTGCTCAAAAAGTATTAGAGTTCCTTTCAACAATACTTCTAAATATTCTTTGAAGTTTCTAGAAATTTTGGTGAAATGGTATTAAAAAGCAGTGTTTCAATTCATGTAATGGGTGTGCCTTGTGCTAAGCTGCTTCAGGCATATCTGACTCTGCGTGACCCTATGAACTGTAGCCTGCCAGGCCACATGTCCATGGAATTCTCCAGGCAAGAACACTGAGGTGTTGCCATGCCCTCCTCCAGGGGATCTCCTAGGGATTGAACCCACCTCTCACGTCTGCTACATTGGCAGGCAGGTTCTTTACCACTAGTACCACCTGGGAAGCCCCATGTAGCAGGTGCTTAATGATAAATCTCAGCTACAATTTAGATCCTGAAATATGTTATTTGCTTTTAAGTGGCTTTGCTTGTTTTATCAAAATATGGGTGATCATTTTAATATTAACACCAGGCTACAGAAATAGGGCTCCAAATTGGAAAGCTGGAAAGCAGTTATTTTTGGCCTGGGAATAACATAAGCAGAAAAGCTAGGACTTTAATTTTACCTCTTATAAAAATTATCATTCTAAAATGAAAGTTTATCAGTTTTCCAAATCATTCTCCCTACTCTTCTACCTTCAACTTCCTAAGTTGAAAGTACTACTGAAAAAAGTAGTACTTGTTGTTATCTTTGGAATGATTTAGAAATGATGGTTATGTTGTTGCTGTTATTAAATCTGTGTTTGTATAAATATGACAGAGTTTTATTCCATCAAAAAGTCATAATTTAAATTAGTCTTCACACATTTTAATGTTGTTCTGCATTGTTCTTAATGAAGGTCGGACCTATGAGATCATATGCTATTATTGGCTGAATTCTAGCTGTTTTGTATGCATTATACATTTGACAAGAATTCAGCTTCAGAAGAAGCAGTTCATTTACATAGAAAATGCTTTGCTATAAGCAAACCAAAGCATGCCTGTATCCAAATATAGAAACATGTTGGTGGATCAATAGTTTTATATTGGGGAGAATACACATTTACACACACAGACACACATAACACATGTACATGTGTTCTCTTGGGCTCAGATGATGAAGATAAAATATATCTTGTGCTTGAGGGCATTTGATTTCCTCTCATTTACACTTGATATTTTTGTTCACTTGTTATATTTATTTTTTGTATGTTTCATAGTTGATTTATCATTCAATTGATAAACACTTAATGAGAATACCATATGTACCTCTCTATACTTGTTTTCTCATTTAAGAACCCCCAAAAAAGTTAAAGATAAGTTTTTTCACTTATGAAGAGACTGAGGTCTTAGTCTCAGCAAGTTTTAAAATGACAAACCTAATTTAAAATATATCCCCATGCTGTGAACCAATATTCTGTACTTTCTGCCCTACAATGAAGGGGTAGGGTGGGTGGACCAAAATTTTGTTGGCTTTTCTGAACTTAAATAATCAGAAATTATGTACATGGTTATCAGAATTATTATGCTTTATTTAAATCTCATATCACTTTGGGGGGCATATCAAGAAGCATGCTGTGAATAATGTTAAAGTTTTATGGTGAAACTCTAAGCTGTAATGAGTTATTTTTATTTAGATTATGTTTTAACATGTTGAAGAAGTCTGACAGTTGAGCAATCTTCCAATTAATATAATCAATACACAAGCAAATCTGTAAAGAAACATTAGAATCATTCAAAGTTAGAACTAATATGGATAATTGATTTAACTTTTCATTTTAACCCTTGAATGCAGCCTAAATCAGAGTGGAATTTATAAATTGATTACTCTTTGAATGAGTACAAATACCTAAGGCTAGGTCTTATATTTCATTCCATAGCTTTCTCACAGCTCCTTAAATGTGTTGTTTTTCTTGATTCATTTTGATTTTCAAACCTGAGCTTGATTTACTTTAATGTGTTGTCAAAGAGCATGGAAAGGAGAAATAGTTTTCTTATAACTTTTATTCATTATGACCAATTGAAACTAAATAGTCAGTCAATTGTTACCTGATCCATGACCACCAACGTTGATTGGCTTCTATCTTTTTGAAAGATAGAGGCAGAAAATAAATGTCTAAAATGTTTACATTAGATGGCTTTCTATTTCTTTACTCAGCCTGGACACATATGCCTTTGTGACTCTGGGAGAGGTGCCAGTCATTAATTCTGTTCAGTTCAGTTCAGTTGCTCAGTTGTGTCCTACTCTTTGAGACCCCATGGACTGTAATATGCCAGGCCTCCCTGTCCATCACCAGCTTCCTGAGTTTACTCAAATCCAACGAGTTGGTGCAATCCAACCATCTCATCCTTTGTCGTCCCCTTCTCCTCCTGCCATCAATCTTTCCCAGCTTCAGGGTCTTCTCAAATGAGTCAGTTCTTCACATCAGGTGGCCAAAGTATTGAAGTTTCAGCTTCAGCATCAGTCCTTCCAATGCATATTCAGGACTGATTTCCTTTAGGGTGGACTGGTTGGATCTCCTTGCCATCCAAGGGACTCTTAAGAGTCTTCTCCAACATCATAGTTCAAATGCATCAATTCTTCAGCACTCAGCTTTCTTTATAGTCCAACTCTCACATCCATACATGACTACTGGAAAAACTATGACTTTGACTACATGGGCTTTTGTTGGCAAAGTAATGTCTTTGTTTTTTAATATGCTGTCTTGGTTGATCATAACTTTTCTTCCAAGGAGCAAGTGTCTTTTAATTTCATGGCTGTAGTTACCATCTGCAGTGACTTTGGAGCCCCCCAGAGTAAAGTCATTAATAGTGAAAAGCTTATTCAGGAATTATGCATAGAAAGATGGAGAAAGTTATAGATACTATTAGTAGTGTATTCTCTGCCATTATGTATACTCTTGTCTATCCCTTAATTAAAACATATTGGAGTATCTGTGACAGAGGAGATAAATTGAAAATACTGTTTCTGAGAGAGAACAGCCAGAGAGGATGGATTACATGTACTCTGCCTCCAGTTTTGCTTCAGATTTGAGGGGCCATAAGTCCTGAGAAGCAAGAGCAGACTGAAAAAAGTAGGTGAGGAAGACACAAACCTCTTCTTTGAAGTGTTGGAACAGGACTAAATAGTTGTTGTGTGGTACGCACATTTTAATCAGCTAATCCACAACTCTTACACAGCCAGTACAGGAAATTAAGAGAAACAAATGGGATCTAGATTCAGTTTTGTTTTTAACTTAATTTTAGCCAATACATGAATGGGGAAACCTCGAAGAGATATTGAGGATTTTGAGGACGTTTCTTACCTTCTGATACCCAGGATTCCCATAAGCCTAAGTTCATGTTGGGTTTAACTGCTGTTCTTTTTCATAGAAAATCAACACAGAAAGACATTCATGTCATACTCTAATTTTGTCAACTAACAATGACAGTAAGTCTATCCCCAAACTAGGTGAAACAAAACACCTTTAGTTCAACAGTTTTATTTTTGATCTTGCCAGATTTATCATCTGGACCAAGAATTACCAGGTGCACGTGGAGGACATTAATGACACATTCATATAATTTCTTTTTATCTGGCAATCCAAACTACAAAAAAAAAATATATAATTCTGATTGCTCTTCAGTTTGGAAGAGCTGTACTGAAATTGATAGCTGGAACTCTGACTTCCAGTATCATTCCACTGGCAGGCCTGGAGGTGAGATCCTTTCCCAGTTCTTTGAAATGCTCTGACAGAACCCATCTTCTTGTTTTATGTCCACAGCCCCCTTTTGTGGTCACTTATTTCATCTCACTTCTGAATATTTCATTGTAAAAAGAATGGAAATATGTGTGCTTTTAGCCTTATCTAGTCAAGTGTTCTCTGGCTACTTGTTTTGCAATAAAGCAGGCAGTAATGCACTCACTGGCAATAGAGAAGAGTGTTTTCCTTTCTTTTTGTGTCATCACTTCTGCTTATTTCTGCAAATAATAAATGATCACTTTGCCTCACATTCTGTTTTATTAATGATTTTGTTTTATAAAAACACATATGTATAGATAGTGGATATTAAATATGTATACAGTCAGAAATAAAAATTCTATTTGTAAGAGGAAAGTCAGATATCATTTTACATTTCATCTGTAAAACTGAGGAAACCACCAATATACAAAGGTTAGCTTTAAGAGCAAATTAAGGAACTAAAGCAACTGAAGATAGTCCTTGATACCTATTAAGTATTAAATAAAAGTTAGATACTATATCTGTAGTATTGATAAGGTTTCAACAAATAAATATTGTATCTGAAAAGTGGCTTTATAGCTTGATGTTACTGAAATAATTGTACTACCCATGAAGAGTATGTTTTTTTCACTCTTGTTTTTTTTTTTTTTCTGGCAGCAAGAACAGTGCTTGGACATAAAATTGGTATTCAACTTAATATATTTTGTGATAGATTAAATTAAAGAATGAGTGAATGAATGATTATCTGAAGGAGAAACTGTATATATGTACATTATATTTAGAATATGTGGATAATTTATATATTTTATGAAATATAAAGTTATTAGTATAGTTATTAACTATACTATATAGATAGGGAAGCCTGACATGCTGCAGTCCATGGGGTTGCAAAGAATTAGAAACAATTGAGTGACTGAACTGAGCTGATGGTTATTGATTAGCTACTTTGAAAACAGGCAATTTTGAGCATAGAAAATATAAGGACAGACAATTAACTGTTGGTTAAGAAATCATACAACTAGCAGGACTTTCAGTCAGTTCAGTTCAGTCGCTCAGCTGTGTCCTACGCTTTGCGACCCCATGGACTGCAGCATGCCAGGCCTCCCTGTCCATCACCAATTCCTGGAGTTTACTCAGACTCATGTCTATTGAATCAGTGATGCCATCCAATCATCTCATCCTCTGTCATCCCCTTCTCCTCTCGTCTTCAATCTTTCCCAGCATCAGGGTCTTTTCAAATGAGTCAGTTCTTCGCATCAGGTGGCCAAAGTATTGGAGTTTCAGCTTCAGCATCAGTCCTTTCAATAAATATTCAGGACTGATTTCCTTTAGGATGGATTGGTTGGATATCCTTGCAGTCCAAGGGACTCTAAAGAGTCTTTTCCAGCACCACAATTCCAAAGCATCAATTCTTCAGTGTTCAGCTTTCTTTATAGTTCAACTCTCACATCCATACGTGACCACTGGAAAAACCATAGCCTTGACTAGACAGACCTTTGTTGGTAAAATTATGTCTCTGCTTTTTAATATTCTGTCTTGGTTGGTCATAACTTTTCCTAAAGAAGGACGTTAGGATCTGATACACTGTGGAAAGGATACTTACATGCCACAAGGCCTGGAACCCTGCTTTTAGCTATGATTTTGAAATCTTCCTTAATGCACTTAGCAGCTCTGAAACTCTGTTTCCTATTATATAATCTGCTAGTTTCACTGGGCTGCTGAAATCAGTATAAATTGTAATATTCCTAGTTGATTTCTCATGAGTTAGAATGATATAACTCCTTTTTCATCCCTACTTATACTGCTTGCCAGCACATCATTTACTGTGTTCCTCCTCCCCACTCTGGAAGTCTCTTAAAACTGTATAAATCATGTATTGAATTGAATTGAATTGAAGTTGCTCAGTCGTGTCCGACTCTTTGCGACCCCATGGACTGTAGCCTACTGGGCTCCTCTGTCCATGAGATTTTCCAGGCAAGAATTCTGGAGTGGGTTGCCATTTCCTTCTTCAGGGGAACTTCCCGACCCAGGGATTGAACCCAGGGACTGTAGCCTACTGGGCTCCTCTGTCCATGAGATTTTCCAGGCAAGAATTCTGGAGTGGGTTGCCATTTCCTTCTCCAAATCATGTATTAGCTGGGTCTATCCATCTGGTAAGGGCTAGGTGAAGATAGACTTGAATTCCTACTTCATGCCCTTTTCTATGGAAAAGCCTAACGTCTTTCCTAAAAGTTGTACAAACTCCTCACACTGTCCTCTTTGTTCAATCATTTCTAGCTCTTTTCTGCATTCATCTCCACTCCTGCATTGGGCAGCTCTTGTCTTATCTACAGTGTCAAACCAAATGTGGTGTGGAGTTAAAAGCAATGCATTGTGACAGTGAAACAAGCTATCTGATGTTGAACATTTGATATTCCTATGTTAAATAATTCTTTTTATCTTGTATGTGGCTCAGTGATTCCCATTCAGCCTTCCTATTCTTCCCAGTCCCAAATCCCTTTTCTCTGGTGATACCCACTGATATAATTATTTCTTTGAGTCTTTTTTCCTGCTACGCAACCTTCACAGACCAGTTACCTTCTACCTCAAGCCCCTTATCAAGACGTTTTCCTGAAAATGACAGCTTTTCCCCCTAAAATATTTGGTTACTGACAATATTCTGTACCTCCAAAATTTGATCAGGCATACTCATTTTTTTGTATGTGCCAATGAAATATGAGAAAAATTTATGTGGTCAACCTCCTTGTTTTGCCTTAAAGTAAATCTCTGATTTCTCCTCTTTTACCTGTCCTCCTTTGACAGTTGTGTTGGTCATCTGTCTCAGAAATCATAAAGAAAGGGTGACATGCAATAGATACAAGGATCTTGAACCTTGATGCTTTTGAAAAGTAGGATCATATGAGCTTGGATTTCCTAGAAAAAATGGAATATAGACTTCTCTTTTTAGTTTATCTCTTTGCTAAGCTGGGTCTAAGTTACATGTGGTGAACATATCTTAGTTAATAAATTAATCATTTTCCTGAGAGCAAAGCATTCAAAACACAAATTTGTTTTTACAGTTGATAAATTCTATCCTTAAGGTAATTAGCCAAGAATTATCAGTTGAATCAGGGAATTTCATGACTAAGCAATGGGGGAGACAAATATAAGAAAGAAAATTCCAAGGAAACAATTGTATATTTTATTTAAAATATGATACTGCCATGTTGACAGAAATGAGGCATCTATTAATAGATTGAAATCTGAAAGGATTTCAGTCTGCTATAGAATTATCTGTAGGAAGAAAGCAGTGCACCCTCTCTACTTTGAGATGTCTTTTTTTTTACCTATAGTAATGCCTTTTAAAAAATGTATCACAGGAATTAATTGAGAAAATTAAAAATGATGAAAATAACAATTTACAAACATTATTATATTACCACAAAAAAAGGTAGAAACATTTTATTCATTTGGTTGACTTCAGTTCTCTTAAAAAAATAACTGGGGTACCACCTCATGAATCAGGTACAGCCAAATTTGTACAAGCAATTTGCTAATTCCCCTTAATAATAGTCTTATCAGTATAGTTTTTACCACCTGCTGTTTTGAAAAAGCAAAGATATAGCTACACCCTTGGGTTATGCTGTAACATTCAAAGATATACAGTGATGAGCTATCTACTAAGAGATGGTGAATATAAAACAGCATGAGAGACAGTGAACAATGGGACTCATTATCTTTTGTGTACAGAAATATTTTTATTTGAAAGTTATAATTAGTCTTTCCTAGGTTAGCAGGATAACCATGTATTTAAAGCAAGAGATGATGAAAGAGCCTTGGATGTCAATCAAGGACAATTGATAACCAATCATAATAAATTAAGCAGTGGGTTGAACATATCAATCTGCTCATCAGAAGTAGATCTGGGAAGATAAAGGTGACAACGGTAATGTGGGAGGTGAGAAGGGAAGTTAACTTTAGACATCATGTCTTGTCAAGTGTGTGTCATGGAACATGCTCCTGTCACTCAAAAAGAAAAAATTATGCCATCAAAGAAAGTGGTTTTAAAAAATAGTTTTATGATGTGTGCTTTCAGTTGGCCACTAAACGTTAAGACACACTTTCAGAACCAAAGAGTGAATGATAAGAATTTGGAGTAACTGCTACCAGGATCTGCAGAAACTGTGAAGTAGATTCACACATATTAGGTTGGTGCAAAAGTGATATTGGTTTTGCATTGTCAAACATTGCCATTTGATACTGGAATACATGAGCTTCCCAGGTGGTTGAGTGGCAAAGAACCTGCCTGCCAATGCTGGAGACTTAAGAAACTCGAATTTGATCCCTGGCTTGGGCAGATCCCCTGGAAGAGGGCATGGCAACTTACTCCAGTCTTCTTGCCTGGAGAAACCCTTGGACAGAGGAGCCTGGTGGGCTACAGCTCATAGGGTCACAAAGAGTCAGACACGACTTAAGTGACCTAGCATGCATACACAGGAATTGCTTGTTAAATAAATGTGGTTATTTTTTAATGTATTTTTATTTTAATGTGCATTTCTTGCTTTATGTTGTTTATGAATTATTGCTTGCTGTTTATTTTATGTGTACTTTAGACTGTGAAAATGATATTGGACAAAAAGCAAATTTGAGTAACTTTGTTATTCAAGTTCCAAACGGATCGTAAAACAGTGCAGACAACTTGCAACATCAACACTACATTTGGCCCAGGAACTGCTAATGAACATACAGTGCAATGGTGGTTCAGGAAGTTCTGCAAAGGAGACAAAAGACCTGAAGATGAGGAGCTTAGTGGCCGGCCCTCAGAAGTTAACAACGACCAACTGAGAGGTTCATTGAGGCTGATCCTCTTAAAACTACACAAGAAGTTGCCCAAGGACTCAACTTTGATGATTCTACAGTTGTTTGGCATTTAAAGCAAATTTGAAAGGTGAAAAAGCTCAAAAAGAGGTGCCTCATGAACTGACTACAAATCAAAAAAAAAAAAAAAATCATCATTTTCAAGTGTTGTCTTCTCTTATTCTATGCAACAACACTTAACCATTTCTTGACTGGATTGGGACATAAGAGGAAAAGTGATTTTTAGATGACAGTATGATTCCTAGCTCTGTGAGAATTGAGAAGAAGCTCCAAAGCACTTCCCCAAACCAGACTTGCACCAAAAAAAAAAAAAAACCAGCGGGGGTGGGGTCATGATCTGTTTGGTAATCTGCTGCCAGTCTGATCCACTAAAGCTTTTTGAATCCTGGTGAAACCATAACATTTGAGGAATATGCTCTGCAAGTCAGTGAGATGCACAGAAAAGTACATCTCCAACTGGGATTAGTGAAAAGAAAGGGCCTAATTCTGCCTGACGACAATATCTGACCACATGCCACACAACCAACACTTTGAAAAATTGAATGAATTGGGCTATGAAGTTTTGCCTGATCTGCTGTATTCACCTGACCTCTTGCCAACTGATTTCAGCATCTCAGCTTTTTACAGGGAGGATGCTTACACAATCAACAGAATGAAGAAAATGCTTTCCAAGAGTTCATCAAATTCGGAAGCATGGATTTTTATGACAAAGGAGTTAGCAAACTTACATCTTGTTGGCAAAAATGTGTTAATTCTAATGTTTTCTATTTTGATTAATAAAGATGTGTTTGAGCCTAGATTTAAATATCAGGGTCTGAAACCACAACTACTTTTGCACCAGCCTAATAGAACCTTTGCCATTCTATTGCTTTCATCTATTTCTTTGCACTGATCATTGAGGAAGGCTTTCTTATCTCTCCTTGCTATTCTCTGGAACTCTGCATTCAAAAGGGGAATGTCTTCCCTTTTCTCTTTTCTCTTTAGCTTCTCTTCTTTATTTTTCTTCTTTATCTTTACCTTTATTTCTCTTTATATTTGCTATTATTATAAAGATTTCTTCCTTATTTTTGCCTTTATTTCTCTGCAAATAAATAGAGGAAAACAATAGAATGGGAAAGACTAGAAATCTCCTCAAGAAAATTAGAGATACCCAAGAAACATGTCATGCAAAAATGGGCACAATAAAGGACAGAAATGGTATGGATCTAACAGAAGTAGAAGATACTAAGAAGAGGTGGCAAGAACACAGAAGAATAATACAAAAAAAAAAAAAAAAATCTTCACGACCCAGATAAACACGATGGTGTTATCACTCACCTAGAGCCAGGCATCCCGGTATGAGAAATCACATGGGCCTTAAGAAGCATCACTACAAACAAGGCTAGTGGAGATGATGGAATTCCAGTTGAGTTATTTCAAATCCTAAAGATGATGCTGTGAAAGTGCCACACTCAATATGCCAGCAGATTTGGAAAACTCAGCAGTGGCCGCATGGCTGGAAAGGGTCAGTTTTCATTCCAGTCTCAAAGAAAGGCAATGCCAAAGAATGTTCAAACTACTGTACAATTGCACTCATCTCACACACTAACAAAGTAATGCTTAAAATTCTCCAAGCCAGGCTTCAAGCCAGTACGTGAACCGTGAACTTCCAGTTGATCAGGATGGATTTAGAAAAGGGAGAAGAACCAAAGATCAAATTGACAACACCCACTGGATCATTGAAAATGAAAGAGAGTTCCAGAAAAACATCTACTTCTGGTTTATTAACTATGCCAAAATCTTTGAGTGTGTTTATCACAACAAACTGTGAAAAATTCTTCAAGAGATGGGTTACCAGACCACCTTACCTGCCTCTTGAGAAATCTGTATGCCGGTAAAAAAGCAACAGCTAGAACTAGACATGCAACAGCAGACTGGTTCCAAATTGGGAAAGGATTACATCAAGGCTGTACATTGTCACCCTGCTTATTTAACTTACGTACAGAGTGCATCATACGAAATGCCCAGCTGAAATGATAAAGCACAAGTTGGAATCAAGATTGCCAGGAGCAATATCAATAACCTCAGATGACACCCCCTTTGTGGCAGAAAGCAAAGAAGAACTATAGAGCCTCTTGATAAAAGTGAAAGAGGAGAGTGAAAAAGATGGCTTAAAACTAAGCATTCAAAAAACTAAGATCATGGCATCTGGTCTCATCACTTCATTGCAAATAGATGGGGAAACAATGGAAGCAGTGACAGACTTAATTTTCTTGGCCTCCAAAATCACTGCAGATGGTGACTACAGTCACAAAATTGAAATATGCTTGCTCCTTGGAAGAAAAGGTATGACCAACCTAGACAACATATTAAAAAGCAGAGACATCACTTTGCTGACAAAGGTCCATCTAGTCAAAGCTATGGTGTTTCCAGTAGTCATGTATGGATGTGAGAGTTGGACTATAAAGAAAACTGGATCAAGTGCCAAAGACTTGATCCTTTTGAACTGTGATGTTGGAGAAGACTCTTGAGAGTCCCTTGGACTGTAAGGAGATCAAACCAGTACATCCTAAAGGAAATAAGTCCTGAATATTCATTGAAAGGACTGATGCTGAAGCTGAAACTCCAAAACTTTGGCCACCTGACGTGAAGAACTGACTCATTTGAAAATACCCTGATGCTGGGAAAATTGAAGGCAGGAGGAGAATGGGATGACACAGGGCAAGAGGATCCCATCACCGACTTGATGGACATGAGTTTGAGCAAGCTCTGGGAGTTGATGATGCACCGGGAAGCCTGGCATGCTACAGTCCATGGGATTGCAAAGAGTTGGACACAAGTGAGCAACTGAACTGAACTGACTGAATAGAATCTTGGCGTCATCAAAGGAATTGGGGAGTACAGTTCTGACTATCTCAAACAGCCTTGTCCCTCTAATTTCTCTTGATTTGCTCTGAGAAGTAGTTGGTGAAGAAGGTGGTGACAGAGAGAAATAATTTTGGTTGAAACAGGGAGTCTATAGAATCATAGGTAGGATTTACCCTTCAGATGTCACAGATAGTATCTTTTAAGAAAGGCATAAGCTCTATATTTATTTTGTTATGTATATGTTACTGTACAGAAGGAGCTGTGGGTTGGGTCACTATTCAAAGTAAACTAGGTGAGCCAGAAGGACAGACAAGTTTGTGAGCTGCAGCATTGCCCACCCTATATCCAACTTCAGAACATCAAAATGACTAATCTCCCAATTCTGCCTTTCCAGTCTCATGCAGATTTCTCTTGTGAACCACTCTATCCTGAAACAATACAGGGAAGGTAGTTTTTCAATAAATACTCCCAACTTCGCTGAACTGGTACCATACATAGCCACCAAAGTTCATATATTACATACACATCTATTTTTAAAAATTTTAATCATGGTTAACTTCAAATGAAGAAAATGGCTAATAATACCCTGTGTGCTTTGTGCTCAGATGCTCAGTCCTGTCTAACTGTTTGCGACCCTATGAACTATAGCCCACCAGGCTCTTTGTCCATGGGATTCTCTAGGCAAGAATGCTGGAGTGGGTCACCATGCCCTCCTCCAGGGGATCTTCCTAACCCAGGGACCGAACGTGCAGCATTTATATCTCCTGCATTGGCAGACAAATTATATACCACTGTGCCACCTTAGAACTCACCTTAGAACTCAGTTTTACCTTACATGACACAAATAACCCATGCATAGTTGACAATATGCCAACATCCAATGAAAGAGCATATGAAGTTTTTTAATCCATCTTCATTCAACTTCAGTGTGTTGTAACATTAATATGAAAAGATAAAGTCAACTATTAATTCATCTTATGTTAATGTAGGTAACTTGCTAATAGGAAAGAAAAAGGAAACTTTAATAAATGCATACTTATATTCAAGACAAGAAAGAAATGTTCATAATTATTACAGTTTACAAATTATATTTATTTTTATTTATTTATTTGACTGTGCTCAGTCTTAGTTGCAGCATGCAAGATCTAATTTCCAGATCAGGAACAGAACCTGGGTGCCTTGTGTTGAGAATGTGTATTCTTAGCCACTGGACCACCAGGGAAGTCCCAGTTATTAGAATTTTATTTTTTTTTAGTTTTTCCAAAACAATCATTTTTTTTTAATTCAAAGACTGTTTTTTTTCCCCCTTAAGGAAAATAAACATCTTTTAAAAATAGCTCGATACACATAATCTTCAGTGTCTAGCAATATACTAAAATAAAGTGCTTAGTATATGGCTGTGTTTGTTGTTTAGTCACTCAGTCATGTCCGACTCTGTGACCCCATGGACTGCGAGCCCACCAGACTGCTCATATTACAATTTTAGTTTCTGCGATCTTTTTAAGCCATTTCTTCAGGTGGTCAAATGACGAACCCCATAAGAAAAGTTTCTTTCCCTTCATGATAAAAGAACTACCTTTATCTGTTAAGCATCCTATTTCATTTTGAACTCAGCAAATACCAGACTGGCTGTGTTTCCTTGCCTGTGGAATTACCCAAAGGATCTAGGCTAAGATTCTCAGAAATAGTGAGGACACCCAATTATATTTGAATTTTTGTTAAGTAATTAAGTATTTTTTGTTATAGATATTTATTAAATATTACATGAGACACCCTTAAACTTAAAAAAATGTTGATTATCTGAAATTCAGTTGTAACTAGAAATGTTATTTTTTAAATAGAGCATCTGTCACCTAGGCCATTTGTAGTTCTGCCTGTACTAGGTTTATTATAGTTTCTGTTGACTTTATTGTAGAGCATGGGAGTATAAAGAATTTCTCCAGTGGTCCTCTTAGAATCCAGACATTCTCTTTATACTCATTGTGAGTTGACAACCCAATTTCCCCTTGATAAATTAGATCAATTCCCTCCAGCCTTGATATTAACATTCACACCCCATTTCTGACCTGCTGATTTGCTGACATGAGAATTCCATGTTCCCAAGTAACAGTCTCAACTTTCAGTTGACTGAAACTGCTTCTATTTTGTCTAGTAGTAGCATGCATTCTTTGGGAATTAAGAACTCAGGATAATCAGAACCCCAAATTATAGAAAACAGAAACACAAATTCCCTTGTGGATCACAGAGGGTACTAGTGAGAGAAGCTAGTTGTGTGTCCATCCCTGAGTCCTATACCCACAACCTGCCTTTGAGAGAAGCAGTATCATATATAGATTATGCACATAAGGCAATCACCATACCTAAAAGATATTAATGAACACTGCAGATTATTGCTACCCAACTAGGATTAGAACTGTATTAAAAAGGCCATTCTATCTTTCTATCATCCCATATGCTTAAAAGTGACAGGTAACATGGTGAATTCCATAAGCTTGACTCATCGTCATACTTAATTTGTCATAAGATGAATCTTTGGCTAAGAGCAGTGCTGTGTGAAATAATATGAGGATGAGTAAGGCATTTATATATTGTATTTTTTGGCAGAAGTATTACAGGCCAGAAAGGGAAATTCATAACCACAGAAGTTGTCTGTCCCAATAGGAAGGGGCATTACCCTTCCATGATGGAAGTGATCCAAGAAAACCAACAAGCCACCAGGTGGTTGCAGATATTCTAAGGGAATGATGCCATATTGCATTCTCAGTGTGGTTTTGCAATTGGCAGTTTGGGCATTAAGCACAATTGTAGCCAAATTCATCCTGTGGATAATAATCCATCTTGTTTAGCCCTTGCAAAACCTCTATTCCTTCTGTCATTGTCACTTTGTCCTTGAATTCATTGACTAAGGATAGAGGTGGCTAGAGAGAGAGACTGTCTGAAATCCACCTAACAATCCATCTTGTCTACTTGCTTCTTAAGATCTTCTTTTGCTAAGGTCACTCTTTAGTGAGTGTTTGTACGGGAGACACATATTTTCACATTCTGGGCCCATGTAAAGTGATCTATTTGCATACCTATTCCCTAGACTAACTCGTCTCCAATTATCCAATTATCCAGCTTGTGTGCCTTCCAAGTCCCTGTTCATCCTGCCAGAACATTAGTGACAGTTCATGAATCAGGTCTACATCTCCAGCTCTCTACATTTTCAAGGGAAAATGAGCACTCAATTACATTAGTTGAGGTTCTGTTCATTGACAAGATTTCTCTTCGTTTCTGTCCTTCAGGCCTTTATGGTTATCACTGAGTAGGATTGTAGTTTAATAGCATTTTATTCAGGTGGTAAAAGCATAAATAGAAGGACCACTGTAAGTCAGACATGAGTGTTTTCTTCCTCAAACAACTGGGTCATAGCAAATTGCCCAGGAAACCATGAGCTGTTCTGTGAGGGAAAGTATTGGAACAAAAATAGGACTCATGGGCTTCTGGGCAACTTACTCCTGAAACTTACTTGTATCCCCAAGACCTACTTGGGCCTGCTCTCATACTCCATTTGAAGATAAAGTGCAATTGTTTATGACGGATTTATGGCTGAACTATAAATAGACTTATGGCTACTGGGTCCAATGGTTCATGGCTTTCTTGTTAGAACCTAACTAAACCCATAAGCAGTTTTCCAAAAGGAGAACTATTACTTGTAGGGGCTGGCATAGTTCTGATCCAGATTGTGTGGGTTTGGGATTAATTCACCCATGAGGGCCTGCCATACACATTCCTCTCTACCAAAATTTAGAGCATCGTGTGATGTTGTGATTGTAAAACTCAAGGGGCAGATCAGCCTTTATGGCATTTTGGATTTGTTGAAATCCTTCTCTCAAACCTGCAACCGTTTTGGTCACTTGGTAACTGGATAAGAATAGCACACTCAAGTCAGATATATGTTGCCTCCAAATTCCAAAAGAGAGCAATAGTCATTGTGGTTCTTTCTTCTAAGAATAGCCAGATGCAGCAACCTTTCCTTATACCTTAGATTATACTAAGATGCTCCAGGTCGCTGAGCCTTTAGAAATTTTGCTAATGCAGTAGACACCTGCATTTTTATGGGATTTATTTTCTAACAATTGGCACTCCCATATGTCTCAGCAAGGTGTCTAAAGTAGTTACTGCTTCTTGCTCACGAGATTCTATTGCATGAAACCATCAAGATAATGGAGTAGTGTGATGTCTTGTAGAGGGAAAGGTGATCAGCTGCTTCCAGACTAGGTTATGGTGTGAGGTGGGGGAGTTGAAATAACTCTGAAGGAGGACTATAGAAATGTATTGTTGGCTGAAAGAAAACAATTTCAGAGGGTCTTTATTAATAAATATGGACCAAAGTGGCTTGACGACATTAAGAGCTAGGTATCTGATTATGGGCATGTATTGAATTTTATATAAGCTATTTATCAACTCCTAAAATTTTTCTCTGCTTATTGACACAAGCTTATAAATGGCATGATAAGACATATACATTTAATAAGCATGTACTTGCACATACCTAGAAAGTCTAGAACACACATCCGGAGTACCAGCTACAATCATATGTTAAATTATGATAATGCATTGCCCTTCTCCAAATACTTCTGTCTTCTGCACAGGCCAAGTAGGCAAGTTGGGCATAAATGGGTAATCAACTTCCTGCATTTGTCAGGCCCTAGATGGTGTCATGGATCTCTGATGAATCTCTAGAGATGCACACTGTTTTTAGTTTACTGTTTCGATCAGTAGAGAATATCACTTGGCTTTCCCTACCACAACAGCCTTTATTCCACAGATCATCCAGATAATGTAGGAGTTTTGCTGTGTTAAATATGTTTCAACTATGCATCCTGGACCTGAGGAAATGACACATACCAGCCATGGGCAATAATAATCACCCAGAAAATACAAATATATTTTTGTATGTTTTTCTTCCATCTGTTCCTCCATTCTCTAAGCTACTTTTATCTAAACTATCAAAGGAAAGAACTTTATATCCTGATTATATTGGGAGATCAGTTCAGTGATTGTGTTAAATATGCAAACCAAAACATATTGATATTTAATAAGCCATTTATCAAGATCTTGACAAAAAGTTTTTTGCTTATTGGCACAATCTTATAAATGGCATGAAGGGACATATATATTTACTATGCTTAAATATCTATTATGTGGCTTCCATTTATAGTGATACATTTAACTAATATTTGAACTTCTCTCATCCTCCAACTGTTTTTTAAAACTTTGAATTAAAATTCTAAGTCGACTGTGAATATAGACTTTCATTTTTGTTTTAAGATACTATTGTTAGTTAATTTAAAGTCTTTCCTTCATCATTGCTAACTGCTGTGGTCTGACATCCATTCTCCAAATGAAATGTGACTTTGATGGATAAACTCAATTAAAGCTCAGGCATTAGATAAGTTAAACAGAGAATTGGGCTGATCTTTACCAATCTACCTTTAAAAATACAATAAGCATTTCAAAATGAAGCAGTCATAAATTATACTGAAAATGTATGTTAGTAAAACTGGATTGAAATTCAAATCAATTACTCTATGTAAATTTCTATTGCTTTGGAAATAACATGTTTCTTCCCCCTTAGTATTATAGCTTATAAATATTTCAATAAAATAAAAATTAGAGAGAAATATGTTGTCTTTTACTTTTCTAGAAATTTCTACATCTTTTATGCTGCTTCAGCTTGTTAAAATGTCTAGTTTTAAGACTGATAATATAGATTCTATAATAATCTGAGAATGTAAGTAAATATATTTAATTGTCTTGAATGCTTTTTAGAAATAACTTGGTGAATGATTTGCCTATGAAAACTTCTAATATTAGCAGTGATGTGAAGAAGGCTGAGCGCTGAAGAATTGATGCTTTTGAACTGTGGTGTTGGAGAAGACTCTTGAGAGTCCCTTGGACTGCAAGAAGATCCAACCAGTCCATTCTGAAGGAGATCAGCCCTGGGATTTCTTTGGAAGGAATGATGTTAAAGCTGAAACTCCAGTACTTTGGCCACCTCATGCGAAGAGTTGACTCACTGGAAAAGACTCTGATGCTGGGAGGGATTGGGGGCAGAAGGAGAGGGGGACGACAGAGTATGAGATGGCTGGATGGCATCACTGACTCGATGGACGTGAGTCTGAGTAAACTCTGAGAGTTGGTGATGGACAGGGAGGCCTGGTGTACTGCGATTCATTGGGTCGCAAAGTGTCGGACACGACTGAGTGACTGAACTGAGCTGAACTGAACCATTCATTTATTTATTAAAGCATTAAAATAAAATCTATACCTTCTTTAAAATAGAAGAAATTAAACTTGGTTATATAGGTAAATAAAATATGTAGAGACATGTAAAGAAACAATTTGGTTCGATGTGATAAATCCTCTGCTAGACATATATAGAGGATGCAAAAGGAATATAGATTCAAAGGCACCTAACAGGAAATTGGGGAAATCGTTGACCCACATTTCAACTTAAACTTTATATTTTAATATTTAATTATTTTATTTTGAAATAGAAATAATGAAGAGGCCTTTATTTATTTATTTTTTTTAGAACTAATATAACCAAGGGAACAATCTTCCTAGTAATTAAGAATTTGTATTTGAGATTCTGACAAATCTGGATTCAAATCTTAGATTTCTATCTTGGTGTTAATATACATGTAAGCTTTTAAATTCAGATTTCTTTTTGCCAATTGAAGGCAAGAATAGTTAACTACTGTATAGCTTTATATTTTAAGTATAATGTAAGATATTTAGCAGCAGGCACATCACACTGTTCATGGGGTTCTCCTGGCAAGGAGAAATATCAGCAATATTAACACTTTCAGGTATGCCAATGATACCACTCTAATGCCAGAAAGTGAAGAGGAACTGAAGAGCCTCTTGATGAAGGGGCAAGAGGAGGGTGAAAAAGCTGGCTTGAAACTCAACATTAGAAAACTAAGATCATGGCATTAGATCCCATCACTTCATGACAAATAGGTGGGGAAACAATGGAAACAGTGACAGACTATTTTGTTGGGCTCCAGAAGCACTGCAGATGGTGACTGCAGCCATGAAATTAAAAGACGCTTACTCCTTGGAAGGAAAGCTATGACAAATCTAGACATATGTATTAAAAAACAGACATCACTTTGTTGACAAAGGTCAAGATAGTCAAAGCCATGGTTTTTCCAGTAGTCATGTGTGGATGTGAGAATTGCACCATAAAGAAGGCTGAGTACTGAATAAATGATTCTTTCCAACTGTGGTGTGGGGAGGACTCTTGAGAGTCCCTTGGACAGCAGGGAGATAAAACCAGTCAATCCTGAATATTCATTGGAAGGACTGATGATGAAACGGAAGCTCTAATACTTTGGCCAACTGATGCAAAGAGCCAACTCACTGGGAAAGACCCTGAGGCTGGGAAAGATTGAGGGAAAGAGAAGAAGGATGTGACAGAAGATGAGATGGTTGATGGCACCAAGAATTCAATGGACATGAGTTTGAGCAATATCTGGGAGATGATGAAGGAAAGGGAAGCCTAGTGTGCTGCAGTCCATAGGACTGCAAAAAGTTGGACACAACTGAGTGAACAACAACAGATTTCATTGTAATTTCATGTAATGTTACGTCCATGAATCAAGGCAAATTGAAAGTGGTCAAACAGGAGATGGCAAGAGAGAACATCGACATTCTAGGAATCAGCGGACTAAAATGGACTGGAATGGGTGAATTTAACTCAGTTGACCATTATATCTACTACTGTGAGCAGGAATCCCTTAGAAGAAATGGAGTAGCCCTCATGGTCAACAAGAGTCCAAAATGTAGTCCTTAGATGTAATCTCAAAAATGACAGAATGATCTCTGTTCGTTTCCAAGGCAAACCATTCAGTATCACAGTAATCCAAGTCTATGCCCCGACCAGTAACGCTGAAGAAGATGAAGTTGAACGGTTCTATGACAACCTACAAGACCTTTTAGAACTAACACCCAAAAAAGATGTCCTTTTCATTATAGGGGACTGGAATGCAAAAGTAGGAAGCCAAGAAATAACTGGAGTAACAGGCAAATTTGGCTTTGGAGTACAGAATGAAGCAGGGCAAAGACTAGTAGAGTTCTGCCAAGAGAAGGTAGTGGTCATAGGAAACACCTTCTTCCAACAACACAAGAGAATACCCTACACATGGACATCACTAGATAGCCAACACCACAATCAGATTAATTATATTCTTTGCAACCAAAGATGGAGAAGGTCTATACAGTCAGCAAAAACACGACCAGGAGCTGACTGTGGCTCAGATCATGAACTTCTTATTGACAAATTCAGATTTAAATTGAAGAAAGTAGGAAAAACCACTAGACCATTCAGGTATGACCTAAATCAAATCCCTGATGATTATACAGTGGAAGTGAGAAATAGATTTAAAGGACTAGATCTGATAGACAGAGTGCCTGATAAACTATGGATGGAGATTCATGACATTGTATAGGAGACAAGGATCAAGAAGATGCCCAAGAAAAAGAAATGCAACAAGGAAAAATGGCTGTCTGAGGAGGCCTTAAAAATAGCTGTGAAAAGAATAGAAGCAAAAAACACAGGAGAAAAGGAAAGATATACCCATTTGAATGCAGAATTCCAAAGAATATCAAGGAGTGAAAAGAAAACCTTCCCCAGTGATCATTGCAAAGAAACAGAAGAAAACAAAAGAATGGGAAAGACTAGAAGTCTCTTGAAAAAAATTAGAGATACCAAAGGAACATCTCATGCAAAGATTGGCTCAAAAAGGACATAAATGGTATGGACCTAACAGAAGCAGAAGATATTAAGAAGAGGTGGCAAGAATACACAGAAGAACTGTACAAAAAAGATCTTCACCACCCAGATAATCACGATGGTGTGATCACTCACCTAGAGCCAGACATCCTGGAATGTAAAGTCAAGTGGGCCTTAGGAAGCATCACTATGAACAAAGCTAGGGGAGGTGATGGAATTTCAGTTGAGCTATTTCAAATCCTGAAAGATGATGCTGTGAAAGTGCTGCACTCAATATGCCAGCAAATTTGGAAAACTCAGCAGTGGCCACAGGACTAGAAAGGGTCAGTTTTCATTCCAATGCCAAAGAAATGCAATGCCAAAGAATGCTCAAACTACTTCACAATTGCACTCATCTCACACGCTAGCAAAGTAATGCTCAAAATTCTCCAAGCCAGGCTTCAGCAGTATGTGAACCATGAACTCCCAACTGTTCAAGCTGGATTTAGAAAAGGCAGAGGAATCAGAGATCAAATTGCCAATATCTGCTGGATCATCAGAAAAGCAAGAGAGTTCCAGTAAAACATCTATTTCTGCTTTATTGACTATGGCAAAGCCTTTGACTGTGTGGATCACAATAAATTGTGGAAAATTCTGAAAGAGATGTGAATATCGGACTACCTGACCTGCGTCTTGAGAAACCTGTATGCAGATGAGGAAGCAACATTTAGAACTGGACATGGAACAACAGACTGGTTCCAAATAGGAAAAGGAGTACATCAAGGCTGTATATTGTTACCCCGCTTTAAACTGTGGAAAATTCTGAAGCAGATGGGAATACCAGACCACCTGACCTGCCTCTTGAGAAACCTGTATGCAGGTCAGGAAGCAACATTTAGAACTGGACATGGAACAACAGACTGGTTCCAAATAGGAAAAGGAGTACATCAAGGCTGTATATTGTTACCCCGCTTATTTAACTGATATGCAAAGTATTATGAGAAACGCTGGCTTGAAGAAGCACAAGCTGGAATCAAGATTGCCGTGAGAAATATCAATAACTTGAGATATGCAGAAGACACCACCCTTATGGTAGAAAGCAAAGAAGAACTAGAGAGCCTCTTGATGAAAGTGAAAGAGGAGACTGCAAAAGTTGGCTTAAAGCTCAACATTCAGAAAATGAAGATCATGGCATACGGTGTTATCACTTCATGGCAAGTAGATGGGGTACCAGTGGAAACAGTGAGTGACATTATTTTGTGGAGGCTCCAAAATCACTGCAGATGGTGATTGCAGCCATGAAATTAAAAAATTCTTACTCCTTGGAAGGAAGGTTATGACCAATCTAGACAGCATATTAAAAAGGAGAGACATTACTTTATCAACAAATGTCTGCCTAGTCAAGGCTATGGTTTTTCCAGTAGTCATGTATGGATGTGAGAATTGGACTATAAAGAAAGCTGAGCACCAAAGAATTGATGCTTTTGAACTGTGGTGTTGGAGAAGACTCTTGAGAGTCCCTTGGACTGCAAGGAGATCCAGCCAGTCCATCCTAAAGGAGATCAGTCCTGGGTGTTCATTGGAAGGACTGATGTTGAAGCTGAAACTCCAATACTTTGGCCACCTGATGCAAACAGCTGACTCATTGGAAAAGACCCTGATGCTGGGAAAGATTGAAGGCAGGAGGAGAAGGGGACGATAGAGGATGAGATGGTTGGATGGCATCACCGACTCAATGGACATGAGTTTGGGTAAACTCCGGGAGTTGATGATAGACAGGGAGGCCTGGAGTGTGGCGGTTCGTGGGGTTGCAAAGGATCGGACGACAAAGCAACTGAACTGAATTGAACTGATGCAGTAGAAAATTTATATAGCTACTCTGACCTCAAGGAGGGTGAACATAATTCCCCATTCCTTAAATAAGGGCTGGACACAGGTGACTTCATTCCAAATGCTGCAAATGGAGAGAAAGAAAAAAGGGAAATTATAGTGAAGAAGCCTAATAAGCACTACTCACCTACGTGAACAAGACTAGCATCGACAGTGATAAGTCTTATTGATAGTATACATCCTTTACATGATGTGATGAAAATTCCACCTAAGGTCTTGGTCTCCACTGTAAAACATATGAGTTCAGTTCAGAAACTCAGTCGTGTCTGACTCTTTGTGACCCCATAGACTATAGCATGCCAGGCCTCCATGTCCATCACCAATTGTTTTTTCAAGTAAAAGTCTAATTTATTTTTACCGTTAGGCCTAGGGCAAGAGGTAACTCGGGGCCTAAACAGTAAGTTTGAAAGATCTTTGTTTGGTCTAATGTCAGGTTTCCTACTGTTTAAATTAGGAACAGTTTTTTTTTTTTTCCCAACTAAGTGAGAAAAGAGATAATGGGAAAGAAAAGAGACTTTTAAAGTTCTGGGTTTCTTAGCTAAACTAGAGCCTTTGGCAAATCCAGCTCTGTCTATTCCATGCTTATGATTTTCCAACTAAATGATACTAAGAACAACACACAATAATGCTGAAAAAATTTAAGTTAGATGTGCAACCAACAACCTCACTTGGCTTCTTATGCTACATGAAAATCATATTCTTCAAGTCAGTAACTTCCCTCTCCCTGTGACTGTTTCTAGCTTCTTCTCTTCCCTGACATCTCCAACACATCTTCCTCTATTGTTACTCACAGATGACTTTGTTTTTGTTTTGCTGAAAACTTCCAAGTAATCGGAAGAGAATTTCCACAAGTTCCACAGCAAATTTTTCACCTAGCTGCATCAATTTCTTTATAACATGCCTTTTCTTTTCTTGAATGATACATATTTCAAATTTTGTAATATATTTTTTTCTTCTACCTCTAGAAAGATATAGCTGAAGTCAAACCAAAATCTCCCATTTGTTTTCCCTTTTCCTGCTTCATTGATATTTGCTTGTTTTATTTTATTAGAACTTCTTCATAACTATACCAGTGTGTTGTCATCTTGAGTGAACAAAAACTCTGAGTCTTGCTTTTCTCTCTAGATATTGTATCATTTTCCCCTTTGCCTTTGTAGGAAAATCCTTTGCAAGGGTTGCTATACTGCCTGTCCCCATTTTCTCTCTTCCCAGATTCATATGAACCCGTACCAGGCAAGCTGTCAAAGCCACAGCTCCAGGGAAACTACTTTGTCAAGGTCATCTTTGGTTATTTCTCCCTGTGAATTTTACTTGACTGAGCAGCAGCACTAAAAAGTTGATTATCCCCCTTTTCTTTTAAATACTCCTTGCTCCTAAGATACCACAGGCTCTTCACTTTCCACTGAGTCCCTGACAACTCCCTCCATTGTTCTCTTTCCTCCTCATGGATCACTTGAGTTTATATTGCTTCAGTGTCTAGTCCTTGTATCTCTGTGATTTTATTTTATAGTAAATCCTTTCATGAGGTCTTCAAATCTCATGGCTTTGCACCCTATAAGTTCTTTTTATGCTGCTGCTGCTGCCAAGTCACTTTGGTCATGTCCAGCTCTGTGCGACCCCATAGACAGCAGCCCACCAGGCTCTTCTGTCCCGGTGATTCTCTAGGCAAGAATACTGGAGTGAGTTGCCATTTCCTTCTCCTTCTTTTGTGCTAATAACTCCCCAATATGTATCTGTCTCTAGACCTCTTCTTTGTTTTCTGGTCTCGTATACCCAATGGCTGACTCAAAATCTTCAGTGGGATGATTAATAGAGATATTAAACATAACTTGTCTCAAACTGAGCTTTTGTTTCCCCCCCCCCCAAAAAAAAAGCTTGTTCTGAAAAGTTTTATCATTTTGTTTTACTGGTCACTCTATTCTTCTACTTACAAAGGCTTTGGTTCTGAGAATTTTATTTGACTCTAGTCTTTCTCTGGAGAAGGCAATGGCACCCCACTCCAGTACTCTTGCCTGGAAAATCCCATGGACGGAGGAGCCTGGTGGGCTGCAGTCTAAGGGGTCGCTAAGAGTCAGGCATGACTGAGCAACTTCAATTCCACTTTTCATTTTCATACATTGGAGAAGGAAATGGCAACCCACTCCAGTATTCTTGGCCTGGAGAATCCCAGGGTCGGGGAGCCTGATGGGCTGCCGTCTATGGGGTCGCACAGAGTTGGACACTACTGAAGCGCCTCAGCAGCAGCAGCAGTCTTTCTCTTATACCCAAAAGCCAGTTCTCTCCACCTTATCTTTAAAAAATACCTAGACTGAGAAACCGTCTTACCATCTCCACCTCTACCACCCAAAAGGCACTATTCCCTTTCATTTGAATTTTTCAGTATCTTCCTATTTGTTCCTTTATCCACCTTTTGTGCATACAATTTGTCATTCCTATTTCTGTACTGATATAACTTAATTATATTACTGCTATGCCCAAAATCCTCTAGTAGCTTCAAATCTGGTCTCAAAATTGTCTGCAGTAATTTTCCCCTAGAAATCTACGGGCTCTTGCTGAGGCATCTCCTCTGATAGTTTCCTTTCTTTTGGTGCTTCTCCAGAAAGACTTCTACATAGACTCTCTTTACAGTTGCCAACCCTTCATTAACATATCCTGTCTCTATGAAAGTGGTTTTTTTTTTTTTTCCCCCTTTTAGTATCCATCACCTTTTATTGTTCTATATAGTTTACTAACTTATACATTTTATGTTTTATTTATCTCTTGCCCCCCTCCACACCTGGAAACTAGAAAGCAAATTTAGGAAGTTAGGGATTTACTGTGTTTGATTAGTTTTGGTTCCTTATAAATATGGCTCTACAAATAGCACCTGGCTATAGTAGTCACATGAAAAAATGTTTATTGCCTGTTAAGTGACAAATATGTTTCTCTTCTTTGTCTTCTATGTGAAAGATCACCTTGGATTGGATTTATGCTCTCATTCAATTTATTGCTTTTTTTGTTACATAAAGTTAATCCCTGACATTGATTTCCACATGTTCAGACTCCTCTTATGGTTTTGGAGTACTTTTTGACAGATCTGAAATAATTTTTCTTATGGCGTAGATTTTCTCAAATTTTGGCCATATCTTCTTGAAAAATAGCAGAGTTATAAACTTTGTAGGCTGTATCAAAGTACAATTTTGGAAATCTGGTAGAAATTTTTTTCATTGTTTAGTGTTCTTGAATTTGTGGAAGATGGTATATTGAAAGATATAAAGCTGATTAAATTCTTGTAAATTTCTAAAAGCAGCCTGCCTTTAAGGAAACTATAATAAAAGAAGTGTGAAAGTCTTTTGCTCAAGGGAGACTTATTAGAACATATTTAAAATCACCCAAAGTTTCTAAAATTAAAAATTTGTTTATGTCTACTAAGAAGCAAAACCAAGTTGTAACAGTAAAGTAGTCATGGTTTTAAATTTGAAGTCATAACTTATCATGTCTAATAATTTTTCATATAGACTACTTATGACAATGTAAAATAAGAACATTGCTTATTGAATGATTTTAAGTGGCTTGTTGTTGTAGTTTAGTCACTAAGTTGTGTTCAACTCTTTGCAACCCCATGGACTGTAGCCTGCCAGGCTCCTTGGTCCCTGGGTTTTCCCAGGCAAAATACTGGAGTAGATTAATGTTTCCTTCTCCAAGTGATCTTTCCCAGCCGGGGATCAAACTGTATCTCCTACATTGGCAGGCAGATTCTTTATCCCTTAGCTACCAGGAAAGCCTTGTCAAATGACTACAAAATGTTAACTCTCTCCAGATTTACTGTTATCAATATTGGTGAGTCATATATTTTTAATAATAAAATATTTAATCATGAAATAATATTATATTTTTATTCCTTTGGAAATTAGTTTTAAAAGCATGAACTATTTAAAGGTAAAATGAGTAGAATGAAATGGATAGTTACAGAGGAGCAGCCTGACAGCATCTCATTCATGGAGATATAAAGAAACCGTGGTTGAATACACAGTAATTCTTCCTTTGAAAGAGAACTTACTGATCTCAGTTATTATGTCATAAGGACTCTATTTTGTCAAATCATCTCATTTTCTAGATGGCAGAGCTATTGTCAGAAGTGGCTGCTTGGATATAACTTTTATAATATTCAACTTTGTAAGATATTTTGGTTTCATGTGCTCATGGTTTTTCTAAGCTTGCATTTAACCTTTCCCTTATAAAAGTAATTGAGGGAAATATTTTTTAAAGAATGGGTTTTCTTTTTTATTTTGACGTGATTTACATTATATAAATGTCACAAAAGGAAATGTCTTATTAGTGTGCTTTGGAAATTTTTAGTCATGGTAACAGTGAAATAAAGAAATACGGGGAGAGTGATATGTTAGTCTTCCAGTAATCCAGTATAAACTGCTACTTATTTTATAAACTTTCTCTAGTTCTTAATTTCAACTTAAATTTGAAAACTAGCACGTTGAACTACAGTAATATGGCATTGTTTTTATCTTTTTGCATCTCTTAAATATATTCCCTGGTAGCTCAGTTGGTAAAGAATTTGCCTGTACTGCAGGAGACCCAGGTTCGATCCCTGGGTTGGGAAGATCCTCTGGAGAAGAAAATGGCAAACCACTCCAGTATTCTTGCCTAGAGAATCCCATGAACAAAGGAGGCTGGTGTGCTACAGTCCGTGGGGTTGCAAGAGTCGGACATGACTTAGCAACTAAACCACCACCACCAAATATATTATTTCCATCTACATGACTGATATTTCTTATAACTTGAATTATAATGTAAGTACTTTGAGACCAGGGTTTTGTTTTAGTTTTTGCCTTTCCTTACTTAGAACTTAGCTGCCTACAAATATTTGGAATCATTAAGCAGTTATTGCATGCATAAATAAATGAAAGCTAATTTATAGACCCAATTAACAGTGTTTTAATCAATGATATAAGTATTTACATTGGCTAGTCATATAATGAATGCATTTATATGTCTTCCTCTGTTCAAGAATACATTTATTTAATGAGGCATGTTTCATTTTGTGAGGCATTTATGTACATGTTTTTGCACATGGGTCAAGTGCCAATATCCGTGTCACCAAGTACTTATCAAGCATCTACAATGTGTTCAGTACAGAGCTTATTAGTTATTTGTGATGTCAGCTTGATAATCCCAGGGGAGAAGAAGCAGGAAACTCAGTATCTTGATAAGTTGAGCTATGTACTAGGTAAATAAGGATTTTTTTCTGCTCTTTATAAATCTGCTCTTTCTTTATTCAACATTATTAATCATCTACCAATCAGGTACTATGTTGGAGGATATTTTTATTTTTCTTACTTGTAGTTGTTTTTCTCTCATAAACACATTAAGCACAGTAAACAAGCAACCGAAACTTGAGATTGCTGTCTAAATCAACTTTTCCATTTTTTATACATTGGATTTTAATTATTGGACTAATAATTAATAAACAATCACTACTGTATATCATGGAACTGGTTCCAAATAGAGATATGCAGAGTACATCATGAGAAATGCTGGGCTGGATGAAGCACAAGCTGGAATCAAGATTGCCAGGAGAAATATCAATGACCTCAGATATGCAGATAACAACACCCTTATTGCAGAAAATGAAGAAGAACTAAAGAGCCTCTTGATGAAAGTGAAAGAGGAGAGTGAAAAATTTGGCTTAAAGCTCAACATTCAGAAAACTAAGATCATGGTATGCAATCCTGTTACTTCATGGGAAATAGATGGGCAGTCAGTGGAAACAGTGACTTACTTTACTCTCTTGGGCTCCAAAATCACTGCAGATGGTTATTGCAGCCATGAAATTAGAAGACACTTACTCCTTGGAAGGAAAGTTATGACCAAACTAGATAGCATATTCAAAAGCAGGGGCATTACTTTGCCAACAAAGGTCAGTCTAGTCAAGGCTATGGTTTTTCCAATAGTCATGTATGGATGTGAGAGTGGGACTATAAAGAAAGCTGAGTGCTGAAGAATTGATGCTTTTGAACTGTGGTGTTGGAGAAGACTCTTGAGAGTCCCTTGGACTGCAAGGAGATCCAGCCAGTCCATCCTAAAGATCAGTCCTGGGTGTTCATTGGAAGGACTGATGTTGAAGCTGAAACTCCAACACTTTGGCCACCTGATGCAAACAGCTGACTCATTTGAAAAGACTCTGATGCTGGGAAGGACTAAAAGTTGGAGAAGAAGGGGACGACAGAGGATGAGATGGTTGGATGGCATCACTGACTCAATGGACATGAGTTTGAATAAACTCTGGGAGTTGGTGATGGACAGGGAGGCCTGGCGTGCTGCAGTCCATGCGATCGCTAGGAGTTGGACACGACTGAGTGACTGAACTGAACAGACTGTGTATCAGATCTTAAGATACAATATATATATCAATACTGTGGGAATATATTTCATTCCCATAGAAAATGTACACTTTAATAAACACAATAAATGGACAAATCAGAAATAATCTCAGAAGAGGATAAATATTTAGAAAAAATTTAAAGAACTTCTGCTTCTCAAAATAAAGGACCCCTTCCACTGAAAACAGTTAGAATAAATGGATAACATATTTCTTTAAAAACAGACTTGAAGAGATGTGTAAACTAAACAGAGTTGTGAAAAATTATGAGGCCACAATCTAAGGGGAGAAGAAAGTACAATAGAAAGTCAATATTTAGTTCATTTTTTTTTTCCTAAAAGTATTTAGAGAAGATAACCAAGAAGCCAGAAATCTTAGCAAATTTTGTCACTCTTGTAGAGCAGGGAGGTAGAAATTCGAGTCATTCCTAGGAGTGGAAGTTGTTTTTAAAGCTTTCAAGGTTTTATCCTTAAGAGTTAAACTGTGAGGATGAACCTGCTGCTGCTAAGTCACTTCAGTCGTGTCCGACTCTGTGCGACCCCATAGACGGCAGCCCACCAGGCTCCCCTGTCCCTGGGATTCTCCAGGCAAGAACACTGGAGTGGGTTGCCATTTCCTTCTCCAATGCATGAAAGTGAGAAGTGAAAGTGAAGTCGCTCAGTCATGTCCGACCCTCAGCGACCCCATGGACTGCAGCCCTCCAGGCTCCTCCATCCATGGGATTTACCAGGCAAGAGTACTGGAGTGGGGTGCCATTGCCTTCTCCGATATATATATATATATGAATCTTGATTTTGTTAAAGGTGATCTTGAATTGCTAACAGGTCTAGGAATTCAGCAAATGCAAATATTTCTCTCTCTGGGGGAAGATAGATTCATAAAATATTTCTAATTTCTTCTATATCATTTTGTATTTAATTTTTGTCTCTAGTGTAAAATAACTAGGCATATCATGCATACCAGGTTACAAACATAATAGAGAAAATAAAAAGAGGTTCAAAAAGGGTCCAGAGAATGGCATAATAGAACAAAGACTCTAAAATGACTGTGCTAATATTTTCTTAAAATGGTATGTTTGAAAATTTGTCAGTCTTAAAGACAAAATATTAAAGTCTTGTAACTGTTTTATAACTGTAGCACCCTGCATCTAGTACTAATAACTGAAGGGTAGGCTTAATAGTTATCATAGTCCACTCAGACTGCTAAAGAACTACCACAGATTAAATAGCTTAAAGAGCAAATGTCATTTCTTATAGATCTGGAGCCTGGGAAGGGCAAGTCAGATTTGACATCTGGTTCATAGACTGCCGTCTTCTCACTGTGAACTCTGATAGAAAGGGTGTAAAAGCTATCTGGTACAGTTTAATAAAGACACAAATCTCATCATTAGTCCACCCTCATGATCTAATCACCTCTGAAGGGCCCCACTTCCACATGCTATCATATTAGGGATTAGGTTTCAGCATTTATATTTGGAGGATTCACAAACATTTAATGTATAGCTAAGGGCAAAGCTGAAGAAATGGGAAAACATGTCTTAGTAAGAGAGACAGTTTCCATGAGGTTCCTTCTAATATTGCTGTGATAGGTATGATGAAGGCTATGTAGTCTAGCGATGACCTCTCAGCATGATTATTATTTTCTGCATTTGTTGTACATAAGTTAACTTCAGGTGATACATTTAATTCTATCATTCTAAATCTAGTATCAACAAATCTACTGGTTTCTGTCAACTTATTTAACCAGTTTTTATTACATTTTGTTACTGTATAATAATTCTTTGCAATGTTATGCTAATATTGACCCTCTAAGTACTAAGCATTTATAAACCATATTTAGGCTATGACTGTGCCAATATTTTTATGATTGGACTCATAAGTAAAGGAAATGTAATAATGTGTCACTTAATCTGTGCTGCTTGAAAGTATGTTTCAAGTATTTGGGACAAGCAAGGTTTATTTATGTTTTATACATTGATTAGGACAAAGCCATTCTTCATATTATATATATATATAAAATTGTGCCACAACTTCCAAACTGGAGAGTCCTCAGTTATCTTACTAAAATGTTTCCACTACAGAACCCTTTGTTGGGGTGGATCAGGGTGCTGACTCTTTTTCATTATTGTGGATACTACTCTGTAGAAAGTGTTACAGTCTGAAGATTTGTCCTTTATTTGGCCCAGGAAAATGTTTTACTTTATTTATTCCTGTCTTATTTTCTTCCTATCCCTGTTTTGTCCCGTTCCTACTTCAATATGTTTTAGGCAGTTGCTCAACATTTTGTATTCTCCAACAGTTTTCTTGATGCTCCAGTATTTTGATTGTGTTCTCACAGCTTATTTCAATTCTCATTCATCCTTCTCGGTTGTCTCTCCCTGGGCCTCAGCATGGACAATTGGCACTAATGTTCTTGGCAATTTTCTCCAGGTGTCCCTTTTTCTGTTTCTTTTATCTGTGAGTATAATCTTGCTTACTTTCAGTTCCAGAAATCCATTGATATTTCTGGATTGCTCTTTTGTTATTGGCATGATCAAAGATTTTTTTTTTCCAAAGAAGAATAGGAGGATTGACTTGTAATTCATAGACTCCATTTTATTTATATAATTATATCTATGTAATGATTAGTTGTATCACACAGAACAAATAAAATACCTTTAAATTATGTCTGCAAAATCAAAAATAAAATTGTCCCTTAAATAAATGAGAAAATATTAAAATAAGAGCACCAGGTAATTAGGAGGGGAGTCAATTTCATAATGACTGTGGCTCAGATCATGAACTCCTTATTGACAAATTCAGACTTAAACTGAAGAAAGTAAGGAAAACCACTAGACCATTCAGGTATGACCTAAATCAAATCCCTGATGATTATACAGTGGAAGTGAGAAATAGCCTTAAGGGACTAGATCTGATAGAGTGCCTGATGAAATATGGACTGAGGTTTGTGACATGGTACAGGAGACAAGGATCAAGACCATCCCCATGGAAAAGAAATGCAAAAAAACAAACTGGCTGTCTAGGGAGGCTTTACAAATAGCTGTGAAAAGAAGAGAAGCAAAAAGCAAAGGAGAAAAGGAAAGATATAAGCATCTGAATGCAGAGTTTCAAAGAACAGCAAGAAGAGATAAGAAAGCCTTCCTCAGTGATGAATGCAAAGAAATAGAGGAAAAGAACAGAATGGGAAAGACTAGAGATTTCTTCAAGATAATTAGAGATACCAAGAGAACATTTCATGCAAAGATGGGCTCGATAAAAGACAGAAATAGTATGGACCTAACAGAAGCAGAAGATATTAAGAAGAGGTGGCAAGAATACACAGAAGAACTGAACAAAAAAGAGGTTCACGACCCAGGTAATCATGATGTGTGATCACTCACATAGAGCCAGATATCCTGGAATGTGAAGTCAAATGGGCCTTTGAAACCATCACTATGAACAAAGCTAGTGGAGGTGATGGAATTTCAGCTGAGCTACTTCAAATCCTGAAAGATGATGCTGTGAAAGTGCTGCACTCAATCTGCCAGCAAATTTGGACAACTCAGTAGTGACCACAGGACTGGAAAAGGTCAGTTTTCATTCCAATTCCAAAGAAAGGCAATGCCAAAGAATGCTCAAACTACCACACAGTTGCACTCATCTCACATGCTAGTAAAGTAATGCTCAAAATTCTCCAAGCCAGGCTTCAGCAATACGTGAACCGTGAACTTCCTGATGTTCAAGCTGGTTTTAGAAAAGGCAGAGGAACCAGAGATCAAATTGCCAACATCCTCTGGATCATGGAAAAAGCAAGAGAATTCCAGAAAAACATGTATTTCTGCTTTATTGACTATGTCAAAGCCTTTGACAGTGTGGATCACAATAAACTGTGGAAAATTCTGAAAGAGATGGGAATACCAGACCACCTGACCTGTCTCTTGAGAAACCTGTATGCAGGTCAGGAAGCAACAGTTGGAACTGGACGTGGAACAACAGACGGGTTCCAAATAGAAAAAGGAGTACATCAAGGCTGTATATTGTCACCCTGCTTATTTAACTTTAATGCAGAGTACATCATGAGAAAGGCTGGACTGAAAGAAGCGCAAGCTGGAATCAAGATTGCTGGGAGAAATATCAATAACCTCAGATATGCAGATGACACCACCCTTATGGCAGAAAGTGAAGAGGAGCTAAAAAGCCTCTTGATGAAAGTGAAAGAGGAGGGTACAAAAGTTGGCTTAAAGCTCAACATTCAGAAAATGAAGATCATGGCATCTGGTCCCATCACTTCATGGCAAATAGATGGGGAAACAGTGTCAGACTTTATTTTTTCTGGGCTCCAAAATCACTGCAGATGGTGATTGCAGCCATGAAATTAAAAGACGCTTACTCCTTGGAAGGAAAGTTATGACCAACCTAGATAGCATATTGAAAAGCAGAGATACTACTTTGCCAACAAAGGTCCGTCTAGTCAAGGCTATGGTTTTCCCAGTGGTCATATATGGATGTGAGAGTTTGACGATGAAGAGAGCTGAGTGCCGAAGAATTGATGCCTTTGAGCTGTGGTCTTGGAGAGAGTCCCTTGGACTGCAAGCAGGTCCAACCAGTCCATCCTAAAATCAGCCCTGGATGTTCTTTGGAAGAACTGAAGATGAAACTTCAATACTTTGGCCACCTCATGTGAAGAGTTGACTCATTGGAAAAGACCCTGATGCTAGGAGGGATTTGGGGGCAGGAGGAGAAGGGGACGACAGAGGATGAGATGGCTGGATGGCATCACCGACTCAATGGATGTGAGTCTGAGTGAACTCCGGGAGCTGGTGATGGACAGGGAAGCCTGGCATGCTGCCTTTTATGGGGTTGTAAAGAATCAGACACGACTGAATGACTGAACTGAACTGAACTGATTTTCATAATATTATAATCTAAGTGAGGCATGAATTTAGACATTCCAGTGAAATAAAGATAATTCAGGAACAAGGAGAAGACACTCTTTATTGCTGAATTTCTTGTAATGTCTATATCTTTAAGAAATAAACCCAACCAGTGTTCATAAAATGCAGCAATGTTTTGGTAGTTAGATGCTTTCAAATGTAGACTGGTAAACTCTGTTCCTACTAAGCCACAGGGATAGTTTAATATAAAACTTTTTGTTTTCTTATAGGTTCAGTGGGACAAGCAAGTAAAATTACTCATTATTAATGATATATATTTGATGTGTGCTTGAGAGTGAGGGTTTGTATGCATTTTGGCTGAGTTTGAAAGTTTAGAAATTCTTTAATTTAGAAGAAGCTCCAATAATTAAATAGTACAGTAACTTCTCTCACTTCTTCATCAAAGTGGTGTGAAATGTTTTATTTAAATATTTAATTTTTGTATGTGCTAATTGATGAGTGTGCCAATTCGCTATTCATTTTGGTTTTATATTTGTGAGAAATTAGTGTGAATAATAGGGAACAAGTTGTATTTCCTTCTCATCAGACACAACATTTTTCCATTACATGCTTAGTCAGTAGACTTACTGAAATAGCAATGAAGTTCAGGTCACTCTTTTGGAAACTAAGTCTGTCCAAGTTGGCATTTACTATACTGCAGTACAGGCTGGGAAAGCAGCCTAATACTTTCTTTCTCTGCTATAAAATTAAACAAGCAAAGAGAGGAAAGGTTGGTCCGGATGCTCACCTACATATATTATGCCTCCTTCCCTACAGGGAGATTGCTTGTATATTGTGATGCTATCTGCCCTGACTGATAAAGGGTAAGTCCATTTCAAGATGAAAAATGAAGCACATACTAAAATTAATAAACATTCCTATGAATGGATTTCCCTGGTGGCTCAGTGGTAAAGAATCTGCCTGCAATGCCGGAGACACAGGAAACATCAAACCTGACCCAAGGTTTGCTCTTTGGGGCAGGAAGATCCCTTGGAGAAGGAAATGGCAATCCACTCCAGTATTCTTGCTAGGAAAATCCCACAGACAGAGGGGTCTGATGGGCTACAGTCCATGGGGTCACAAAGAGTCAGACATGACTAAGCACACACACATTCCTATGAATAGTAAAGTATAACATTTCTTTCACTATTAAAAACAAAAGGCATTATGTTAATTAATCGTGCACTTTTATAAAAGTTTTGTATTGTAATAATACAGCTAGAGATAATAAATTCAGTTCAGTTCAGTCAGTCAGTTTTGTCCAACTCTTTGCGACTCTATGAATCACAGCACGCCAGGCCTCCCTGTCTATCACCAGCTCCAGAAATTAGTCCCTAACAAATTATACAACAAAATAGATATAGATATGATAGGTAAAATGTACACATTAGCAAGGAAAATGTTAAAGTCATTCTCAAGCAGTCTTTTAAGATTTGTCAGTCCCAGTTGGGTCATTTTTTATTTTTTGTGTGTGTCTTTCTGTGAGAGAGAGAGATTATTTGGTGTAATCTATAATTTCTGTTCTAATATTAAATATCTATTTTCTTTTTATAAAAATTTTCCTTTTAAAATGCCAAGTGCACCTAGTGGATGGAGATGTGTTATTATTTAGCAAATAAATTGAGAGAACTAATACACTTACATGTAATTCTTGTAAATATGAACTACCACATGACACAGTATTAGCATGCTTTTTCATTAAAATAAGGCCCAACAGATCAGAAAGTCTTTTAAAATTAACTTTATTTTTTTCTACTCTCCCAAAGTGACAAAATGGAATTATACTTCTAATAACATACAGTTTTTTTTTTTTAAATCTAAAATCATCTTCTTTGTGACTTGGTAAAATGTGTAAATGTCTAGATTTGCTTATTGTAGTGATCACTTTGCAATACATATATATATATATATATATAAACTCATTATGCTATATACCTGAAGCTAATATAATGCTATATGTCAGTTAATCTAAAAAAAAAAAATCTAGATTTGATTCTTAATTTTTACACTAAGAATTCTTTATTCTACCAAGGTAAGTAGTTGTGGCCTTGGGCACTTTATGTAAATTATTTGTGCTTCCAATTTGTTATGTGAAAAACAGGAATAATTATACCTGTATTTTAGAATTGATCTGTAAATTAAATGAGTTCCAGCACTGACAACGCATAGAGCCAAGGCTGACTAATGTTCCATAAATATTGGTCACTATTACTATTTTATATACTGCTATCAGTCCAGTAGAAACTTGATCTTTTCTCTCTCCCCTTATTCCCATTTTTCCATTTTTGAAGCTAACATTTTTCCCTTTCTGTAAATCCTTGTCCTCTTCTATATATACCCTATTTCTCTTTCTCTATTTCTCATTGAGCTTGCTGGGTGACTTCCCAACTCTCCAACTTATTCTATTCTGCCATGTAAAGTGTCAGGAATATATCAGGCAAAAATTGAATTTTTCTTTACTGACAGCTTGAGATGCCAAGATTAAGCATTCAGTTCAGTTCAGTTCAGTCGCTCAGTTGTGTCCGACTTTTTGTGACCCCATGAATTGCAGCACGCTGTAACTAAAGGACTCATAATTATAGGGAATGAGAGATTGCTGATTTTTATTGAGGTAAATTATCCATATGTTGAAAGAATTATATAACCTTGAGGAATTGCATCAGGTTGAAAAACAGCCTTCTTCTTGACTGCTTTCCTTCAGTGTGGATTTTTCCAAAGGTCACATATAAGCTAGATGTAGAATTCATTCAATTTAGCGTTCATAGAATGTAAATAAATTTACCTGTTTACCATTCTCTTAATTACTTGTGCAAGATGTCCTTATATTTGGAACTTAATAGGAAGTTTTAAAGAAATGCTTTTGAAATATGGGAAAATCCAGTTTTGAAACATACAAGCTTGTAAGCAGTTAATTATTAAACACATCATAGACTTACTTTGTAAAAGATTATAAAAGAATTAAACATAAATGGATTGGGTTAAAGGATTGCATTAAAATGTGAAATGCATTACTGTTTGAAGCATACTTTTTTTTTTTTTTCAAATCCTTACACTGTAACTATCAGAAGGGTTTTAAAAATCCATCATAACCCCAAAAATACACTCGTAATATAAATTAATATAATCAAACTTGAATTGTCAAATATTCAATTTTGGTTTTGAGGAATTTTAATTATTAACTTCAATGGAGTTATAAAACTGGGAAACAGCATTCTACTTCAGAAAATAATCAGGTAATTGACTTTTAGTTATTTGAGTAAAAAGTGTGGCAAAATCTTTTGTTTTCCCAATAAAATACTGTGTGTTGCAGAAAGGTAGTAATTTAGGTAAAAATACAGAGGCTTAGAAGCAAAAGAAAATGGCTTCTAATATTGACTTTGCTGAATTTCCAAGTGTGACCTGGGCCTTCTGTGTCTCAGTTTCATTGTTTGGAAAATGAAGGATTTGGTCTAGTGATTTTGAAACTCTCTATTCTCTTGGAAGTAAGTAAGGTCTATTACAAGCTCAATTACTTCATTATCTTTGATGGTCTAAAGAAAGTGTGATTAGCAAATATATTAAAGGTTTTGAGTTAATTTTAGAGTGAGTCTTTGATTAATGTCTCAACTTAGCATAGTATCTAGAATAAAGTAGAAGAGAGAAAGACTTCAGAAGTAGTTATGAGGAGTGGAAAAGGTTTCAGTTATGCCTTTAAGTATATTTATGTGTGTGTGCTCAGTCATTCAGTCAAGTCTCATTCGTTGCAAACCTATGAACTGTAGCCCACCCGGTTCCTCTGGCCATGCAGTTCTCCAGGCTATAATACTGGAGTGGGTTGCCATTTCCTCCTCTAGGGCATCTTCCTGACCCAAGGATCAAACCCAAGTCTTTTGGGTCTCCTGCATTGACAAGCAGATTCTTTACCACTGAACCACTTGCAAAAGATCCCAAAAAAAGAAGAAATAGATTTTCCTTAGGAAAATTTAAAGACTAATAGTCCTTCTTTCATCAATCCTTACGGCTTGCTTCATCATAAGGTTTGAACTTGGGTATGTCATCCAAACGTATTCTGTAATTCAGAGTCTGAAGTGATTTATTAAAAATTGTGAAAGAAAAATTAAAACAGAGTTGATATTGCTCAGAAAGTTCTCTGAAATGGATTGGAGAGGCCAAAGAGGAAGCGCAACTTAGGCACGTTTCAGCCCAGATGGAATTTGATCTTTTGACCACTTATTGTCTTACCTCAGGCACCCAGAACATCTGCCTGTTGTTCTAGAAATTCATGATACTTATTGGATCCTTACCCTAAAATAGCTTGTGACAATCAATCCCTTAAGGACAAGTGTTCCCTTTCTTGCAGTCATAATTCTTGCCAGTGAACGTTTAGTAGTCTTATTAATTTGCTTTTAGAACCCACCAACTCTTTCTCTTACTCAAAACACTTTTTTGGTTTTACCCAAATCTGAGTCTCCCAAATTGCAATACTTATGACCCTTAATAATGCTGTTTGTTCTTTGAATCTTAACACTGATTCAGTTCAGCTCAGTTCGGTTCAGTCACTCAGTCATGTCCGACTCTTTGCGACCCCATGGACTGCAGCACACCAGGCCTCCTTGCCCATCACT
Organism: Cephalophus harveyi; assembly: GCA_006410635.1. Lineage (NCBI taxonomy): Eukaryota > Metazoa > Chordata > Mammalia > Artiodactyla > Bovidae > Cephalophus > Cephalophus harveyi. The sequence continues at coordinate 161,242 of SJYT01048286.1, read as the reverse complement.
AACTCCCAGAGTTTACTCAAACTCGTGTCTATTGAGTCAATGATGCCATCCAACCATCTCATCCTCTGTCGTCCCCTTCTCCAGCTTTCAATCTTTCCCAGCATCAGGATCTTTCAAAATGAGTCAGCTCTTCACATCTGGTGGCCAAAGTATTGGAGTTTCAGCTTCAACATCAGTCCTTCCAATGAATATTTAGGACTGATTTCCTTTAGGATGAACTGGTTGGATCTCCTTGCAATCCAAGGGACTCTCAAGACTCTTCTCCAACACCACAATTCAAAAGCCTCACTTCTTCAGTGCTCAGCTTTCTTTATAGTCCAACATCCATTATAGTCTCACATCCATTATGACTACTGGAAAAACATAGCCTTGACTACATGGACCTTCGTTGACAAAGTAATGTCTCTGCTTTTTAATATGCTAAGTTGGTCATAATTTCCCTTCCAAGGAGTAAGCTTCTTTAAATTTCATGGCTGCAGTCACCATCTGCAGTGATTTTGGAGCCTCCCAAAATAAAGTCTGTCACTGTTTCCCCATCTGTCTGCCATGAAGTGATGGGACCAGATGCCATGATCTTCGTGGCTGATCATCCAGATGGCTTTGTGATCATCCAGATGGCTGGATGGCATCACCAACTTGATGGACATGAGTTTGAGTGAACTCCGGGAGTTGGTGATGGACAGGGAGGCCTGGCGTGCTGCAATTCATGGGGTCGCAAAGAGTCAGACATGACTGAGCGACTGAACTGACGTGAACTGAACTGATGCACACACATGCACACACACACACACATATGTATATAAGCACATATATCAGTTTAAGCCCAACAGAGGAAAAATGTCTGCTGAAAGACAAAGAAGAAAAGAAAATGAAAGAATATTAAAACAGTTACTAGGAAACATTATCTTCTATTTTTTTTTTTTATTTTGAAGTAAAGAAAATAAAGGTATACTAATGAAAGATTACCTAGCAGAAGAATTATTTTTGTCTCTAAAAAATTTTCTGATGATAATCTGACTGCCTTTTGCCTGGTCAAAATCTGGAATGAAGCATATCACTTGTCACAATTAAAGGAGAATGTTACTGCATGTAATATTCTTAAAATTTATCATTAAATTCAGAAAGCTTTGAGGGCAAATGAAGCTATAAAGAGTCTCTGTAAGCCCTTATAGAAAATAATTGTTTAATTAACTTTGTAGAATGGTAATATTTGGTCAGTTACCAAGGTTCTTTGGATCCTAATATTAAGGAGGTCAGGGACATGAGTTCAGTCCTTCAAGGAACTATAACTGTGTTCTTGAGCAAAGGCTTTCTTAATCATACATCAAGACATCGCCTGAATTATCCCATTAGTCTCAGGATGGAACAGGGAATATGAATGAATCACTGCTATGGGAAATTAAAGATAATGGAGCCAGTGATACCCTGATGGCCTTGTAAAGGCAATGACCACCTAGGAGGCAATACCCAGTAATTTTCTATAAACTAATATTCCTTTCTTTTTTAGTTTTTTCTTTTTTTTTTTTTTCTGTGTGCAAGAATCTTTTTTATTATTGTTTTCTGGCTTCTCCTCAGCCAGATTTGCCATGATCAGTCTATTCAATGTGACTACATGTTTCAGGAGCAAATAGAATGTGCAGTGACAAAGACAGATAATTCACATTAGCTGGAATATCCCTTAGGTCTTCCCACTGGAAGAATCTCCAGTACAAATTTAGTGCAAAGGTACTGTTGTCTGCAATCTCGAGAGAGGCAAATTAGGGCAGGGGGGTCACAAAATAATTTTGATTCTTATTCAGATTGACTCAATGTCATTTTATATGTCTCAAATCACAAACTCAGTTCTTTACCTAATTATATTATTAAAACCACATTTTTGGAGCCATTGTATTTGAACTGAAATAACTATACTTGACAGACATACAAAATTGATTATTATAAGTAATTATTAATTTTCTGTAGGTAGAGAATCCTCTTTTTATTTACAGTTCAAATTATAGTGACATCTATATATTAACATTAATAATAATTTAAGACCGAGTGTGGAACACCTCACCTGTAATGCATCATGTGTGATTATGTAAGCAATATCATATGATATTACAGATAGAAAGTCATTAAAATTTGTTAAGATCAAAAATTTGCTGATTATCTAATCTTGTGGAAAAATAATGGTGTAAAAATTGCATATTGTCTTGACATTAGACAATAATGTATATTTCTGTGTAAAATATCTGTAATTAGGGATCTAACTAATGAATTTGAAAATATCTTTCACTCTGTTCCTCAGCTATCTTTTTAAATTGATTATTTCAAAATATTGAGGTTAATATTTTGTTTAGGAATTAGATGTCTTGGATAAAGATCTTTCAAAGCCATTTTAGTTCACAGCCCCATCAAACAGCTTCTTAATGTATTTCTTGATTTATCAAGAAGATTCAAGCCTTGTCATGGTCTGTTGAGCTGACTGACTTTAAATCTTGGAGCCTCATGGGTTTACCCCTGGAAAGGAAAAAGAATGAATTCAGTACCATACCTCCTTTGAAATCCAGCTCTTTTGTCTAATAGCTTTAAAATTAGCAATGAGCCCAGGGGAGTCATTTAGTGCTGCTCTGAATGTTAAAGCATGAAGCTTTTGATTTGAATCTTGGGAAGCTTAAAAATTTCGTTTTATCTTAATATGAATCCAAGCCTTTATTTTTAGTTTGATAAATATGCAAGGCACAATGCCATTTCTTGTCAACCATTTCTTACAGATGGCATACCAAAAGAAACAAACTTCCTCTGCTTTAAAAACAAAGTCCTGAATGAACAGCTTATTTCTTCACATGTCTTATCTTTTCTTTAAAGAGGAAATATTGGTGCATATGAAGTTAACTTGATCAAGTAATCTATATCCTACACTCAACTGATAAACTGTATATAACACTCTACCTTGATTAGCCATATCTTGGATACTCTGACTTTTATCTGAGTGATCCTGATTTATTTCTATGTATGAAGTGAATCTGAATATTATTTTAATTAAAAGTGAACAGTGATCACATTGTTAGTTGACAGCTTTGAGTATGATTATTACATGTGTTATCTTGCTTCAAATTCATAACAGTGAGGTAGTATAGTTTCCCCCATTTCATTAGTGAGGAGAGTAAAATTAAGAAAATTTAGGTAATTATCCAAGGATTTATAAGAATTTTAGCCTGATCCTATATCTATAAAATGCAGCCAGCTATATTTTCATCTCTGAACTGTCATAAAGTAAAATAAGAAACTATGTATAAATTATCTGGCATGTATTAAACACTCACAATGAATAGTATTGTAGTTGTGTTACTGTCATTGTTGTGACCATAGTAGGTATGGATGCATGATTTAAATCAGAATATCTCTGACTTGAAACCTCTTTTACCAATATTTTTTCCAGAAAATCTGTGTTTGGTATTTTACAGTTTATGTGGAAATTTTCTGTGAAAGTTTGATTTAAATTTTGTAAGAAATAAGAAACGTGCTTAAGTATAAATTAGATATATTTTAGTAGAGCTGTAGTCTATAGTGCTGTCTTACTGGAAATAAAGTTAAAAGAAGTATTACTATTAGGTTTGTTTATAGTTAAACAGACTTTTCCTGAATTTCAAAAAACTGAAGATTGACTCCTAAACTACTAGTATGGCCTAATGAATTCTTAATGAACTACAAACTTTGCAAGTCAGAATGTGCTCTCATTCTTTTTATTTAATATCAGCCATAATTAAATGTTCAAATCATGAATATTTAAAACATCTTTAAAGAGAAATGACTTTTTCAAGATAGAATACCATTTGAATTATACTGATGACCCAAAAGAGTCTACCTTTTTTCATAGTGGAGGTTGATTGATTTTTACTGACAAATAAAAATTACTACATGCTGATCTGAATAGAGAATGAACATAGGCATTCATTTAAGAAGGATCAACTGGCCTTTTTTTAAGTTTCTTTGTGTGTATGTCTTATTAATTGGAATTTACTTCTTGTGATCTGCCTCTGCTTCTGCACCACCACCATCTTTTACGTAGACTTTGTATATGTGTACATGTACAAACATGCCCACACATGGACAAACATGTATGCCCAGTGTTGATAAAGAGAATGTTGTAATTTCTCTCTTTCTTCTATGTGAATGTCAATAAAAAGTTATTTGTATACTTCCTTTTCACACCTAAGTTGTATATTTGAAATAGTCCCCTAATATTTTCTATATTAGTCTATCAGAGATATTTGGAGAAATGGAACCAATACTATGTATAAATATAAGAAATAAGCTCACACAACTATAGAGGTTGAGAAGTCCTAAGAACTTGGCAAATAGTAGAAATTAATGTTCTATTAGTAGAGTCTGCTATTTTCCAAGGTTGGGAAGTGGTTAAGTTAAAATGACAGTTTTCACTGGTGAAGAAAAAGCTAACTAACTGTCAACTTCATTCTTCCTGGATTTTTTTTTTTTTTCCTGATTCTGGAAATCTCCTACTTACTTCTGTCTGGTTTTAGGAGTAGAGCCTGTTCCTAAGTGTCAAGTTTTCAGAGAAACAATAGAAAATCAACTTGAGGCTGCACACCATTTCTAGCATAAATAAAAAGATCAAACCGATCCTTCTTTCTTAGATTCACTAGTGATATGGAGTTGCAGCATACAACATGTTACAGGTAATTTTTCCTTAGTAGAGTATAATATTTAATTGTATATTACATTTTGTTTAATTTTGTTCAAATTTGGAATACATTTTACAGTCTGAACACTTCTTTAATTCAGAAATGAATTATATAGATTATACTATCCTCAAGCACAGGGATTATCTTTCATCTGCTATTTTATCACCAGCTCCAGTCACTGTGACTCATGCTTATTAGATGATGGTTGAATCAAGACCTGAATGGCAAGAAGGAGTTAGCTAAGATCTGGTGGCAGAATGTTTCAACCATGCAAATGTCAAAGGCATAGAAGAGAACACAGTAAGCAAGAGCCAAACATGTATTATAAGGACAGAGAGGAAAAGTTTGTACAAAGAGAAGACCTGTGGAATGAGCTTCATAGTGTTGGGATATTTGTAAAATAACTTCTCAATAAATCTATATATAGTCTTTTTCAGATTCTTGTCTATTATAAGTTTACAAGATATTGAATGTAGCTTCCTATGCTATAAAGTAGGACCTTGTTTTTTATCTGTTTTATATAGTATTGTGTGTATCTTTTTAATTCCAAGCTCCTAATTTATCCCTCCCTCCTCTTCTCTTTTGGTACCCGTAAGTTTGTTTTCTATGTCTGTGAGTCTGCTTCGGTCTTGTAAATAAGTTCCTTTGTATCACTTTTAAAAATTCCACATAAAAGTGATACCATATCATCTTTGTCTTTCTCTGTCTTACTTCACTTTCTATGATAAACTCTGGGTCCATCCATGCTGCTGCAAATGACATTATTTCATTCTTTTGTATTATATATCTAAATATCACATCTTCTTTATCCATTCATCTGTAGATGGACAATTAGGTGTCTTCTGTGTCTTGGCTATTGTAAATAGTGCTGCTATGAACATCAGAGCACATGTATTTTCAGAGTTTTCATCTTCTCTGGGTGTATGTCCAGGAGTGGAATTGTTGGGCCATATGGTAACTCTGTTTTTAGTTTTCTAAAGAACTTCTATACTCTACTCCATATTGGCCACACCAATTTGCATTTCCAGTGGTAGCGTAAGAGGATTCTCTTTCTCCACATCCTTACCAGCATTTATTATTTGTAGACTTTTTATGATGGCAGTTCTGACTGGTATGAAGTGATACCTGTTTGTAGATTTGATTTACATTTCTCTAATAATTAGCAGCATTGAGCATCTTTTCATGTGCCTGTTGCCATCTGTATGTCTTTTTTGGAAAATGTCTATTTAGATCTTCAGATCATTTTCTTTATTGGGTTGTTCATTTTTTATTGTTTTTTTTTTTTTTATAGCGAGCTTTATTTGTTGATTTGTATTTGTTGATTTTGGAAATTAAGCCTTGCGAGTTATATCATTTGCAAATATTTTCTCCTAATCTGTAGATTGTCTTTTGTTTTGTTTATAGTTTCCTTTTTCTGTGCAAAAGTACAAAAGCTTGTAAGTTTGGTTATATTTCCATCTTTGTTTTTTAAGTTGAGTTCAGTCACTCAGTCATGTCCAACCTTTGTTTTTTAACCATGTTTAAAGTCCTCCAATTATATTAATGACTTGTATCAAAGAGAATGATGCATTCATTGGAATCTTTCTTTTCTTATTTCTTATGTTTTTGTAGAAATGTAAGTAATGTCCTGAGTCTGTCTTGTGAATGGCACCGGTGGAAGGGCATTGACAAAGCTTGGTGCCATGGCCTTTGTTATGTCTCTTAGTGATCCTTTCCTTAGTTTGGCTGGTGGAGATGGGATGTAGGGGTACTTCCATATCTTTCTTTTGGGCTCTGTGGTTGCTCACTTCAGAAAGGGAGCTGAGAAGAGACAAATTTGTACCTGTAAATTTATTTGACCTGCTGCATGATTCCAAAAAGAAAAAGATGTTTGGTATCATGATATTGGAGTTCCAAGATGAATGAGGTAGGGGAAGGCCAATACTTGTTGGAATCCTTCTTTAAAGAAAAAAAAAAAGAAAGTATTCGAGAACCTTCATAAAATATTCATTAGATCTGGGGTGGCTCAGATGGGAAAACAGCTGCCTGCAATGCAGGAGACCCAGATTCAATCCCTGGGTTAGGAAGATCCCCTGGAGAAGGGAATGGCAACCCACTCCAGTATTCTTGCCTAGAGAATTCCATGGACAGAGGAGCCTAGTGGGCTACATACAGCCCATGGGGTTGCAAAGACTTGGACACAAGTGAACGACTAACACTTTCACTTTTTCATAAAATATTAATATTCTACTAAAGTTAAGTTGAACATTTGTGGTTCTTAATCTCACTTGTAACCTAAAACTACTAACTGTTTTCCCTCCAGGGCTCAAACTCTGCTGTCTCACCCTTTGATATACTCTTGCTGTAGTTTTATTGCCTGTGGCTCCTCGCAGGTTGACTTGGAAGCTTTAAAACCTGCTGTGATCTTGTGATTTTTTTTTTTTTAATCAAAAATTGACTCTTGGGCTTCCAAATTAACAACCCACTGGCATTCACTCAAATCTCTGTATGGCTCCAGGTAATTCTCACAATTGTAAACTGTTTGGTGCAGACTTAGGTTGTTAATAATTTATCCTTTGACTATTTTTTAATTCCCCTTGGTTCTTTTAGCAATTTACTTTCCTATAAGGCAACCAAGTTGGAACAAATTTTGCCTACTGCTAAGGCATTCAGTACATACTATTAATACCTAAAGCTTGAAGGTCTCAGGTCCATCAGTTCAGTTCAGTTCAGTCGCTCAGTCATGTCTGACTCTTTGCAACCCCATGAATCGCAGCACACCAGGCCTACTGTTGAAACTGTAAGTATTCTGATTTTCTTATGAGTAGGTTTATGTCACTGATTGATGGAAGTTAGTAGTTAAAGCTATGCCAATTCAGTTTCTCAGTTTCTTGGATTTAGCTTGTCACTGACCTAACTTCTTGTTCTAGGCTATTTGTGACTACTAAAAAAATCATTTAGAAATGAAAGACAAGAACTGCTCTACTATTTACAAAGCTGAGCTAAATCCAGAATGAAAACATGTGCTCTTTGTTTTGTTTGGTTTGCATTTGTGCTTTAATTTTATTCAAAACAATTTGAAGTTTTATGTCACTCTGTTCTGCTATGACAAGACACTTTATGGGAACTTATTTAAAGAAATAAACACTGGATCTGTATACTTTGAGTATAGTTTATAAATAATTAGTTGCAGGCATAGAAATTGAAACTACCCATCTTCTTATTTTCTTTGCCAGGAGTTTTCATCCCCTCAGGCTTTCTTTTTCCTTATGTGAAACTGCTGCCAGTAAATCAATATTTTTAAATATACCAGGCCCTCAAGAAGGATAAGAGAAATTTCACTTTAGATGTAAGTGGTCTAAATGAAGATGCTCAAGAAAGACAGTGTCTATGAATGTTTTCAGGTGATCTAGAATGCAGAAAAATATCATTATCATATTATGTCATTCCTTTGAATATGAACTGGAAATGCGTCTGAAAAATCTCCTGTAACCTTTTGTTAATCTGGATCTTTAAAGATGCCAGTGGAATGCAATGTTCAGCTTGATTTTTTGCTATGGAATGTTTTCCAGAAATAGCATGAATGAAATTTGGTGGTGACATCATTTTTAAAAATTAAATTTATTTATTTTTAACTGAATGATAATTGCTTTACATTATTATGTTGGTTTCTGCCAAATATCAGCATGAATCACCATAGGTGTACCTATGTCTCCTCCCTCTTGAACATCCCTCCTACCTTAATCCCCACCCAACCCCTCTAGGTTGTTATAGAGCCCTGATTTGAGTTCCCTGAATCATACAGCAAATTCCCATTGGCCGTCTGTTTTACATATTGTAATGTATGTTTCCATGTTTCTCTCTCCATACATCCCAGCCTCCCCCTGCATGTCCATAAATCTGTTCTCTGTCTGTGTCTCCATTGCTGCCATGCAAATGGCAGGTTCATCAGTACTTTCTTTCTAAATTACATCTATATGTGTTCAGTTCAGTTCAGTCGCTCAGTCGTGTCCAACTCTTTGCGACCCCATGAATAGCAGCATGCATGGCCTCCCTGTTCATTACCATCTCTCGGAGTTCACTCAGACTCACGTCCATAGAGTTCGTGATGCCATCCAGCCATCTCATCCTCTATCGTCCCCTTCTCATCCTGCCCCCAATCCCTCCCAGCATCAGAGTTTTTTCCAGTGAGTCAACTCTTCGCATGAGGTGGCCAAAGTACTGGAGTTTCAGCTTTAGCATCATTTCTTCCAAAGAAACCCCAGGACTGATCTCCTTCAGAATGGACTGGTTGGATCTCCTTGCAGTCCAAAGGACTCTCAAGAGTCTTCTCCAACACCACAGTTCAAAAGCATCAATTCTTAGGTGCTCAGCCTTCTGCACAGTGCAACTCTCACATCCATACATGACCACAGGAAAATCCATTTACAGTTCTGTGTATTCTTGCCACCTCTTCTTAATCTGTCTCTTATACACATCTTTCAGATGCTTATATAAAAACTTCATTCTAAGCAAATATAAAATTTAGTGTCAAAATCTACATTTAATTTATATTTTAAAGGAAACATGACTTACCATACCATTTCATAATTTTATATAAATATACTAAATTTCCTATGTATTTAGGAATGAAAAATGTTTTTTGAGGAAAATAGATATAATTTTTCTAAATTTAAAAATTATAGAAAAAATCAAATGCTCCAAATCAGACTGAAAAAGAGTTTATGATTATGTTACTGATTTATTGTGCTATTGGAATCTGTGAAATGTGGAATAAAAATGTATGAAAATTTTGCAGATTTGACCTAATGTTTGACAACAATTGGACAAACAACTTGTCTTGCTGTAGTAAAGGTTCACAGAGAATTTGCCAAATCTTTAGATGCATTTTCCAATTGTGCCGACTAGATTTCAAGGAGTGTGAATGTATAGAGACCCAAAGATATTCCCAGTGCTGAATAGACAGAGTTATTTACATTTTAAAAAACTTAAATCTTGATGAAATTGTGTTATGACTCTTTCTATGCCAAGAACAGTAGTGATCATGCATCTTTCTCACTTATTTTAATATTTCAACCACTTGTGTAGGTATATCTATTTAAAAATAAATTACCTTTCAAGAATATACATAATAATTTACTAATGAAATTCTCACTCCTCTTCACTTTCTGCCATAATGGTGGTGTCATCTGCATATCTGAGGTTATTGATATTTCTCCCGGCAATCTTGATTCCAGCTTGTGTTTCTTCCAGTCCAGCCTTTCTCATGATGTACTCTGCATATAAGTTAAATAAGCATGGTGACAATATACAGCCTTGACGTACTCCTTTTCCTATTTGGAACCAGTCTGTTGTTCCATGTCCAGTTCTAACTGTGTTAGGATATGATATTTGTTTTTCTCTTTCTGACTTACTTGACTTTGTATAATAGGGTCTAGCTTCATCCACCTTATTAGGACTGACACAAATGCATTCTTTTTTATGGCTGAGTAATATTCCATTGTATATAGGTACTGTAGCTTCTTTATCCATTCATCTGTTAATGGACATCTAGGTTGCTTCTTTGTAATAGCTATAGTAAATAGTGCTGCAATGAACATTGGGGTATGTGTTTTTGTTTTTTTTTTCCAATTTTGGTTTCCTCAGGGTATATGTCTAGTAGTGGGCTTCCCTGAAGGCTCAGATGGTAAAGAATCTGCCCACAATGTGGGAGACCTGGGTTTGAACCCTGGGTTGGGACAATCCCCAGAAAAGGGAATGGCAACCCACTCCAGTATTTTTTCCTGAGGAATTTCATAGATGGAGGAGCCTGGTGAGCTATAAACCATGGGGTCACAAAGAGTTGGACATGACTGAGCAACTAACACATACACATACACACACATGGTGGTTTTATTCCTAGTTTTTTAAGGAATCTCCATACTGTCTTCCATTGTGGCTGTATCAATTTACATTCTCACCAATGGTGCAAGAGTTTCCCTTTTCTCCACACTCTCTGCAGCATTTATTGTTTGTAGATTTTTCGATGATGGCCATTCTGACCAGTGTGAGGTGATATCTCATTGTTTTTTTGATAGAATTTCTCTAATAATTAGCAGTTTTGAGCATCTTTTCATTTGTTTATAGCCATCTGTATGTCTTCTTTGGAAAAAATATATGTTTAGCTCTTTTGCCCACTTTCTGATTGGGTTGTTTGTAGTGGTGACATCTTAAGGAAGAGAGGAATGGTTCTCTTCTAAAAGCCCCATATTGAACTATCAATTCAGTTCAGTTCAGTCACTCAGTTATGTCTCACACTTTGCGACCCCATGGACTGCAGCATGCTAGGCCTCCCTGCCCATTGCCAACCCCCGGAGTTTACTCAAACTCATGTCCATTGAGTCGGTGATGCCATCCAACCATCTCATCCTCTGGCATCCCCTTCTCCTCCTGCCTTCAATCTTTCCCAGCATCAGGGTCTTTTCAAATGAGTAAGCTCTTCCATCAGGTGGCCAGAGTATTGGAGTTTCAGCATCAGTCCTTCCAATGAATATTCAGGACTGATTTCCTTTAGGATGAACTGGTTGGATCTCCTTGCAGTCCAAGGGGCTCTCATGAGTCTTCTCCAATACCACAGTTCAAAAGCATCAGTTCTTCAGTGCTCATCTTTCTTTATAATCTAAGTCTCACAACATACATGACTACTGGAAAAACCACAGCTTTGACTAGACAGACCTTTGTCGGCAAAATAATGTCTCTGATTTTTAATATGCTGTCTAGGTTCCTCATAACTTTTCTTCCAAGGGGCAAGTATGTTTTAATTTCATGGCTGAAGCCACCATCTGCAGTGATTTTGGACCCCCAAAAATAAAGTCTGCTTCCTGACCTGCATACAGATGTCTCAAGAGGCAGGTCAGGTGGTCTGGTATTCCCATCTCTTTCAGAATTTTCCACAGTTTGTTGTGATCTACACAGTCAAAGGCTTTGGCATAGTCAATAAAGTAGAAGTAGATGTTTTTCTGGAACTCTCTACTTTTTCCATGATCCAGCGGATGTTGGTAATTTGATCTCTGGTTCCTCTGCCTTTTCTGAATCCAGCTTGAAGATCTGGAAGTTCACGATTCACGTACTGTTGAAACAAGGCGTGGAGAATTTTGAGCATTATTTTGCTAACTTGTGAGATGAGTGCAATTTTGCATTAGTTTGAACATTCTTTGTCATTGCCTTTCTTTGGGATTGGAATGAAAACTGACCTTTTCTAGTCCTGTGGCCACTGCTGAGTTTTCCAAATTTAGCAGATGAAAACTGAGAAATTTGAGAAAAAGGATGAAGACTAAGAATAGTTCTGTTTCCCAATCATGAACAAATTACAATCATAGTAATTATTCAAATTTCTGAATATATAGGTAGAAGCTGCCCCAGTGGCTCAGACGGTAAAGGGTTAGTTTTTCCAGTCCTTGGCCATGTCAATTTATAATTATGGATTTTACCTGTAGGTGCAGAGTCCTGCCATTCAAGTTAAAATGTACATATTTGTTTTATAAAATGGAGGAAAATATGCGGATTACTGTTCAGCACCGTCAGCCTCTTTTTTCAGGCAGAAAAATCATTGGCTTGGAGTGAGGATGCCTGGTCCAGTTGGTAGACAAACACCGGTGCTTTCCAGCCAACTGCAGAATTTGAAACAAGCATCAGAAGCACATTTCAGCATTCAGTAGGATTATTTCCATTGTTAGTGAAGGATAATAGAGACAGATTAAGGATGGTTTCTTTAAAAATTACTGTGGCTGCTTGGTTTACAACAGTGCAAGTTACTTTACATTGCAATAGTACCTCAGGCTTGTGGCACTATTTGGGAACACTCAGATACTTTTCACATTTTGCAATGAATCATTTTTATGGATGATTTTCTCAAGTAGTTCAACTAAATTTATACCTTAAGTCTGAATTTTAGACAGAGACACCACAAAAGGAAGCTTACATAAAAATGAAGAGTGTTTTTAGTTACACTGTAAATGTCACAATGGAGAGGTTTGATTTTAATTTCAAACTTTAAGAATATGTAAAAATATTGTTGTAATTTCTCCCTTATAATATCATATATAAAGCAGTCATATTTTTGCCTCCAGTAAATATTGCTTTGCAATCAATTTCTCATTCTAACTTCCTTCACAATGAATGTCACCTATCTCCTTATCAAAAAAGATTAATTTATGAATTACAACTGAATGCTAATAAAAAATTACTTCATGAAATGTAGGTTATTCTTCAGAGACGTGAACCCAGTAGTTGTTTATGAGCCATTTAAACCTATAAATAAAATTTAAATTGCAAATATAAACTATCAGAAAGAAACACCTGTAAGTTTTCAATCAGGCATTCACTGATTTTTAACCAAATCAATAAATTGTAGCAGGACAGTGTATTTGCACCACACAGTCAAAACAAATAAAGACTATCTCCTTATTATCATAAAAGCAATAAAAAAGGCTTGCACAGCATTCTTCCCTTAATTTGTCTTTCTCTCTGTACCATAAAGATAACAAAGTGCTGCATTTCCAAAGAGCATACTGTTTTACTCTGTATGTTTTTCATCACTGAAGTCTAGAGAGTACTGTTTTTTTTTTTTTTTAATTTGCTGATGGAATCCATCAATTAGAATTAGTCTGAAAGTTGTAGGAGGATAATGACAATGGGTGTGAAAGAGAGAAAGATGTGTAGTATGAATTAATGGTGCTTTCATGGTACTTCTCATTGGATTCATGGCAGGGCTTATCTGACGAGTACATAACTTATGGTTATGTCAAAGTACGGGAAGGAGAATGTGGTTAAAGTCATCTGATTAGAGACCCTGATGTAAGAAAGATGGAATCAACCTCTGTGATTAACTGTTATTAAATCCTTATATATGAATGTCATTTTTTAAATTGCTGACACTGTCCTTAGTTCCTTGACCTCAGTGTCAACTAAGCAAAGTTTTTAGTCCTGTCTGCTAATATCTAACTGCATGATTTAGGGACATTCACCATGGTGAAATTTTGAGGCTTCCTATTTTACCCTATAAGAAGAAATCTTTAATTTTTCTTCCATTTTTAAAACACTATGATTCTGGTTATTCTAATAGCAGGTGATCCAGGTGACCAAAGTTCACTACATGCAAGTCCTGATTATAAGTGTTGACTGCCCTCTCTAGTGTCACGAAGATACGATGTTCAATAAAAGGTAGATTTGATCTGTTTTCAGTGTAGCTCTCTGAATTAGAAAGCTTAAAGAGCTGTCTTGGTGAAATTTGAAGTGAAGCTTAACACTATCAAATTTCAGATGCTCTCACAAGGACCTCTGCTCTGAACCAGAAAATTTATTAATAATAATGAACATAATACATGAATTCCTTCCTGAAGCACATAATTGGCACACAAGCATGGGCCAGCCTAGGATATCTTGAATATTTTGTTTCTGAGACAAGTTATTAATAAGTATCATTTGTGGGTAAGGCAATGAAACTTGGTTTATGGGAAGGAAAGGTAAATGATGGGAATAAACAATCTAAAGTGTTTGGTCATACTATAGAGAAGATCTGGCCTAGGATAAAATACGTTTTCACATAGAGCGTATCAGCCTCACCAACAAATGGAACAGAAATGAGCATGAGGAAATCTTGAAAAAATTTGGAAAAAGTATATGAATACAATCATTAGTTTTTATTCATTATGCCTCAGCAAAGACCTTCTATGAGCCACAAATAACCCTTTATAAATAGCCTGCAGAAAATTGCTTATAATATAAGTGAAAAGAACACATGGTGGAATTTAGCAAATAAATTAGATCATTATTCTGCAGCTTTACATATGATGTCAATAATGTTTAAAATCTACTGTGTATTATGCCATTATTTCAGGAAAGAATAGTGAAGTTTCATGTATTTTAATTTTGTGAAATGAAAGAAAAAATACTTCTGTTTCAACCAAGTATGGCAGTATAATTAAGTCAGTCAGATTGAATTAAAAGAGCTAAATTAACTTGAAGCCCTTCCTGCCATCCACTGGAAGTCTGCAATTTTTAATTAATGTTTGAAATGCAGTTTGCTTGTAGTTGATATTTAATTTATAGCTATAAACAAAATATGTAAGCTTATGGTAATTTGAATGTTTTCCCCATGAAAGATTCTTTTGGCCTTAAAATAATAGAAAATGAATACAAATACAATTTAGCCCTTTTGTAATTAAAATAAATGTTTCACTTTCTTGTTGTTTTACTTTTAAGTAAATTAAAACTTAATATACCATAAACTCAAGTAACTGGAGTATTAATAGTCTTTAAAATATAGCTAACAAACTATGGCCTGTGAGCTAAGTAGTTACAAATTTTCCAAGCATCCCATTTGAAATTCAGAGTAATTTCATATTATATTCCTT
>SJYT01048286.1:108668-144055 GCA_006410635.1 Cephalophus harveyi | reverse complement strand
TTCATCTGCATATCTGAGGTTATTGATATTTCTCCCGGGAATCTTGATTCCAGCTTGTGTTTCTTCCAGTCCAGAGTTTCTCATGATGTACTCTGCATATAAGTTAAATAAGCAGGGTGACAATATACAGCCTTGATATACTCCTTTTCCTATTAGAAACCAGTCTGTTGTTCCATGTTCAGTTCTAACTGTTGCTTCCTGACCTGCATACAGATTTCTCAAGAGGCAGGTCAGATGGTCTGGTATTCCCATCTCTCTCATAATTTTCCACAGTTTATTGTGATCCACACAGTCAAAGGCTTTGGCATAGTCAATCAAGCAGAAATAGATGTTTTTCTGGAAGTCTCTTGCTTTTTCCATGATCCAGCGGATGCTGGCAATTTGATCTCTTGTTCCTCTGCCTTTTCTGCTGCTGCTGCTGCTAAGTCGCTTCAGTCGTGTCCGACTCTGTGCGACCCCATGGACTGCAGCCCACCAGGGTCCTCCATCCATGGGATTTTCCAGGCAAGAGTACTGGAGTGGGGTGCCATTGCCTTCTCCAACTGCCTTTTCTAAAACCAGTTTAAACATCAGGAAGTTCACAGTTCACGTATTGCTGAAGCCTGGCTTGGAGAATTTAGAGCATTACTTTACTAGCATGTGAGATGAGTGCAATTGTGTGGTAGTTTGAGCATTCTTTGGCATTGCCTTTCTTTGGGATTGGAATGAAAACTGACCTTTTTCAGTCCTGTAGCCACTGCTGAGTTGTCCAAATTTGCTGGCAGATTGAGTGCAGCACTTTCACAGCATCATCTTTCAGGATTTGAAATAGCTCAACAGAAATTCCATCACCTTCACTAGCTTTGTTCATAGTGATGCTTTCTAAGGCCCACTTGACTTCACATTCCAGGATATCTGGCTCTAGATGAGTGATCACACCATCATGATTATCGGGGTCTTGAAGATCTTTTTTGTACAGTTCTGTGTATTCTTGCCACCTCTTCTTAATATCTTCTGCTTCTGTTAGGTCCTTACCATGTCTGTCCTTTACTGAGCCCATCTTTGTGTGAAATATTCCCTTGGTATCTCTAATTTTCTTGAAGAGATCTCTAGTCTTTCCCATTCTGTTCTTTTCCTCTATTTCTTTGCATTGATCACTGAAGAAGGCTTTCTTATCTCTTCTTGCTATTCTGAGCATGTCACCACCCATCAAAATAAGACCCTTTTCCCCTCAGTCAGTCTGTCCCATCAGGAAGCTTCCACAAGCTTACCCTTCTCCATCAGAGGGCAGGCAGACTGAAAGCCACAATCACAGGAAACAATCTAATCTGATCACATGGATCACAGCCTTGTCTAAGTCAATGAAACTATGAGCCATGCCATGTAGGGTCACCCAAGACGGACGGGTCTTGGTGGAGAGTTTTGACAAAATGTGGTCCACTGGACAAGGGAATGGCAAACCACTTCAGTATTCTTGCCTTGAGAACCCCATAACAGTATGAAAAGGCAAAATATAGGACACTGAAAGGTGAACTCCCCAGGTCCGTAGGTGCGCAATATGTTACTGGAGATCAGTGAAGAAATAACTCCAGAAAGAATGAAGAGATGGAGCCAAAGCAAAACCAACACCAAGTTGTGGATGTGACTGCTGATAAAGGTAAAGTCCGATGCTATAAAGAGCAATATTGCATAGGAACCTGGAATGTTAGGTCCTTGAATCAAGGCAAATTGGAAGTGGTCAAACAGGAGATGGCAAGAGTGAACATAGACATTTTAGGAATCAGTGAACTAAAATGGACTGGAATGGGTGAATTTAACTCAGATGACCATTATATCTACTACTGTGGGCAAGAACTCCTTAGAAGCAAGGAGTAGCCATCATAGTCAACAAAAAAGTCTGAAGTACAGTACTTGGATGCAGTCTCAAAAATGAATGAATGATCTCTGTTCATTTCCAAGGCCAACCATTCAATATCACAGTAATCCAAGTCTATGTCCTGACCAGTAATGCTGAAGAGCTGAAGTTGAATGGTTCTATGAAGACCTACAAGACCTTCTAAAATTAACACTCAAAAAAAGATGTCCTTTTTATTATAGGTGACTGGAATGCAAAAGTAGGAAGTCAAGAAACACCTGGAATAACAGGCAAATTTGGCCTTGGAGTACAGAATGAAGCAGGGCAAAGGCTAATAGCGTTTTGCCAACAGAACACACTGGTCATAGCAAGCACCCTCTTCCAACAAGACAAGAGAAGACTCTACACATAGATATCACCCAAGGAAAAGAAATGCAAAAAGGCAAAATGGTTGTCTGAGAAGGCCTTACAAATAGCTGTGAATAGAAGAGAAGAAAAAAGCAAAGGAGAAAAGGAAAGATATACCCATGTGAATGCAGAGTTCCAAAGAGTAGCAAGGAGAGAGAAGAAAGCCTTCCTCAGTGATCAATGCAAAGAAATAGAGGAAAACAATAGAATGGGAAAGGCTAGAGATCTCTTCATGAAAATTAGAGATACCAAGGGAACATTTCATGCAAAGGTGGGCTCAATAAAGGACAGAAATAGTACTGACCTAACAGCAGCAGAAGATGTTAAGAAGAGGTGGCAAGAATACATAGAACTATACCAAAAAGATATTCACGACCCAGATAATCACGATGGTATGATCACCAACCTAGAGCAAGACATCCTAGAATGCAAATTCAAATGGGCCTTAGCAAGCTCACTATGAGCAAAGCTAGTGGAGGTAATGGAATTATAGTATAGCTATTTCAAATCCTGAAGGATGATGCTGTGAAAGTGCTGCACTCAATATGCCAGCAAATTTGGGAAACTCAGCAGTGGCCACAGGACTGGAAAAGGTCAGTTTTCATTCCAATCTCAAAGAAAGGCAATGCCAAAGAATGTTCAAACTACTGCAAAATTGCACTCATCTCACAAGCTAGCAAAGTAATGCTCAAAATTCTCCAAGTCTGGCTTCAGCAGTAAGTGAACAATGGACATCCAGATGTTCAAGCTGCATTTAGAAAAGGCAGAGGAACCAGAGGTCAAATTACCAACATTCATTGGATCATCAAAAAAGCAAGAGAGTTCCAGAAAAACATCTAATTTATTGACTATGCCAAAGCCTTTGACTATGGGTATCAAACAAACTGTGGAAAATTCTGAAAGAGGTGGGAATACCAGACCACCTGACCTGCCTCTTGAGACATCTGTATGCAGGTTAGAAAGCAACAGTTAGAACTGGATACAGAACAAAGGATTGGTTCCAAATAGGAAAAAGAGTACATCAAGGCTGTATATTGTCACCCTGCTTATTTAACTTATATGCAGAGTACATCATGAGAAACGCTGGGCTTGATGAAGCACAAGCTAGAGTCAAGATTGCTGGGAGAAATATCAATAACCACAGATATGCAGATGACACCAGCCTTATGGCAGAAAGTGAAGAACTAAAAAGCCTCTTGATGAAAGTGAAAGAGAAGAGTGAAAAAGTTGGCTTAAAACTCAACATTAAAAAACTAAGATCATGGCATCTGTTCCCATCACTTCATGAGAAATAGATGGGGAAACAGTGGAAACAGTGTCAGACTTTATTTTCTGGGGGCTCCAAAATCACTACAAATGGTGACTGCAGCCGTGAAATTAAAAGACGCTTGCTCCTTGGAAGAAAAATTATGTCCGACCTAGATAGCATATTAAAAAGCAGAGACATTGCCAACAAGGGTCTGTCTAGTCAAAGCTTTGGTTTTTCCAGTAGTCGTGTATCAATGTGTGGTTTGGACTATAAAAAAAAGGAGTGCCAAAAAATTGATGCTTTTGAACTGTGATGAAGACTCTTGAGAGTCCCTTGGACTGCAAGGAAATCCAACCAGTCCATCCTAAAGGAAATCATCAGTCCTGAGTGTTCATTGGAAGGACTGATGCTAAAGCTGAAACTCCAGTACTTTGGCCACCTGATGCGAAGAACTGACTCAATGGAAAAGACCCTGATGCTGGGAAAGATTGAAGGCGGGAGGAGAATGGGATGACAGAGGATGAGATGGTTGTATGGCATCACCGACTCAATGGACATGAGTTTGAGTAAACCCTGGGAGTTGGTGACAGACAGGGAGGCTTGGTGTGCTGCCGTCCATGGGTTCGCAGAGAGTCAGACACAACTGAGCAACTGAACTGAACTGAACTGAAGGGATTTGTTTAAATGGAAAAGTTTTGTTTCATTATTTTTCTTCCTTTTCATTAATGAAGTCTCTTTAAGTGTGTTGAAGGGAATATTAAATTTGGCTGAAGCAATTATGCAGTGAATGAGATAATATGTGCTTCAGATATTATTATTATTTTCTTTAATTTATGCAGACTTCATTCACTATTGGGTTGAAGTAGCATTCAGACTTTTTAACTGATCTTTTCAACTTGGATAACCAAATGTCGAGTGCAGCTTTCAACTAATGTCTTCTGGTCTAAATATATATTTTTAAATAAATATATAAATATACCTATAAGAGAGATTTCATAATTATGGTGTATACTAAAGCATACTTATATTGACAAATTGTGCATTGTGGGCTGGAGAACTGAGGGAAACTTTAAATATACTGAGCAGTGGAAGGCTTTCTGAAGATACTGCATTTGATCTGAATCCTTTAGAGTCTGAGCAATCAAACTGAGTATAAATCCAGGGAAAAGCAGAGGGACTAGCCAGTGCATGGGCTCAGAAGCTTGAAAGACCTTCGAGTTTTTAAGGAACCCAATACTGGAAACTGTGAGCTAAAGACCTAGATGAGATGAGTTGGGAAGGTAGTCAGAGTCCAGATCACACAGGGTTCTGTACATCACAGTTAGAAATTTGAACTTTTATTCAAAGTGTATGGGAAGAAATAATTTCTAACCAGTTCTGCTGTGAGTGGGCAGGATGCACGCAGTGATCAGTAGTTATACTTTCAAAAGCTCTGCTAAACAATGTGTTGTGGTGAGGTTACTGAAGATGAGAGGACTTTGAAACTTCAAAATGGTTAAAGTGATATCCTAAGATAGTTAATATTTTACTCAAAAATTCTGTAAAAACAGCAAACATTTTATGTCACATATTAGTATGAGATCCCCTTGTCAATACTTCTGTGTATTAACTCATTCAGTTTTTACATAGTTATGTGAAGTATCACAATATTCCTGACAAAAAAATTAAGGTACAGAGAGGTTATGGAACTTGCCCAAGGTTTCACAGGTAGGATGTTGCAGATTAAAAATTGAACCTTATAATATTTTATTTCAGATTGAATTAAATTTAAATTTGCTTTTATCCTAAGTATGTTAGATTCTAAAATATTAGAAAGCACAAATTGGATTTACATTTCTTCCATATACAGCTACTTAGTTTGCAGTTCACTATTTAAGATCCAAGACTAGATACACCTCACAAACTTTTCTTCTTCCATATATATCACTGACATTTGGAAACCAAAATTAAGGGCTCAATAAATAATGACTGGTTAAATATGCAGGAGGCCAACATAGGTTCCAGTGTCTGATAGATATATAGTTAGAGATTCAGATAATTCAAAATATAATTTTGATAATAATTTTTCTAAAATAATTTTACTTATTTTTGCCTGTGCTGGGGTGAGCAGTCACTACTTTCTAGTTGAGGTGCAAGGGCTTCTCATTGTGGTGACTTCTCTCATTACCAAGCACAGGCTCTAAAGTGCATGGGCTTCAGTGGTTGTGCTGGCCTCAGTAGCTGAGGTTCCCTGTCTCTAGAACACAGGCTCAGTAGTTGTGGCTCACAGGCTTAGGTATTCCAAGGCATGTTGGATCCTCCCGTATCAGGGATGGAACCCATGTCTCCTGAATTAACAGGAAAATTCTTTACCACTGAGCCACCAGGGAAGTTTGATATTAGTTTTTAAATTTTTTCCCTTAGTATTAAATGAAAACTTAAATAAATATAGTTGAATTTAACTTACATTTTAGCTATAGACAATTCCTATAGCTAGGAATATTCAAATTTTATAAATGAACTTGCAAATCAGTCTAAGGGATCTGCCTGGAATTCTGAAGGCACAACAGCATCAAAAGTAGGATGTAGAAATTGTGGGTGAAAATATGAAAATGTTGAAACTTTTATACATGTAAGCATGTGAATTTGTACAGTCACTTTCAGACAAATGAGAAATAACTATGTCCAAGGTAAGAGAAACCCAAGTAAGATGGTAGATGTTGCAAGAGGGCATCAGAGGGCAGACACACTGAAACCATAATCACAGAAAACTAGCCAATCTGATCACATGGACCACAGATTTGTCTAACTCAATGAAATTAAGCCATGCCCTGTGTGCCACCCAAGACGGTAGAGAAATGGTGGAGAGGTCGGACAGAATGTGGTCCACTGGAAAAAGGAATGGCAAACCACTTCAGTATTCTTGTCTTGAGAACCCCATGAACATTATGAAAAGGCAAAATGATAGGATACCAAAAGAGGAACTCCCCAGGTCAGTAGGTGCCCAACACACTACTGGAGATCAGTGGAGAAATAACTCCAGAAAGAATGAAGGGATGGAGCCAAAGCAAAAACAATACCCAGTTGTAGATGTGACTGGTGATGGAAGCAGGGCTAATGCTGTAAAGAGCAATAGTGCATAGGAACGTGGAATGTTAGGGCCATGAATCAAGGCAAATTGGAAGTGGTCTAACAGAAGATGGCTAGAGTGAACGTCAACATTCTAGGAATCAGTGAACTAAAATGGACTAGAATGGGTGAATTTAACTCAGATGACCATTATATCTACTACTGTGGGCAGGAATTCCTCAGAAGAAATGGAGTAGCCATCATGGTCAACAAAATAGTCTGAAATGCAGGACTTGGATGCAATCTCAAAAACGACAGAATGATCTCTATTCATTTCCAAGGCAAACCATTCAGTATCACGGTAATCCAAGCCTATGCCCCAACCAGTAACACTGAAGAAGCTGAAGTTGAATGGTTTTATGAAGGCTTACAAGACATTTTAGAACTAACACCCAAAAAAAGATGTCCTTTTCATTATAGGAGACTGGAATGCAAAAGTAGGAAGTCAAGAAACACCTAGAATGACAGTCAAATTTGGCCTTGGAGTATGGAATGAAGCAGGGCAAAGGCTAATAGAGTTCTGCCAAGAGAATGCACTGGTCATAGGAAACACCCTCTTCCAACAACACAAGAGACTACACATGGACATCACCAGATGGTCAACACCGAAATCAGATGGATTATATTCTTTGCAGCCAAAGATGGAGAAGCTCTATACAGTCAGCAAGAACAAGACTGGGAGCTGACTGTGGCTCAGATCATGAACTCTTTATTGCCAAGTTCAGACTTAAATTGAAGAAAGTGGCGAAAACCACTAGACCATTCAGGAATGAGCTAAATCAACTCCCTTATGATTATACAATGGAAGTGAGAAATAGATTTAAGGGACTAGATCTGGTAGACAGATTGCCTGATGAACTATGGATGGAGGTTCATGACATTGTACAGGAGACAGGGACCAAGAACATCCCCATGGAAAAGAAATGCAAAAAGGCAAAATGGCTGTCTGAGGAGGCCTTACAAAAAGCTGTGAAAAGCAGAGACAAAAAGCAAAGGAGAAAAGAAAGATTTAAGCATCTGAATGCAGAGTTTCAAAGAATAGCAAGGAGAGATAAGAAAGCCTTCTTCAGTGATCAGTGCAAAGAAATAGAGGCAAACAACAGAATGGGAAAGGCTAGAGATCTCTTCAGGAAAATTAGAGACACCAAGGGAACATTTCATGCAAAGATGGGCTTGATAAAGGACAGAAATGGTATGGACCTAACAGAAGCAGAAGATATTAAGAAGAGGTGGCAAGAATACACAGGTGGCAACTATACAAAAAAGAGCATCACAACCCAGATAATCATGATGGTGTTATCACTCACCTAGAGCCACACATCTTGGAATGTGAAGTCAAGTGGGCCTTAGAAAGCATTACTATGAACAAAGCTAGTGCAGAAGATATTAAGAAGAGGTGGCAAGAATACACAGGTGGCAACTATACAAAAAAGAGCATCACAACCCAGATAATCATGATGGTGTTATCACTCACCTAGAGCCACACATCTTGGAATGTGAAGTCAAGTGGGCCTTAGAAAGCATTACTATGAACAAAGCTAGTGGAGGTGATGGAATTCCAGTTGAGCTATTTCACATCCTGAAAGATGATGCTGTGAAAGTGCTGCACTCAATATGCCAGCGAATTTGGAAAGCTCAGAAGTGGCCACAGGACTTGAAATGGTCAGTTTTCATTCCAATTCCAAAGAAAGGCAATGTCAAAGAAGGCTCAAACTACTGTACAATTGCACTCATTTCATGTGCTAGTAAAATAAGCTCAAGATTCTCCAAGCCAGGCTCTAGCAATACATGAACTATGAACTTCCAGATGTTCAAGTTGGTTTTAGAAAAGGCAGAGGAACCAGAGATCAAATTGCCAACATCCGCTGGATCATGGAAAAAGCAAGAGAGTTCCAGAAAAACATCTCTTTCTGCCTCATTGACTATGCCAAACCTTTAACTGTGTGGATCACAATAAACTATGATAATTCCTCAAGAGATGGGAATACCAGACCACCTGACCTGCCTCTCAAGAAACCTATATGCAGGTCAGGAAGCAACAGTTAGAACTGGCTATAGAACAACAGACTGGTTCCAAATAGGAAAAGGAGTACAGCAAGGCTGTATATTGTCACCGTGCTTTTTAAACTTATATGCAAAGTACATCATGAGAAACGCTGGGCTGGAAGAAGCACAAGCTGGAATCAAGTTTGCCGGGAGAAATGTCAATAACCAGATAAGCAGATGACACCACCCTTATGGCAGAAAGTGAAGAGGAACTAAAAAGCCTCCTGATGAAAGTGAAAGAGGAGAGTGAAAAAGTTGGCTTAAAGCTCAACATTCAGAAGACTAAGATCATGGCATCTGGTCCCATCACTTCATGGGAAATAGATGGGGAAACAGTGGAAACAGTGTCAGACTTTATTTTTTTGGGCTCCAAAATCACTGTAGATGGTGATTGCAGCCATGAAATTAAAAGACGCTTACTCCTTGGAAGAAAAGTTATGACTTATGACCAACCTAGATAGCATATTCAAAAGCAGAGACATTACTTTGCCAACAAAGGTCCGTCTAGTCAAGGCTATGGTTTTTCCTGTGGTCATGTATGGATGTGAGTTGGACTGTGAAGAAAGCTGAGCACTGAAGAATTGATCCTTTTAAACTGTTGTGTTAGAGAAGACTCTTGAGAATCCCTTGGACTGCAAGGAGGTCCAATCAGTCCATCCTAAAGGAGATCAGTTCTGGAGGTTTATTGGAAGGACTGATGCTAAAGCTGAAACTTCAATACTTGGCCACCTCATGCAAAGAACTGATTCTTTGGAAAAGACTCTGAGGCTGGGAGTGATTAGGGGTAGGAGGTAAGGGGACAACAGAGGATGAGATGGCTGGATGGCATCACTGACTCAATGGACATGAGTTTGAGTGAACTCCGGGAGTTGGTGATGGACAGGTTGACCTGGTGTGCTGCGATTCATGTGGTCTCATAGAGTCGGATGCGATTGAGTGACTAAACTGAACTGGTGAATTAAAAAATGCATCTATTCTTTCTTTGGCCACCTCATGCTAAGAGTTGACTCATTGAAAAGACTCTGATGCTGGGAGGGACTGGGGGCAGGAGGAGAAGAGGAAAACATAGGATAAGATAGCTGGATGACATCACCAACCAGATGGACATGAGTTTGAGTGAACTTCGGGAGTTGGTGATGGCCATGGAGGCCTGGCGTTCTGCAATTCATGGAGTCACGAAGAGATGGACACGACTTAGCGACTCAACTGAACTGAACTGATACTTAACAAGCAGTTCTGCATACTTAAAATATATACATATATATGTGTGTATATATATATAAACACGTGTATGATAAACACATATATATACATAAATATGTTATATAAAATTTTGACTAGGAAGAAAAGTTATACATTTAGTATTATTTATAAAATATAAAAACTAGAAACAAGGTAAATTCCCACCAATGTAGGAATGATTGTAAAATTGTACTTGAGTCATACAGTGGAATAATTTTCAGTAGTCATAATGGTTGGGCTTTATCTATATATGTCAACATGGCTAAGTCCAGAAAGTATAATGTTGAGTAAAATCAGATTATTACATAAAAGATGTGTATAAGAGACAGGTCGAGTGCTGTGAAGTCTGAGACAAGTGGCCTTTCAGAGACATGGGCAAGACGCAGGGTGGGAGTGGGTAAAGACAGCAGCTAGAACCAGGGGAGAAAAACAGCAGTTCATTTCCCCTGTCCCTGTTCAGAGAAACCCTAGCATATCTGCAGATTCCTGCCATTCTGTTCTGAGTCCAGGGAGGCCTCTCGGCATCGCTGACTCAGCCAAACGGGAGGAGTTCGGCAGGAGTCAGCCCTGTCTTCTTTGTGATCCTGCCTTGTCTCTTTCCTTTTTCCTATCGCAAAGGCAATGGACCTGACACCCTTTAACGATTTCCCTGGGGGTGACTGGGGAGATGCCCGCTGGCTTTGCCCTGAGGCCCAGACTTGTGGGAACCCTGCTTCCTCAGCTGCCCAGCTCTGATCTCCCTGGCCCTGAGCTCAACCCAGCCCCTCTCCCGCCTGCCCCACCTTCTTCTCTTCCTGTCCTTCCTCTTAAGGAGCAAGACATCAGCAGGGCCCTCCTGCCTCCTCTAATAGTGTTAGTCAGTCAGTCAATCAGTTCAGTCGCTCAGTCGTGTCCGACTTTGTGACCCCATGAATCGCAGCACGCCAGGCCTCCCTGTCCATCACCATCTCCTGGAGTTCACTCAAACTCACGTCCATCGAGTCGGTGATGCCATCCAGCCGCCTCGTCCCTCAGTCGTGTCCAACTCTTTGATCCCACGAATGGTAGCCCGCCAAACTCCTCTGTCCATGGGATTCTCCAGGCAAGAGTACTGGAGTGGACTTCTGTAGTACGATTCACTTTTCTGAACAAAGCCGGAAAATCCCCAGCAGTTGTGAATGCAGGGTTTCTCGTCCGGTTGCACCCACTGGTCCATGTGCGCTCTTTGGTCACTGCTGTGCCCCAGCACTCAGTCCCATGTTTGGCCCTGTAAACATGTGCTGAGTGAATGAATGAATGATTGGTGGGCTGCTGAGTCAGGGGGAGGAGAAAAGCTGCCCTGTGTGCTTGTCCAGTGCCCACAGTCCATGGAGGTCAGTTCTATGACAAGGGAACTCATTCAGGAAGAGGCTGAAGCTGGTGTGTGTCCATTTAAGATGTGGAAACAATCCCCCACCAACACATCCTTGGTATCCTCGAGGGCCATAGGAGTGTTGGCACTTGGGGTCCTCTTTTAGGGTCTGACATGTTCCCATTCGCCACTGCCTCTTCCCAGGGGCACCGGGGATGACAGAATAATAGGACTGTGATTCCCAGGACCCGCTGCACTTCAGAATCCCCTGGAAAGCGTTTAACACCAGAGCCACTTGGTCCTTGCTCCTCTTCCACTGAGACGTGATCTGACGTCAGTGGGGCCTAATGACTGATTTAAATCCTAGTTGATTCAAATAGACATCATTGAGACAGAGAAAGAGGGTAAATTTGGAGAGCAAATGGGTCTGAGTGCCAGTGGGGTTTCCACAAGGATCCCCCCATGAATCAGGCAGTCTGGGGGCTGGAGTCCAGGGCAAGGGCCTGGCTGGATGGTGCAGAGGAAGTTACATGGGCTTCAGAGTTGTTGGAGGCCTGGGTTCGAATTCCCAGTTCTACTTCATTCCCGTGCTGTGGCCTTGGGCAAGTCACTGCACCCATCTAGGCCTGTTTCCCTCCTCCGTTAATTGGCAATCAGAATTCTTCACATGCTGTTGGGATCAACCAGTAAGAAGGTGTCATCTCTAATCACCTGGCACAGGGCCCAGCTTGGAGCCAGTGCTCCACGAAGAAGCCAGTGCTTCATGAAGCCAAGGTGGTTCTCTTGGCTTCCTGAACTAGCTTTGGGATGGGAGGGGAGGACAAGGTGGCCCCCACACTGCGCTAAGTATTTTTACTTTTTACTTATTTTTTATTAATTGAAAGGAGCACTGGACTGTGAGAAAGGACGCGTGGCCTTGTCCTGGTTCTGACCCATCATGGTGTGTGACCCTGGCCAAATCTCTCAACCTCTCTGAGCCTCAGTTTCCTCATCTGTAATCAGGGATCCAGTGGTGTGTACATTTCATCGCAGCTCTGTTCAGTGACATCACACTGGCCCATCACACTGGCGGGACTGTTTACATCAGGGAAATTGGCAAACATTACAAATCAGGACTCCGCTCCCCCCACCCACACTGGTCAGTTTATCAGCAGGACAGTGGAACTCAGACAACAATACCTTCCACCGTAGCTGCTGAGAGATTCTGAGAGCTAGTATCTGTTAAGCCCTTAGCACAGTACCTGGGACTTAGCACAGCACCTGGGCACTGATACATGTTAAACACACTTGACATTTATCAGCCAACCTTTTATCTCTGCCCAGTATAAGGTAATCACATCTGTCACCTCATTTAGCTTTAACAACCCTAGGAAATTTCTCTGTGTGTGCTAAGTTGCTTCAGTCATCTCTGACTCTTTGCAACACTTTGGACTATAGTCCACCAGGCTCCTCCATCCGTGGGATTCTCCAGGCAAGAATACTAGGGTGGGTTGCCATGCCCTTCGGGGGATTTTTGTGACCCAGGGGTTCAATCCTTGTCTCTTACATCTCCTGCTTTGGCAAATGGGCTTATTACCACTAGTAACACCTGGGAAGCCCCAGGAAATTTCTGGAGGAGGAAATTAAGGCTCAGACAGGCTCGCTGACTTTTTCTCTTTTTACTTATTTTTTATTAATTTTTGTTGGAGTGTAGTTGCTGTACACTGTTGTGTTAGCTTCTACTGCACAGCAAAGTGAACCAGCTATAAAGCTTGCTGACTTTAAACACAGTTAAATCTTTCAGGCCAACTATGTGCTACGTTTATTCTTATATAGCCACCTCATTCAAGCCTCACCATCCCCTTTTTCTCATGACAGTTGAGGAATCAAAGGCCCAGGATGGGCAAGTGACCTGCCCAAGGTCACACAGTGAGCCCGAGGCCAGGGTATCTGTCTTGAATCCTCACGTGCTGGCCTTCCTCCCCACCAAACCAACCACATCCCCTACTGGACAAAGGTGCACTTTGCTGATACAGTCTCTCTGGCTCTTTCCAGCTCTGACATCCTCGGTATTTAAATCAGTACATGAATATTTCACGAGCATCCCCGGTGCAAATAACCCCCTGCCTGGTTATGTTAGGTTGGGGCTGCAGCCGTGAGGCCAAGGCGCTTCTGCTCTTTGTGAGACAGGCAATTCCGCGAGGCCTCCGAGCAGCAGCCAAGGAATCGATAGCCTTTAAATAAGTAATTAGAGGCACTGAAGACGGCGGCACATTCAGGAGTGAGCAGGGGAATATAAACTCCTTAAGTCTCCCGGGCTCACTGAGGAGGGCCAGTTCTGGTTCTTGGTCAGGAACCGTGACAGGGCCTGGGGCAGGTGAGGATGGGGAAGGGCAGGGAAGGCTAAGGTGGAGACAAGAGTCGGCATCTGTTGAGCACTTCCTATGCATCAGGCTTTGCCTCACTAATACCCTAGCGTTCTCCTAAAGACAGTGAAGCTCAGAGAGGGTGACCCAGTTGCCCCAGGCTGCACAGCTAGGAGACGGCAGAGGTCACAGGCCTGCCTGACCTCAGAGCAGGTTTTCTCAACCTAGCTACTATTAACATTTGGGAGCTGGATAATTCTTTGTTGGAGATGGGGGCAGTCTGGGGCCTNTGTGTGTGTGTGTGTGTGTGTGTGTGTGTGTATACTATAAGTTACTATTTGAATAGCTTACATTTGACATATGAATATAAATAATGTTACAATTAACTTTTCATTCATAGTTATACACCACATAATAAAGTATTGTAATTAAAATGAAGCTAATACGTGTGTATCTGAAGTATGTCATGTTTCATGTCTTACAAAAGTAATTACATTTTTCAGAAAATGATGCTGTTTATCGTTGCATATAGTAATGCTCTGAAGATAATTTAACATTTATAATATTATTGTTAAAGATACAGTATTATAAATATTTGTTGCTTCCCTACAATAGATTTGTTTGTTTTGCTTTATATTTATTTTTAGGCCTTTTTTTTTTTCATGAAAAAGAGATTTGTGATGAAGCATTATTTATTTCCTTTTGTCTGGCACCTCAATTTACAGGTAGAACACTTAGATTGGCACATTTCTTTTCCTTCCCTTGTTCTCATTAGCAGGGAGTCTTAATTTCTTTCCCGCGCCTTTCTAGATAATCACACTATATCACTATCCCAGTGGGAAATAAACAAAGATTGAGTAGAAAATTAGGATCACAACAAGTAAGTTTATGAATAAGGTCATAATAATGAAAAATCAATACAACATACAAAGAGGCATTTTAAAATCAGTTTGATGCTTATTTGTGTGGTGTGTATGTTACAGTTTCTGTGATTCTACTATATTTCAGTTGAAATCTATGCCAATACAATTCCTTTACCCTCTCCAGAAAGCATATCATATCGAGCTTCTATGTGGTCCCCCAAAACTGGTATCAGTCCTCATGAACCTGGTCAGTGCTGTGCTTCATGATCATGGGAATTCCCGATCTGTGTACAGGGAGGAGGACATTTCTTCTTCATCATCAGACTGACATTAAAGCCTTGGGGATTCCAGGACAGCTGCCTGGAGAGAGGACTAAGTGCTTGAACAGCAGCCTCTTGACCAGCTGCCAGGGTAGGGATTATGCTTCTGCAGGAGGCACCCAAGTTGGTTGTGAGAGCAGGTGCAGACAAAAGCAGAAAATGAAAGTGGAGCATGTGCAGATTTTTCACACATGGTCAACCAGGAAGGGAAGAAGGTTTTATAGTAGAAGTTGGATTATGCAGAGCTTCCCATGAAAATCAAAACAAAGTTTTCATTGATAAAGTGATCATTTTCCTAGCATTCATGGTTCCAAAGACTAAGAACACTTCAAGAAACTCAAGATGGGGACAGTAGAAACCAAACATTCCAGATAGCAAAGACCAAGAACACTGTGGGCTTGTGGAAGAGGCATCACGGAATTTCAAGCAATAAAACTGCAGTTTTGATGATGATCATATGTTGGTAGCACTGATTACAGTTGTTTTCATTCTTCAGAATGAATAGTAAAATGAACAGATGAAACCCTTACTGAACATTTGTTAATGTCTGAATGAATATTGGCAGTATGTTAAGGAATGAACTAAGTATCTTACCTGCATTATATTTCATTATATTACTTGTTCTCAGAACAGTCCTATGATAGAATACAGAATCTATAGTGGGAAGGAAAAGCAACACATACTCAGAGAAACAAACAACAAGAGGTTGAACTTGTCCTCAAGTAAAAAGATCATATTGCCTAGAAGTATAGTAGAATCAAATCAAATGCCTCTCCACTTACTGTATGTGACTTGGATAGTAAATCATTTCTAGGCCTGATTGGAAAGTAAGGGTGCCATTGTTTTTTTTAAGCATTTTTTGCAATGTTGATAAAATTCCAAGTTAAAAAAACTCTCAGATGTTGTTTTCTATCTATATATCTATTCATACCTACAACTTAGCTAGCGTTACTCTACGTGAACCAAACTTTTGTGGCCCAGAGTGGGAAAATCTGATAACTAGGCTTGTTGTCTGGAATTTCCATTTGTGCATTCATTCATTTATGAAACAGCCTAATGAAATAAAAAGTTGTGAACCATAAAAACATGGTTCCTCCTTTCATGGACATTATAGAGGTTTGATTTAATATAAATTAATTACACCTGGTGTTCAGTAGAGTTTAGTAGCACAATACCATTTTCATACAGATTGAAAGCAGAATACCTCCAAGACAAACTCCTAATCTGTATTTAGCAGATCTGTTAATCCAAGTAGGGGGACCAAATGTACAGAGATTTAGAGCTCAGACAGAAGCTATCAATGTTATTGAAAGGAGAACCCAAAGCTGTGCCTTACTACCAGTGAAATTCACTGCAGCCAACAGGAGAGTACGTATTGCACAGTGTTAACTTCTTGGGGAGATGCTGAAGGACAGTGGATTGGAGGGATGAGAATTTTCCATTAAGGCCCCTCATGTGTCTGTCCTCTGCAAATGTTCTTTTCAACCTACATTTTCTCTTGACATTTTGTCAATAACTATCCCTTACCACTCCTCTTGATAAAATCCAGATTGTCCAAACAAAAAATGCCACTTGCAATCTAATACTTTTGTAAATTGGTGAAATTGTCTCTGAATTTAAACCTCCTGATGCTGCTAAGTCGCTTGTCATGTCTGACTCTGTGCGACCCCATGGACTGCAGCCTACCAGGCTCCTCCGTCCGTGGGATTTTCCAGGCAAGAGTACTGGAGTGGGTTGCCATTGCCATCTCTGACTAAACCCCTATTTGGTACTCTGCCTTCAGGTCAGAAGTTAGGACATTCCTTAAAAGCCTTTTCATCCCAACATTTTTGAATGTTCTACTTGGTTTCCTTCAATGACACTCGTTATGGAGACGTGTGTGTGTGTGTGTGTGTGCGCGTGCATGTGTGTGAGCACACACGCATGCACGCTATGTCACTTCAGTCGTGTCCAACTCTTTGGGACCCTATGGACTGTAGCCCACCAGGCTGTTCTGTCCATGAGATTCTCCAGGCAAGAATACTGGAGTGGGTTGCCATGCCCTGCTCCAGGAGATCTTCCCGACCCAGGGATCGAACCCACATCTCTTAAGTCTCCTGCATTGACAGGCAGATTCTTTACCATCTGTACATTGCCTGAAAGACAAAAAGGAAAAATAAATCTAAAATATTCATTGCTTACTCCTATTTATAGATAAGACACAGAGTCAGCCTCTTGTTATAGCAGGTGCTATGTGTTCTCCCTCTCTTATCTTTCCACAGAGCGCTTAGGGAAGTTGTTCTCAGCCAAATGGGACTCTCCTCCCTGGGGACATTTGGCAAGGTTGGAAGACATATTTGTGTCACATCTGAGAAGGAGCAGTTATACTGGCATCTGGGGATAGAGACCAGGGATGCTGCTCAACACCCTTCAAAACACCAGACATTCCCCCTCTACAAAGAATTATCTACTTCAAAATGTCAAAAGTACTGTTTAACTTAGAGGAAGGAGTTCAGTTACTATTATGTGTAAGAAATACAATTGTTAGCAAATATTTTAAATGGAAAGATTTAAAAATTTTATTTAGGATATAATGTTTGTTTAAAAGTGGTTGAGTGTTCAAACTTCCTTTTCCCCCATAGATTATTTTTTTCCTTATGCTAGAAACAGAATCTTTAGTATGACTCACTGGGAATGACAGTGCAGTGAATTTTTTTTTTTTTCCATTAGTGATTTTAATTTATAAAATCCCATTTTTTTGTTTTGATGTTTGGGGACTACATGGGCATGAGCCACTTAAACTGAGAATTTCCCCAGCTTTTCAATTGTAGGATCTTGTGGCCTTAGAGGAGTTCATCAAGACAGTATGTGGTTGGGCTGTTGCCCCTCAAGAGTTCCAGACTTTGACGACAGTGTCACCAAGATGAAGGGAGTGAGGTCTGGCTCCAGCTCACAGAAATGGAGAAAGATGCCAAAGTTACCCAGCCAGTGCATGGTCGCGCATGATAGAGGACTCAGAACCTTGAAGCCAGCCCCATGAATTACAGAAGATAAGTGTTGCCAGTGCTGACATGGATGGCCAGTAGGAGCTGAACTACTAGAACAGTGCTAGACATCTGCTGAGAGGGACTGACCCAAAAAGCTATCCCCACTGAGCTCTTTAGTGAGTTCCCAACATGGATGAAGGAAATTGCAGGGGGAAGGCTTGGCTGGGAAGAGGTGACTCTGCAAGTCTCAGTGTCCATCAAGTGTGTGCACAGACCTCTGTTTCTCAGGTGATAGGGGAACACACTTCACACTGAAAAAAACCTGTATCTACAGAACCCAGTCTCCAAGGCTGCCAAGCCCAGAGCTTATAGACTTCTGGGATGGAAAGTGGATGCTTAGCTTGAACCCGTGGTAGATTAGTCCTTCTGAAGGTAATCTGCATCAAAGCAGTGAGGCCTCCGCCTACTCTGAACAGCTTTGACAGGCATGACCTGGCAGTATCAGCATTTTATCTGCTCGATCAGCTGTCCTGTGTCACTGGCAACTGGCTGGAGGAGCCTCTTCTGCTCCTCATTTCCTAAGGCTTCACTGCAAGGACCCATCCAGATGCCTCACTTTACACCTTGTATTTCCACACTTTTACTGTCAGTCATGTAATATGTTCAATTACCTGACGAGCTGATATAAACGGATGTCTGTAGGCAGCCATGTTCCAATGGAAGAACATTTGAAGTCAGCCAGGAGTTCCCTGGTGGCTCAGATGTAAAGAATCCACCTGCAAGTCGGGAGACCTGGGTCAGTAAGATCCCCTGGAGGATTGCATGACAACCACTCTAATATTCTTGCCTGGAGAATCCCCTCGACAGAGGAGCCTGGCAGGCTATTACAGTTCATGGACTGCAATTAGGTGATAGTCTCTGGGTTGTGTCCAAGTTTTTGAGACCCTATGGACTGTAGCACATCAGGCTTCTCCATCCATGGGGTTCTCCAGGCAAGAATACTAGAGTGGGTAGTGATTTCCTTCCAGGGAAGGCCAGCCAGTCCTAGCTCCTGTCATACTCTGTATTTTTGGGGTGTGATTTTTTTTTAGTTCTTCACTAAATAAAATTCCTATAATTTAGTTAACTCCAAAGAGCAAACAAATCACTAAGGATGAAAACAAAGGAAGCACATATGAGATTTATGGAAAATCAGAGATTATATTATTTGAATGATTTATATGTGTGTCTTCATACTTAACTAGGCTGTGATTTGTTGGTATTTATAGACTACCTTCTTTTAAAAAAATATTTATTTGTGTATCTATTTGGCTGGGTGTTAGTTGTGGAATGCATGATCTTTGATCTTTCTTATGGCATGCAGGATTTTCATTTTGGCATGCACACTCTTAGTTGAGGCATGGGGATCTAGTTCCTTGACCAATGATTAAACCCAGGCCTCTGCATTGTGAGCACAGAGTCTTAGCCAATGGACCACCGGAGAAGTCCCCTACTTTCTTTTATTATTTGAGGTATAGTTGATATTATCAAGGCTATAGTCTTTCTAATAGTCATGTATGAATCTGAGAGCTGGACCATAAGGAAGACAGCATGCTGAAGAATTAATGCTTTGGAACTGTGATGCTAGAGAAAACGCTTGAGAGTCCCTTGGACAGCAGAGAGATCAAACCAATCAATCTTAAAGGAAATCAACCCTGAATACTCACGGGAAGGACTGATGAATCTCTAATACTTTGCCACCTGATGCGAACAGCTGTCTCATTGGAAAAGACCCTGATGCTGGGAAAAATTGAAGGCAGAAGGAGAAGAGGGTGATGACAGAGGATGAGATGGTTGAATGGCATCACTGATTCAATGGACATGAACTTAGGCAAACTCCAAGAGATGGAGAGGGACAGGGAGGCCTGCTACATGCTGCAGTCCATGGAGTTGCGAAGAGTCAGGCACTTGGAGACTGAACCACAAATAGTTGATATAAGTTCACTTCAGTTCAGTTCAGTCGCTCAGTCGTGTCTGACTCTTTGTGACCCCACGAATCACATCATGCCAGGCCTCCCTGTCCATCACCATCTCCTGGAGTTCACTCAGACTCACATCCATCGAGTTTGTGATGCCATTCAGCCATCTCATCCTCTGTCATCCCCTTTTCCTCCGGCCCCCAATCCCTCCCAGCATCAGAGTCTTTTCCAATGAGTCAGCTCTTCACATCAGGTGGCCAAAGTATTGGAGTTTCAGCTTTAACATCAGTCCTCCCAAAGAACACCCAGGACTGATCTCCTTTAGAATGGACTGGTTGGATCTCCTTGCAGTCCAAGGGATTCTCAAGAGTCTTCTCCAACACCACAGTTCAAAAGCAACAATTCTTTGGCACTCAGCTTTCTTCACATTCCAACTCTCACATCCATACATGACCACTGGAAAAAGCATAGCCTTGACTAGATGGACCTTTGTTGGCAAAGTAATGTCTCTGCTTTTCAATATGCTATCTAGGTTGGTCATAACTTTCCTTCCAAGGAGTAAGTGTCTTCTAATTTCATGGCTGCAGTCACCATCTGCAGTGATTTTGGAGCCCAAAAAATAAAGTCTGACACTGTTTCCACTGTTTCCCCATCCATTCCCCATGAAGTGATGGGACCAGATGCCATGATCTTCATTTTCTGAATGTCGTATTGTCAAATTACTTTAGAAATTTTGCTTAATTTTGTACTTTTACTCTTGCCTAAAATAGTCAGTTAAGGGCCTTGTCATAAAATCCTCTCTAGCTTTAAGATTACCTTAAATTTAAAAAATATTGTTATTTTTTACAAGGGAAAATGGTCTGTTATGTTAGCAAATTTCTTTGCTTTTCATAATTAAAGTATTGTTATTTGTGTTTCTTCTTTTTAATGGTGTCTTTTCACTTTGACCATTTGTCTGATTGAAGTCTTAATAGTTTTCTTATCAGTTTGTATGAATCCCTTGTATGTTAAGATTGTTAATTCTTGCTCTGTCACAGTTGTTGAAATAGTTCCCCAAATGACTTTTTAGATCATTAGAATTCATCGTCTTTTTCTTCCTAATTTTTCCATTGCTTTTGAACTTAGAAAATCCTCTCTATCCATAGACCTGTATGTTTCCGTCTGCTTTATACAAGCATTTATACTTTAGTTTTTAGTACACTGAAATTTTATTTTTCTTTATGAGGTGAACTGATCTCAGTATTTCCCCATAGCATATTGCAGTTTTTCTTACTTTTATTAAATACTTATTGCATTCAGTTCAGTTCAGTCACTCAGTTGTGTCCGACTCTTTGCGACCCCATGAATCGCAGCACGCCAGGCCTCCCTGTCTCAGGGTGACAATATACAGCCTTGACTTACTCCTTTTCCTATTTGGAACCAGTCTGTTGTTCCATGTCCAGTTCTAACTTATTGCATTATATTGTAATTATTTTTTCTGTATTCTTATTCTTCATAAGACTTAAGTTTCTGTCCTTTTAATTTTTATCCTCAACAGTTGGCACAGTACCTACCACTTTGTAGAGACACACAAATATTTGATAAATGAAAGAAAGAAATACACAGTTATATATAATTTGTCCATTCCTGGCTTTAAAAATCTTACTAGAGATTCTATAGTAATTTTAATTTCAAGCTAGTCTGCATTTCACAGTATCCACCAGAATGAATTGGAGTGGTCTGGTCATAGGAGAAGTAACATAAAACTGACTTATACAGTAAGTTAAATTTTTACTTTCTAGTAGGAGTTTTGTCTAACCAGTAACGAGAAGCTCTATACTTGTTATCTAAGCCTCCCTATTACTGGATATTTCCCCAAACTTATCCTGCTCCACCTAAAAAAATAAAATGTACCTTTATAATGATCAGAGTACTCAAATGAACAGCTACAGTTTAAATGATGACACTCAAATGTTTGCAAACTTGATATTTTCACATGGGTTCCATTCTCCTATTTCTGACTGCTTGCAAGATACAGGTAGGATCTCATTTACCTATTCTTATCAATGCCACTTCAGATTCAACAACTTCACCACTGAAATCTATTCATGTTTACCTTCCTGCTCATTCTCTCTACCCCCACCAGTCCAGTACCAAATCCTGTTTCCTACTCTTGTGATCCCTAGTTTGGATATATTACCACTATCCACCCAGTAGTCAAGGTAGCTCTCAGTTATTCTTTATTCACTGCCCACATGCACTTAATCTGTCCCCACATCTTATCTATATTACCTCCACAGTGTTTTCTCTCTGTCTCTTCCCCATCTTAACTACCAGTGTCCACCCTTGTAATCGCTGATCTGGACAGTTGCCATAACCTCTTCATTGAAGTCCCAGCTTCCATTCCTTTCACCTTCCAAACCTCTTCACATAAATGATTTTTTTAATGGGGGTGTGCATTAGAAAGAATCCTCTTGCCCCTGAAGATTCAGATTCACCAAACTGAAGGTACAGCTTGAGTATCTCAGCACAAAAAGCTTCCCTGATGATTCCTGTGTTCACCCAGATTAAAACCAGTATTTTACAAGCTTCTGGAATTACCATTTCAAAACCTTACTATAGTCATGTCATCCTTGGCTTAAAAACGTTTAGTGCCTCCCCTACTGCCTACAGTGTAAAGTCCAAACTTCTTAGCTTGTGATAGAACAGATATCATTAAACTCTGGCCCTAATCTCCCTGTCAGATGCATTTGGCTACTCCCCAAGTCACTCAGTCGTGTCCGACTCTTTGCGACCCTGTGGACTGGCCGTCCATGGGGTTCTCCAGGCAAGAATACTGGAGTGGATTGCCATTTCCTTCTCCAGGGGATCTTCCTGACCCAGGGATCGAACCCAGGTCTCCCGCACTGGAGGCAGATGCTTTAACCTCTGAGCCACCAGGGAAGCCCAGGGCCTTTGAGTCTAGCCAAATAAATCAGAGACCCAAGTATGCCATGTACTTTAGGATTTTTGTACCTTTTTCCTTATCATTTCTTCTGCCTCGGTTACCGTTCTTTGTATATCTGGAAAACTCTCGCCTCAATGTAACTTTACCTGAAAACTGTTAACGCATTATTCTTCCAGGCAGGGATAACAGCTCCTCCTCTGTTGAATTCTCCACACTTGTGTATACTTGAATTGCTGCTCCCAATAGTTTGCATTTGTGATGATGATGTGTGATGACACACACATACATACATATACATATAGTTAGGTCATTAAGATGAAGATAGTCTTACTTATCTTATATGAGTAGGTACCCAGTAGGTATGCCCCTTCCCTTTTGATTAAGAATTAACAAATTATATTGGGAATGCCCTTATGGTCCAGTGGTTAGGACTGCATGCTTTTCACTGCCACGGGCCTAAGTTCAATCCTTAATCAAGGAACTAAGATCCCACAAGCCTTGCCTCATGGCCAAAAATAATAATAATACGTAACAAATTCTCAAAAAATATATATTAAGAAAAAAGAATTAAATTCTGAATCTCCTTTTCATATCCACCTCTTCTGACTAGCAAATTACCTTTTATCTAGATCGTTCATCTATTTCTATCTCCTCATCCAAAAAATTGGCCTCTCTTGTTAACAAAGATGGAACCCCTCAAATCACAGTACTGAGTGATAGTTGATGGTCACTAGGATATCACAGAATTCGTTAGTGTCTAAAAGTCCTTGCTGATATCTTCACCAAAGGAAGATATAGAACATCTGGTGGGCTTTGCTTCAAGGTATTCAGTAAGTGTTGAAGGTAAAGATCAAAACACCTGATCTGGTGAGTTGTGTCCATTCTCTTACTTTAAGTAAGTTTCTGTAACTGGCACCGTTAATGTCTAACACACCTAAAAGAAGCATTCTTTTCAGTTTTGTCTTGCAAGAACTATGACAATTTTTTTCTTTGAAACTGGGAGTAATTTTTGATGTATTACATCTTCTGAGACCACATCTAAGCTGTTGGCTTTCTCAGTGGGTC
Organism: Cephalophus harveyi; assembly: GCA_006410635.1. Lineage (NCBI taxonomy): Eukaryota > Metazoa > Chordata > Mammalia > Artiodactyla > Bovidae > Cephalophus > Cephalophus harveyi. The sequence goes on along the minus strand of SJYT01048286.1, from coordinate 120,395 downwards.
TAGTGGTAGATTCTACAGTCAAGACCCCCTTTAAGTTTTCAGATGCCTCTTCGATCTTGGGTTATAAACACATACCTATTTCCCCAGCAAAACATGTTAGGAGTTCAGAAAGGGTATGAAATTTGTGGGCAGTTCTGATTAATTTACAACTTATAATCTAATCCTCACTGTCTAGTTTTGAATATTAGAGAAGCTTTGCTATGTGTCCTGTAAGATAATAATTGATCATGGTATCTGCCAAGAGATAAAGATAATTATTAAAAACTTATGTGGTATCAGACCAAACAGAATGCTACAAATCATGAATTTTATCATGTGGATCCATGGGGAATTAAAACAAACTTGTTTTTTTTCTATTGTCATTTTTCCTCAAAGAATGTCAGAAAGGAAATTGAATGCAGTAGTATCTTCAATATTGAAATATACTGGGTAACTGCATAAGTTCTGAAAGCAACATGAACATGTCCTTATCTATATTGAAAATGGGTTGCCAATAATAGTATATTAAAGAGGCAAAGCACATTGTGTTTGCAGGACCAAAATGTTTCTAATGCCTTCAAGAATGAAAAGTTATCGTGCTGGACTTGTTTCAGTCACAGGAATTGTCTCCTCATCCCCTTTGGACGATAGAGTTAAAAGAATCGCAAGAATATAAGTTTAGGGTAAAATGAAGCTAATTTTCATCTTCGCTTCCATTAATAACCAGCCTAAAACAATGGATTATAACTCAACACAGCACTACCATTAATAGGCTTGAAATTTAGGGGCAAAACTGGATATCTGCCTGGAAAGTAGGTAGTGAGATAAATAATGTGGAATCAAACTCCAACCTCAAAAGGCATATTTCAGTTCTGAATGTCTTACTTTGTCATGCAAAGGAAGAAATGTGTGACAATAAGCATAATGCTGTGGCTTAAAAATCGAGAGACCTAAATCTGTTCCCTGCAAATTGCTTTCCATCTTTGATCCTCTCCATTAAGTGAGAAATCATTAAAAATATTTCCCTATCCAGAAATGAAGTTGGTTTTTTAAAAAGAGGTGTAGGGGTAGACCCACCCTTCTCTCAGTACTTTGGATCTACCTGAAACTTTTCCCTTGAGCCTGTGTTAGAACGTACTGTGAAACCTGTGAAAATAATAAAGGCTCTGGTCCTTTAATATTCACTAGGATAGGGGCTTTCCTGGCAGTCCAGTGGTTATGACTCTGCTCTTCCAATGCAGGGGACACAGGTTCCATACCTGGTTGAGGAACTGAGATCCCGCATACAACACGGTGTGGCCAACATATACGGGGTTTCCTAGGGTGCTAGTGGTAAAGAACCTGCCTGCCAATGTAATGTAGGAGATGTAAGAGACACAGGTTCCATCCCTAAGTTGGGAAGATCCCCTGGAGAAGGAAATGGCAACCCACTCCAGTATTCATGCCTGGAGAATTCCATAGACAGAGGAGCCTGGTGGGCTACAGTCCGTAAGGTCGCAAAGAGTCAAACACGACTGAAGCGACTTAACATGCACGCACGCATATATGTATTCACTAGGACTTGCTAAATATAACCTCTAAAAAACAATTTCATAGTTAACTCAGCTATTAAGAGAGAAGAAGGAGCCAGGAGGTCATTCTCAAACACCTAAATATGAGAGAAGGACTTCTCTGCCTCACATTTCTGCTGTTGATGGACAAATTTCTCTGAAAAATACTTCTTTCAGTTTAGGAGAGGAAGTGAGTGATTTCCCAGGAGGAATATTTAGCAATAGTCATGTGGTTCCAAGTGTAAGACAGAAGCCCTTTGTAACTGAGCTTTGTGGGTAAGGAGAGGGGCTGAAGAATGGCTGAAAGGCGGAATCACAGATTCTTTTTGGTAAGTTTGGAATCATTCATTCAAGACTCACAGGAGGAAGAAAGAAACCTTGAGTCCAGAAAACTGACCAATAAAGACAAGTTATCAAAAATGCTTACCTTCAAATTTAAATTTGGATTACAGATATGGCCTCATTGTTAATACTCTAGTAAAGGATTGATAAAAGAATATAGTATTTAACAATTTAATTGTTTCAGTAAATTGTATACAAGCTAAATCTGAGGGAAGACGGTGCACTTTAACCAAATCTCAGGAAAAGCAGGCATGTTGCTGTTGTAACCTTTGTAATACACCACAAATGCCACACACCTCGTGTTCCTGTAAATGCCTTCCTGGAATGCAGAATTCAGATTCTTGTACGCTAAAACTATAAAACAAGAGCCACCAGAGTTACATCCCTGATGGCTCAGATGGTAAAGAATCTGCCTACAATGTAGAAGACCCAGGGGTCAAACCCTGGGTCAGGAAGATCCCCTGGAGAAGGGAATGGCTACCCACTCTAGTATTCTTGCATGGGAAATCCCATGGACAGAGAAACCTGGTGGGCTACAGTCCTTGGGGTCTCAAAGAGTCAGACACGACTGAGCAGCTAACACTTTAACTTTCAGCCACATGGGTACAATTTGCAGTTCCTATTGGGTCCTTTGGCTTTGACCTTCTTGCTGAGTTTACTTAGGCTGAAAGTACTGATTTCTACCCCCATTCCTCATGGATCCCTCTGTGCATATCAGGAGCAATATTAGTAGTTGGTCCTTTGCCCTTATCACTTTTCCATTTGTTTCCCCTCATTTCACTGGTAATTATTAATATAATGTCAATGTCTTTTCTTCCAGTCCTCCTCGCCCTCCAACGAACCTGAATGACACCATGGTGAGCCACATGTCCTCCGGGGCCCCCACGCCCACCAAGAGGTATGTGATGCTTGTGCCTCAGTCCCCACTGGGAGCTGGCTTCTGACCTCTGCCATGAGAAGCAGAGCGTTCCACAGGGCAGAAAGGACTGGCTTTCCTTCTCTTCCTCTGACTGTCTTTTTATATTATCTTCTATGTTTTATCCTCCTGTTTTTTTTTCCCTACTAACTTATAAATATAGCAACTGAAGGAGTCTGCTTTTGAGTGGTGCCTGAGGTGGATACTGTCGCTTTGTGACAACCAGTGAACGTGGTGTCAAAGCGGATTAGGCTTGTTTGCGATATCTTTATTTTTTTAACATTAAACAATATTTTGATGAGCATGAATTTCAACAGTTTTGCATTAAAGTTCTTGGAGAGTCAAAGATCATTTTTGCTTTCTGATTGGACTGCATAAATTGAGCTAATTCCTTATGTTCTCCTACATCATTCTGTATAGAATTTATAAGCATCTAAGTTGAAAAGCCTGAGTTTCTCTCTTAATTATACAAGGACTTTCCTTAGGGTCCTTCAAGGCACTAGAACAGTATACTCCTTTCTCCTCTTTATTTCATTACTCTTCTCCAAAATTCTCTTAGGCGGGGCTTGAAAGAGCTGTATGAAATGGTTGACTTCCCATCTGATTTAAGCTGTTCCCTCACCAGAGCAATGCAGAAAATGTCTCAAGGGCACACCAATAAAAAATTATTTCTAGCAGTCATCGCTCAAAAAAAATATAAAAAACCTTGAAGATATTCCCACCAACTCCCCAAGTCCTTCCTGAAGAAGAGCACTTTGTACTGTAAACCTGAATAAAACTATGTGTACTGATTGCTTTGGATTAATTTAACTATAGAAATGTCACCTACGTAATAATGCTTTGACTTTATATATATAATACTTAAGAGCAATTATGTTTGTTCACATTGGGTAAAACTCCCTGAGCAGTGTTTCCCAGCCTGGAGTGATGAGAAGCATCAGCTGGGTCACTGGCTAAACATACACATTTCTGGGATCACAGATTTCTCAGACCCAGTGGACCCTAAGATCCTGGGAAGCCACATGGTTAGCAAGTATTCCAGGTGATTCCTATCATCAAGCAAATTTGGGAAATAGCCCTAGAAAGAAATGAAGGAGTAAACCGTAGGAATCTGCCACCCTGCAGGAGAGGATTTAGGGACTAAACAAATCGGAGTGACTTGCTAATACAGTGTTACCCACACGGACACTCAGCACCCGGACCAGATGACAGTGGTTGTCTGCAGTCTTGTTGGGACGCTCCAGCAGGACAGTAACTACACTGCTTCTCTGGGGCAAAATTGAGTGGTATGAGCAGTCTCAACTGTGCACAGATTTCTGAGCCCTTTGCCTTTGTGTTTGAATCCTGGCTCTCACCTGACCTTGCGCAAGATTCTTATCTTGGTTGATTTATCTGTAGAATGAGGACAATAATAGTATCTACATTATGGGGTGTGTATGTGAGGATGTAAGATACTGTCCTTGTTATTTAGGAAGTGAACTGAGAGAACAGGTGGGGAGGTGGGGCTGATTTACAGAGGATGCCCTCTCTAAGAGGAACAGAAGGCTTATGAAAGAATGCAAGGCAGTAGAAGCTCTCCCACCTGCCTCAATTTTACAGTCACCTTTGCTGGCCTTAGCTTTTTATAGTAAACACATAACATTCAGAGCCAGACCCAGAATCTAAATATCAACTCAAGAATGTTTCTGTTTCAAAACTTAGAAGACAAGGTAGATTATTGAAAGAAGTCAGCTTGTGGGTTTTACATTTTGTTAGTCGCTCAGTCGTCTCCGACTCTTTGCAGCCCCATGAACTGTAGCCCGCCAGGCTCCTCTGTCCATGGAATTTTCCAGACAAGAATTCTGGAGTGGGTTGCCATTCCCTACTCCAGGGGATCCTCCCCACCCAGGGCTCAAACCCAGTTCTCCTATATGACAGGCAGATCCTTTACCATCTTAGCTACCAGAGAAGTCCAGGTTTTATGTTGTAGCAACGCCATTATATAAGGACTTCACGTCACCTGAGTTCTCTTCATTTACTAGTTTTGTCATCTGACTCCCTGAGGGCCTTAAGTGTATGGTGACCAAGGGCACTGTGCATTTAGGGACCCACAGCTGAATGTAGTTGCTAGAGTCTGTTAGAGGGGGTACATTTTTCTGGATGATATTTCATTGCTTGAGCAGGCTGAAAGAAGGGAGTTGGGAGTAATAATCATCACAGCTCCTCTCTCGAAGGACTGCTAACCTTAAGCTTGATGTTGCTGCATAAAGCCCCAGCTCAGTAGTCAACGGCCAGCTGCCACTGTCAGTCACAAAATATCTACGATTTCTGAAAGTTGTTTCAGATAATACTGTATAACCTGGGTGAATATTTTGAAGTCAGCAGTTCAGCTAGCATCTCTTTCTGGGTAGGCTTCGTCAGTGCTAGCGGTGGTAGTCACAGACTCTCCAGGGGCTGACCAGCGGACCAAGCAAGGCCAAAACCCTAAGAGGCTGGAGCAGAGGCTGAGCTCCATGACTTACCATGAAGAGTAGCTGTTAGAAAGGCTGCGTGGGAACAGGATGCCCCTGTCCAGCAATATTGTCCTTAGAACTTTAGGCGATTTCATTTCAGGATGAAATGATGATATAACATACAGACATTAATTGCATAACTCATAGATCTGGCTCTTCCCGGCCCCAGTTACTAAACCACATAAATTTCAGATTGTGCCCTGTTTACTTTCTCGAGGACTCATCAGTGTTTGTTTTCTCCTCTGAATGTTGTCAGACCTGTGTCTCCAGAGTCTGATAAAAGCCAGGAGCCTGACACGTCATCCCAGTCGTAGATCCTTCCTCTGCCAGGGCAAAGAATCCTCGGGGGGCATAATGCTACTCTCCAGAATGAGGTTTTTCTTTAGAACTCAGCATAAGACATAAATCACTGAGTCAGACAAGAACACGCACAGTATCAAAAACACCCCAGGAAAAAATTAAGTTCCAATTTCTACCTTTCTGATAGGCCATGCATATAAAAATAGTCACAGCCCCAGTGGTGAAAAAAATATTTCATTAGCCCCATAAAAGATGGTCTCAAATGTAATGGTTACTTTTTACAGAAGAAAAACTTATAAATGGCTGAGATGCTGACAATCATGTGAGAAACTGTAAATTATGTACCTGAAAGATTCCCCTCTAGGGATTTGCCCTCCGTAATATTCTTCTAATATTCTCATATTGACATGTCTACAGTTGAAAAGAAATTTCTTCATTGCTTGAGACTGAGTAATTTCTAGAAATGTGCTTCTGTTAAAGAATTAGAACAGTATACTTAAAAACAAACAAACTTTCAGAACTTTAAAACAGACTTAAATTGCCCCTCTGCTAGTTAATTTCCTCTGAGGCTTGCTTCTGCCCCTCTATTTCCCCAAGGTTCAGAATGTGATTACATTATTATGGTCTGCACTATTGTACTATTTTAAGTCATACCTTACATTCAAACCAATATGAAAAATGATGCTGATATTTTTAATGTAATGTATTCTAAAGCTTTGACTTTAATTATTTATACACATAAATGTTTACAATTCTGTCGGCATTTCATATAACTTTGACATCAACAAAAACCTCCAGGATGAAACTTCTGACTGTGCATTTGTTGGGTACAGTAGTTTGAACTCTTTTAACGTCAGGTATTAAAATCTAACTTTAAAAAGCACAAACCCAGTTAAGCCAGATGAAAACATTGTAAAAGTCTTGTGTACAACCTTGTGCGGACTTCCCCGGTGGTCCGGGGATTGAGAGTCCATCTTCCAATGCAGGGGATGCAGATTTGACCTCTGATCGGGGAACTAAGATCCCACATGCCGTGGGGCATCTAAGCCTGCACGCAGCATAGAGTAGCGCTCACACTGCAGCTGGAGAAGCCCCTGGAATGCGCTGCAGCAAAGACCAGCACAGCCCAACAAAAAGAAGAAAGGGAAGAGCAGAGGCTGAGCTGCCACCGGGTGTCCACCCTTGGCTCCTCCATCTCCTGGCTCCTCTCAGAGTGTGGTCTTCATTCCCTCCTATAAAACAGCCACTGCTCAAGGTGCCAGTGGCTTCCAACTCACGTCCTCAGCCTTGTCACTCGAGAGGTTGTGCCTTTCCTCTCTCGGGTTAGAAGACTCCAGGAAAGGATTCTTGTCCTGGATGGCATTACCGCCTATCCTTGTGTGTGTGTGAGATAAGCCAAACTCTCAGACCTGTATCAGGAGAATTGAGGGTGGAGCATTTCCCCTAAAGAAGGTTGTCCTGTCAAGAGCAGCAGAGATCCTGTAAATATAAAAGAAAAATACCAGAGGTTGTTGGCAGAGTGCTGTTTTGCTGCCCAGCACAGAAAGGTGTGCAGAGGTGTGCACATACGCACGCACGTGCACACACACTTCCCTCCCCACGAGCTTTCCTTCCTGACACAGTGCGGCAATATGACTAGAGTGCGCACTCACCTTTCCCGGAGGTCTTATCCACCTCCTGCAGACAGCATGGGGTCTGGGTCATGTCCATTCATCAGGATCAGCTCTTTTGTGATTCATTAACCTAGTCTACCATGGACCGAATGAGAAGTTTTAAGAAGCTCACATCTTTACAACTCAACAGCCACAACTACAGCTCACAAGTCTGTAACAGCAGATATCTGAAAATAGGATAATTGTAATTTAGAGAAGCTGGGGGGAAGGAAAGTCACAGGAAATAGGACATATTAAGCCATATCTGCCCATTTCCTCCTGAAACACCATGAAAATGACAGTCAAGAGATTCTTTTTTTTTAAGTAGAAACCCACAACAACAGAGAAAAATGGGCGAGGAAACAATAGCAAGAACATTTTGGAAGCAGCAAAGCAGATGGCTGAGTGGTAACTGATTTTTCCAGACTGGAGAGAACTAAAACCTAAGCCAACTGAGAAACCCGGAGGAAAGCCCACCGGGGAACGGGAGGGCTCTGTGGGGGGAAATATGGAATGATGGCCCATAGTCTGTGTAAGAAGCACTTACAGCCTCAGAATGTCTACATAACTGGGCACCTGCCTCTGCCCTACCCTGCCAGAGCTGAGATTTATGCCTGTGGTTTCTGGAACAATACAACCCCCATAAAAACCCAACTTGTCCTAATCATCTCACCTTGGTGGGCTGAGGCCACTGGCTTCCAGACAATGTGTCTCTTTCTCTTGGAACATCATATTAAAGACTTCAGGAAAGCCCTGCTGCATCCTGTTATTCCTCTCAAAGTGCCTGGGGCTCCAGCCAGAGGGGCACAAGATCCAAGTCCTAGGATCCCAGAGATTACAGTTTAACCAGTAGCTTTGCTCTGTAGCCATGTAGCAAAGATTGACGTTTTCCCGCCCTGGATGGAGAGTTTTGCTACCATTGACACTTCTCCTTGACTCAGCTAGTTCCAATCAGAGTTACACCCCACTCCCAGTATTAGTTTCTATTGTAGTCATAACTCTTGGCTACAAATAATAGAAGCTCAGTTTGAATTGGCTTAGGGAAAACAAGATTTTTTTGTTTTCGTAACCAGACTGTGGGCAGAGCAGGGGGTAGTGGCTGGGCCCCTTGGCGGACAGAGCAAGGGGAACTCAACTGGCGTAGGTGTTTCCCCCACCCATCACCTCCTCGCTCCTCTCTACTGCACGTCTGCTCCTTCTTCCCTAATGTAACTGTCATTCCACGCAGCAGGGAACAAAGCCAGGAGACCCGTGTGTTGACATTTCGTAACCTCATTACTCTATGTGGATCCAGTTTGAAAACTTTCAATGGAAGTTATACTGGATCCATCCTGGGTCATGTTACCCACCCGGGTGTTTTCTGTTCAGTGGCCCCACCTAGAATAACATGGTTGAATGGGTAGGGGTCAATTCACAAACAAGGGTGAGTCTACTTCCCTGGAGAAGGTGGGGCTGCTGAGGAGACATGTCATTATAAACTTCTTTTTCAGGTGGTTTCTGAAAAAAGTACACATATATTACATCACACCTCCATTTGCATGGATTTGTTTCAGGAGACCTTTGTTCCCTTACCCCCTTAATTTTTCTCAAGGGTTAAATAATTCTTGCTATTCTGTTCAGTTTATGGAGATGATTGTGTGGGACATAGCACCGCCTTTGAGTGGTGAACAGGTAAATACAAGAGCCACAGGTCCTGAGTAAGTCACCAGTTGCGAGGGACCTTAAATAAAGGCAAGATTTTATCGGAGCCTTTTTACTTTAATCCGTACTTCACAAGAAGGAGAAGCAGTTTTTAAAGGCCAGGAGGTGCCGCAGTATAAGTACTACTTCTGAGCTATAGAAACATGACCAAGTTAAGAGGTGAGTTGTCCTGTACTGGTTTTAAAATGGCTTTCTGACTGGGCACCAAGATAAAGAGCTTATCTTGTTATCCACAGAAAACTGGAGTGACAGAGGCCACAGAAGGCTGCCTTTTCAGACTGAAAACAAAAGAGATGTGGGGAGACTGAGAAGAGAGACAGAATGAAATTGGTCAAGGCAGACACTGTGCATGTGTGGACTCGGGCCACTGATTCTCTCTTTCTGTGAAATGAGAAAAATAGAGTTTGGTGGAAAGCAAAAACTAATGAGGTTTTCGGCATCACCCTGAAACAGCTACCTTGTATGAATTCATCGTGACAACCTCTCCAAGGCAACTCAGGAATTATTTTTTCTCCAATTTTTTTTTTTTCCTTGAAAGACAGAAAAGCAGAGTAATTGAAAATTAACACATAATCTTATGGAACTGCAGAATCTCAGTATTGGCACGTTTCCAGAGTCTGTCTGATGGCCTGGGCAGCCTGCCAGTTTTCAGTGGCTTCTGGGTTGGGATTAAATTCCATTTCCATTCAAGCATTTAAGGTAAACCCTTCAGCAGTTCTAACTCAGGTTAGTACAGATTAAAAGCTTGAGTGTTTCCAACTCCATACTTCCAAACTTTGATGTGAATAGTTTGCTCCTCTCATTGAACTGAGGCTTGAGATCCAGAATGTGAGCAAGAATTGCATCCATCGTGGACGGTCAGCAGAGCAGAGGGGAAGAAGGAGCAGGTCTAGGGAGAGAAATCGTGAGTTGAGTGTCCCCACGTTTGGATTGAGATGCTTGGGGGATCTTGGGGGTGAAGACGGGCTTGGTACATTTTGAATGTGGGGGTGCTGAGGAAGGGAGTGGTTGGTTTTCTTTCTGGCTTGAGTTAGGTACCTTTGGTCAAAACACAGAAGGAAGATTTTGGGAGGAAGTTAGCAAGGTTATGTGAGTTAGAGGAGCCTAGGGGACGTCAGGGAACCAGACCATAGCATGAATTCTTGAGATCTAACAAATGGCCAGTAGAACATATACATAGTCAGTCTCTCTCTCTCTCTCTCTCTCTCTCACACACACACACACACACACACACACTTTTACATATGCTTTGGAGGCTGTTGCCTTGGATACCTCTTGACTGTCCCTGCTGCTAAGAAGCTGACTAGGTGCAGCACATTGCTTTCTAATGAGATGCTATTAAAATGCTCCACGAGCTTGGACACATGACAGAAACTCCTATAGCGATGCTCAAATTCCTATGCTGGTCTGGCTTAGACAGACATAGTTTTTCATCCCTGTTCACATCAAACTATAAAAATGTTTCAATTTCTTTTAATAAGCAGACATTTAAAACAAATCAGTGCTGTAGTATAAGGTCTTACCTTTTCCCTGGATCTCATTAGGAAAACTCTAGTCTGCTCGCCACCAATCCAATCTCGTTTTTGCGACCAAAGGGATCTTTCTGAAGTACAGGTCTGAGTATGTTATGCTCCTGGATAAAAATCTTCAGTAGCCCTTCCCTTCTACAGTGCTGTCCAAGAGCATGGAAATGTTCTGTGCTAACCCGTCTGGTAGCCATTAGTCATGTGTGGGTACTGTACACTTGAAATATGACTGATGCAACACAGTGAATTTTTAATTTTACTTAATTTAAGTTAATTTGAATTTAAACAGCCACAGGTGGCTAGTGGCAGTGCAGTTCTGCAAGATGCAATGCACATTCTTCATTTCTGAGCTGACCCTTGCCGTCCTCTACAGCCATACCTATTCCATGGTTTCTACTTGGCATCTCCTCTCAAGAGTTACTTAATCACTCACAGTTCGCCAAGCAGGTCACCGCATATGCTGCTCTGCCTTGGTGCCTCCCATCCTTTTTCCTGTTATTTCCTTCTCTTTGTCATCTAATTCTGCCTTCTCAACTTAGCCTCACCACCTCCAGGAAACCTTCTCTAGTACCCTAAAGCTAGATGAAGTGTTCATCTTCTATGATCTGTAGCATCTTGTACATATCATAGAATTGTCATTAGCCATTTGTTTCATGCTTTTCAAGACCCTACAGAACTGGAAAAGGTCAGTTTTCATTCCAATTCCAAAGAAAGGCAATGCAAAAGAATGCTCAAACTACCGCACAATTGCACTCATCTCACATGCTAGTAAAGTAATGCTCAAAATTCTCCAAGCCAGACTTCAGCAATACGTGAACTGTGAACTCCCTGATGTTCAAGCTGGCTTTAGAAAAGGCAGGGGAACCAGAGATCGAATTGCCAACATCTGCTGGATCATGGAAAAAGCAAGAGAGTTCCAGAAAAACATCTACTTCTGCTTTATTGACTATGCCAAAGCCTTTGACTGTGTGGATCACAATAAACTGTGGAAAATTCTGAAAGAGATGGGAATACCAGACCACCTAACCTGCCTCTTGAGAAACCTGTATGCAGGTCAGGAAGCAACAGTTAGAACTGGACATGGAACAACAGACTGGTTCCAAATAGGAAAAGGAGTACATCAAGGCTGTACATTGTCACCCTGCTTATTTAACTTATATGCAGAGTACATCATGAGAAACGCTGGACTGGAAGAAACACAAGCTGGAATCAAGATTGCCGGGAGAAATATCAATAACCTCAGATATGCAGATGACACCACCCTTATGG
>SJYT01048286.1:93534-107766 GCA_006410635.1 Cephalophus harveyi | reverse complement strand
CAATCCATTCTGAAGGAGATCAGCCCTGGGATTTCTTTGGAAGGAATGATGCTAAAGCTGAAACTCCAGTACTTTGGCCACCTCATGTGAAGAGTTGACTCATTGGAAAAGACTCTGATGCTGGGAGGGATTGGGGGCAGGAGAAGGGGACGACCGAGGATGAGATGGCTGGATGGCATCACGGACTCGATGGACGTGAGTCTGAGTGAACTCCGAGAGATGGTGATGGACAGGGAGGCCTGGCGTGCTGCGATTCATGGGGTCGCAAAGAGTCGGACACGACTGAGCGACTGAACTGAACTGAACTGAAGCTCCTTGAGGGCAACAATCCACCAGGCTTGATCCAGAAACTTACTCCTTTTCTCCAAATCTTGCGGCTGCTTGCCCCTTGATCAGCACTTCTGCTAGGAAAGGGGTTTTCTTCTTCAGTTATTTCAAGTATGTAGCGTCGTATAGCACTGCCTGCTTGTTTCACTGAGGGCTGAGAAATAAAGGACATGGATTGTACTGGAATATCAGGTCCTGATGTGGTACCACCTGGCTCACTCCTGCTGGCTCCTCTTGGTTAGCTGTAACTTCCACTCTTTATCAGTGAGAAACCTGGCTCCCATCAGTCACCATCCGTTTACATTTTTGATCGGTGGCTCATAGTGTGCATAGCAGTTTCAGAATTGCTGATTTATTTTTTAAACAGATGATTGCTAAGTCATATATTATACAACTCATCCATTTAACACATACCATTTAGTGGTTTTTAGTATATTCACAGAGTTGCAAAACCATTACCATGATAGATTTGAGAACATTTTCATTACCTCCCCAAATTGATTTGTTATTTAAAAAAATCTCTGCAGTGTGGAGACTGGACTGTGGAGAACTAGAGTGGAGGAAGAGAAAACAGTCACGAGGCTCTTGGAGTAGCCCAAGTGGCCCTGGGGGAGGACTTCCAGACGAGAGAGTGTGGCAGCAGTGGGCGTGGCAAGGGTGGCTGGTGTGGGGATCTGTTCTGAAAGTAGAGCCTGCAGGACCTGGTTAAGAGATTAGATGTGAAACGTGAGGAAAAGAGAGAAATTAAGAAGACTTCTCAGCTTTGGGGCTTGTTGACTGGGTGAGTGAGAATGCTGTTTATTTAAACAAGCCAGTTGGGGGAGTGGCAGGTGAATAAGGAAAGTGTGGAGAATTGAACTGTATTTTGAACATGTTGTGCTTGAGATGCCTGTTAGGCAGGCAAGGGGAGATGCTGAACCGGCATCAAATTTACATGATTCTGGAGCTCTGGGGAGAGGTCAGGGCTGGAATACGAAGTTGAGAAGATTACAGGTAATGCCTTTTATGGAAGATTGTTCTAAGAACAAACAGAAGATCTGTATAAGTCTCTGATGGGTCACAGTACTTTGTTAATAGTAACTACTATGTTATGGTATTTAATCCTCCCAACACTCTAAAGTAAATATTTCAAGAGGTAGATTTTATATTATTATGATTTTACAAATGAGAAGACTAAGACATAGAGAGGTTAATGTCCAAGCTCACATGGCTAATAAGTATCAGAGTTTGGATTAAACCCAAGACTGCCTGACTCCTGTGCCCGAGTTCTCGGTTGCTATGCTCTGCTGCCTTTTACTTAGTAAATAATTCTGCTACCAGGAGTGCACACTGGCTCTAGCATGCTTGCTTGTAGTGTCTCTGACCTTGTCCCACCCCTGCTTACCCTTCATCCCAACCACCCAGCCCCTCACACTGCCCCCCCACCCGCCATCAGATCCCTTCCTCTTGCTACCTGTGCCCATGGGTGTGTTCTTAACCTTGACCAAAAGCGCCCTCTCTTGCTAACACTGGAGAGTCTGCTGGAGCTACAAGACTGTCACCTAGGATCCCAAGCCTCTGTTGCCTTGGAGAGCCATTCTCATACTGCAGTGTGCAGCTGGAGCCCTGGAAGCTTGTTTCAAATGCATATTCCCAGGCCTCATTCCCAGGTAATTTGATTCAGCAGAAGCTTGAGGGTTCTAAAGGAAGAAGTCTGGGGAAATGTGTTTTTAGAAATCCTGCCTTTGACCCTGCAGTCCCATCAGGACCTTCTGTCCCCAACTATGTTCATTATTACCGTTGGTTTAGAGCTGGGAGATGCCTTATGAGGGAGAGAACTCTCTTTAGGGTACCCGGGGGGAAATTTATTCATCTCATGGCCACTTCTCTTTTTAACTTCGGTTCATTTTAATCACCCTTGACTTTGCTGGTCTCCCTATTGGGTAAAATTCTGCTATTACTTCCTCTCATAGGAGAACACTGTCCTTATCATCATAACACTCATTACACTTGGAGTTTTCCTTATTTGTGTGATCATCTCTTTTCTACTTGACTGTTGCTCTCTTGATGTTAACAGTCAAGTAGAAGAATCCATGTCTGGGTTTTGCTCATGTCCTCCTGTCCTGGCACAGTGCTGACTCTAGTCAATGCTCCAAACATTGACTCACATGCCCAATCTCCATCAGAAGTGCCATCCAAACTATGTGTATTCAGGCATGCAAATCACCTGCTTTTATGGATTGAATTAACTTTTGATAGCTTAGAAATAGAACAGTTATTTTCATTATTTTATTTGTTATAGGATTCCAAAATATTCCAAAGTATTGACTTTGTTTTAGAAAAACGGAGTTCTAAAGCAAGCTCTGTTTGTAACTTGGGATTGCATATGTGTGGCATATACACATTGCAGCACATTTAATGCATGTATGCATAATCAAAAAAGAAAGAGTTTATCAAAAAGTAAATCTAAAATACAGGTATATTTTTGAACGTGAGTAAAATGACATAACATCCATTGTTGTTCAGTTGCTAAGTCGTGTCTGACTCTTTGCAACCCTATTGATTGCAGCACGCCAGGCTCCTCTGTTCTTCTCAGCTATCTCCTGGAGTTTGCTCAGATTCATGTCTGTTGAGTCGGTGATGCCTTCTAACCATCTCATCCTCTGTTGTTCCCTCTCCTTTTGCCTTCAGTCTTTCCCAGCATCAGGGTCTTTTCCAATGAGTTGGCTCTTCATATCAGGTGGCCAAAGTATTGGAGCTTCAGCTTTAGCATCAGTCCTAATAAATATTCAAGGTTGATTTCCTTTAGGATTGACTGTTTTGATCTCCTTGCAGTCCAAGAGATTCTCAAGAGTCTGCCCCAAACAAAATTGTCGGAAAATTCATGGGCATTTAAATTCCTCATTTGCCATAAGCAGCTACTGTTAATGCTTTTCATTTTGGCTTAGATCCCTAATTATCTGGCAGACAACACTAGTTCTGAATAGCAGTCTTCGTATCACACTAAAATGGAGTTTAATGGACTGTTGCTTCTATAGTAAAAGTCTCCAATTTCTGTTCTGCCATTTCCTTTGGAACACATCATGGTCAGATTTTCATGCCCGTTACTCTGCCAAAACTACTTTTGTCAAGGAGACCAGAGACTTTCATATGCTAAATCCAGTGGTGAATTCTCAGGACTTACAGGCTTGACCTGTCCGTGGCATTTGATGTAGATGATTGCTCCCTTATACTTGAAATACTTTCTGCGCTTGCCTGTAGATACTATGCTTTTCTGGCTTTTTTTCTATTCCTTCTCAGGCTCCTTTGCTGATTTTTCCATACCTCTTTGACCTATAAATGTTAGCATACCAGAGGGACCACTTCTCTTTTCTGTCTGTACTCAACTCACTATAGATGATCCCATCCATACTCATGACTTGCGATAAAATCTGCATACTAGTTACTCTAAAACTTTTTCTGACTGAGACTTTTTCCATGAACTTTCACCTTTTCCCTCACATATCTTCCTCCTAATCAATACCTTCACTTGGGTATTTAATATATATTTCATAACTAGGATATTGTAAACTCAATTCTATATCTTCTCCCACCAAATCTGCTTCTCCCATATTCTTCCCCATCTTTGTGAATGGCAATCCCATTTTCCTAGTTGCTTGGTCAGAATCGTTAATTTTTCTCCTAAAACTAAACTGTCAGGTTATTAAATCTATCCAAAATCACTGTCAAAGTCTATCTAATATCCTGTTATTTATTATCACTTCTACAGCTACTATTTCCTAGCCACTCTTGTCTCTCATCTGGAATGTCAAACTGCCTTCTAATTGACTGCTTCTTCCCCCTGCTCTCTGGCACTTTATACTTCCTGTAGCAAATGATCCTATTAAAATACAAGTTACACCTCACTTCTGCTCAAAACCTTCCAGTAAATTCTAATTTCAGAGTAAAAGCTAAAGCTTTTGTCCTGGTATGCAGGATTATATAACCTACTTCTCAATCTGTCTGCCATAAAGACCCAGCTTTGTTTTGAATTCTAGTTTGAAGTGGACTGATACTTTACAAAGATATGATAAAAATAAGTTACTACAGAAAGAACCTCCACTCTGGTCATGGTGAACTAACTGGTATCAGATTAGCTCTCTCATTATAAACCACTGGAAAACTGGTCTGAATGTAAAAACAACAGTTTTCAGGAATTAGACAGTAAGTAATGTAGGACTGATCCCTGAGATGGAAAACAAGTGAGATAGCCCCATGATTGCCCAGACTTTCTGCAGGAATGCATTTGCCAGACACCAGTGCAGGATATAAGCAGAGCAAGGCAGTCTTGCTTAGAAAAAGAAAGTAGAGATTGGAGTTGGGGAGCAAAATTTGCCAAGCAAAACACCAGAGAGGAGTACATGTGCAGAGAAAGAGCTCCATAAATCTGAAGAGCTAAGCTGCACTTGCATGTAATGGGATTTCACAAGATCTGAGAGAGAACAACCCCTGGGGATTTGAAAGTGGAACAACTACCTAAGCTCACACTGTTAAGTTCTAACCAACATATATAGTTTGAGTTCTAACCAACCAAAGTAAAGAGACAAGATTGAATGCTTGAGGCACTCAGTAAAGACCCCAGAAGGACCACATCTTCAGAGTGGGTCAAATTAGCCCTAAATAAAGTTACTCAAGATCTGCACTAATGAAGCTTCAGCCTCAAAAGGATCAAGCTGTTCACGAGGAAATTCACTGCCATTCTTAAGAGGAAGACAACAAAATCCAGACATTCAGCAACATAATACTCAGCATTTGCACCATTCAGTGGAAAATTGGAAGACATAGGAAGAGGCAGGAAAGTGTGACATGTAACCAGGAGACAATGAGTCAACATAACAGAGCCAGAAATAACACATGTGATGCAGCTAACAGACATGGACTTTCAAGCATCCATGATAAGTATCAAAAATATAAAAGAGGAACTTGCGTGGTGGTGCAGTGGTTAAGACTCCATGCTCCCAGTGCAGGGTGCCAGGGTTCCTTCCCTGGTCAAGGAACTAGATCCCACATGCCGCAACTGAGGGAAAAAAAAAAGATCCTCCATGCTGCATCTAAAGGTCCCATATGCTACAGTGAAGAGTAAAGATCCTGAGGGGCATGACTAAGACCTGGTGCAGCCAAATAGTAAATATTTTAAAAATATGTTTATAAAAGAAAATATCAACATAGTGTGGAGAAAATATGAGAAATAAAAAAGAACATAGTATAAATATGATTGGAATTTTTTGCATGTATAGTCTACTTCCATTAAAACCTTTAAAATAAAAAAAAATAGAGTTTACAGGGTTAAAAGGGATTATACTGAAAAATTCAGTGAATGGACTTAAGGGTAGGTCAGAAATTACAAAATGAAAATTTATTGAACTTAAAGACAAAGCAATACAAACTATCTAAAATGAAGCAGAGAGAAAAACATTTGAAAAACAGAGCCTCAGTGACCTTTGGGACAATGTCAAACAGTCTAACAGAAGGGGAGGAAAATAATTGTTCATGGAAATAATTTTTTCCAAATTTCTGAATAAATTTTTACATATTTTATAAAAACTGCAAGCACACAGATACAAGATGATCAACAAACTATAAGCAGAATGAACACAGAGAAAAACATGCCAACACACATCACAATCAAATCGCAAAAAAAGAAAAAAAACACAGTGATAAAGAGAAGAAATTAAAAGCAGCTAGTGAAAAAAAGACGTTACATATGGGGAACAAGGGTAAAATTTTCCAATGAGTTCTCAATGAAAATAATGCAAATTAGAAAATAGAATGATGTCTGAAAGTGGTGAAAGAACTCAGTTTTATTCTCTCTAAAATATAGAAATTTCCTAGCTTTATCCACTGAAAAGCCTAGAAGAGGTGACAACCCAAGAACAGTGAGCACTCTAGCACCATGATTGTGGCTTCTGAATGCCCTTTTTCAGTAAAAGGGACCTGGGACCCTTGGAAGAATGGTTGATTCTAAGTGTGGAGCAGGATATATACAAGATGAGATTGAGGCATCTTATTGTACAAACAGGGAAGCTAATAAGCTCCAGTGAAGCCTGCTTCCTGGGGTTCCCAATGGCCAAAGTTACGACAACGACAATTTGAATGCCATTGTAACGGATTGAAGCACATCAGATACACAGAAATCTATGAGTTTATAATGATATTAAGACAAATAAAAACCCGCCTAAGGCACTAGCTCATTTTTCTGTTGTTGCTGTTAAATAAGAAATATTAACTATTTGTTTTACCTTTACTGAATGAGCAGCATTTCACAGTAAGCAAATAGAAGAAATGAATAAACATGCAAAAGATGATAAAACTAGAAAGTCAACCTTTTGTAACCCCTCATGAAGTAATGTATCTAGGCAAGAATCATTTTAAGTGCTAAAATTATTAGGTGAAAAGTTGATGGGCATGTTTGTAATAGAGAGATGTAACCAATAGTATCTGAATCCACTGATCAGTATTTCTATTCCGCTCCATTATGTACCTCCTGTTTGATTTATAAGTACATCATATTATATATGATGGAGTCTAGCCCTGTCTCAATAACAAAAGCAAAAACTTTAGTACAGCATCTAGATCTGGCCCCACAGGGGCTAGAGAAACAAGTTTAATGATGCCTCCAAAATGTAGGATATGCAGCAAGGTAATCTGTTTTCTTCATAAGTAGATGACAGGGAAGAAACAGGGAAAAGGAAGAACTGTTACAGATTAAAAACAGAACGTGAACGTGAAGTTGCTCAGTTCTGTCCGACTCTTTGTGACCCCATAGACTGTAGCCTACCAGGCTCCTCTGTCCATGGGATTTTCCAGGCAATAGTACTGGAGTGGATTGCCATATCCTTCTCCAGGGGATCTTCCCGACCCAGGGATCGAACCCGGGTCTCCCTCATTGTAGACAGACGCTTAACCATCTGAGCCATCAAATCCCAACATAAAAAACAAAAAAAACATATCAACCAAATGCAAAGTGTGGACCTTGTTTAGATCTTGACTTTAACTGTAAAAGGATATTTTTTAAGGTTTAAATTTTCAGATGGACTAAGATATTCAAGAATTTTTGTTAATTTTTTCAGATGTGATAATGGTGTCGAGATTGTATAAATTTTTTCTCTGATGTACAGACTCAAGTATTTGCAGGCGAAATAAATTGGTGTTACTCTAGCCACGCCCTCCTGCACAAAATGTTGGAAAAAGGAAGAATAAATTAAATAAGTTGATGATGTTGATCTTTGTTGAACTTTATGATGGGTCCATGAAGTGTGCATGCTCAGTAACTTAGTTGTGTCCAACTCTTTGCCACCCTGTAGACTGTAGCCCGCCAGGCTCCTCTGTCCATGTATTTTCCAGGCAAGAATACTGGAGTGAGTTGCCATGTCTTCCTCCAAATGGTAGTCATTAAATAACTTTTTCTGTAAGAAACAAATCGCCAGTCTATGTTCGATACAGGATACAGGATGCTTGGGGCTGGTGCACGGGGATGATCCAGAGAGATGATATGGGGTGGGAGGTGGGAGAGGGGTTCAGGATTGGGAACTCATGTACACCCGTGGCTGATTCATGTCAATGTATGGCAAAACCAATACAATATTGTAAAGAAAAATAAAGTAAAAATAAAAATTTAAAAAATAATAATAAATAAATATTAGCTGAAAAATAAAAATAAAATAAAGTGACCCTGTAACAGTCACACACAAAAAAAATAATAATAAGTTTTTCTATTTTGTGCATATTTTAATACTTCTCTAGTGAAAAGTTAAAAAAAAAAAGAAAATGTGCTTAAGGACTTTCCATATATCTGTAAGAGAAAGCCTCACTCAGATTGTATGCAACATTGTCAATTAAATACAGTTCTAACAAGTTTTGTATAAGTATCAGTTTTATGGGAGAAAATAGAATGATGCTCAAGGCAGTATCCTTGTAGAAATAAAAAGGTTTGATTGGTAACATGAAGTAACTGAAAACTCTGACAGGTAGACAGAAGCCATAGGAGCATTAAGGGGCCACTCAGTGATTAAATGGACCCACTCTGCCTCAGTTTTCCTGCCAGAGGGCATTCCCTACAAGATGCATCCATCACAGAGCCCAGCACCTGGGCAAGCCTGGTGGGTAAGGCTCCTCAGTGGCCCCCTCATTGGTTTCTCCTTCTCACGGGCTGTAGTAGCAGCCCGCCCACCAAAGCCATTTTCAAAGGGGCTGCTTTTGTTGAAGGGATTGATGAGATGTATTCCCTATGGTCTAACACCATATTCCATTATGCCTTGTGGTTTTTCATTGTTTTCCTTATCATGATTTTTTTGTTGTTCTATTTTTCTTTGACGTTTGCCCATTTTAATCCATGTTCTTTTCTCGCTCTGTATGTGTTTGTGTCATGCTTGCTGTCTTTGCCTCCGTTGTTCCTAGGTTACAGTATAGCCAGGATATACCCAGTCACTTGGCTGATGAGCATGCACTGATAGCCTCCTATGTGGCCCGTCTGCAGCACTGTGCACGGTCAGTGGGAGAGCAGCAGCCGGCGGGTGGCCAAGGGCTGATCGGAGGGAGGGAGAGCTCTGTTACTAGGGGCTGCCAGCTGGAAAATACTCTGCATGTGGGGTTTTTCTTGAGAAGCTACCAGCTATGTTTGGCAGGGTTTAAATAATTGCTAAAGCATTAGCTTCTAAAAGAGAAGGAGCCTTGCCAAGCCTGGGCACTTACCTAAACACAGTCAGAAATTCTTCTTTAAAGTGAAGTGCTCTTCCTTCCTTGAGACTACACTTAAAAAGAGTGTAAACCTCAGAGATGTGCAGTCCCAAAGCCGTGTATTCACAGAGGTATTTGATAAAACCTTTTCCTGTTCATTCTTGCCTAAATAATGAGATCTTTCAATCAACATTCAAAGTCTAGGGTTGATCAGCTCACCTTGTCTAATGTGGAGGCTTTGACACCATCACCTTGTTACATCTTTATGTGTTGCATCATCATCCGTTCCCCAAAATCTTATCATTGTTGATGATTTAAACCAGTGATTTTCAACAGTGGTATTGAGTCATTGTCACCTGAGAGACTTTTACCAAATCATATATGCTGCTGCTGCTGCTGCTGCTGCTAAGTCGCTTCAGTCATGTCCGACTCTGTGCGACCCCATAGACGGCAGCCCACCAGGCTCCTCTGTCCCTGGGATTCTCCAGGCAAGAACACTGGAGTGGGTTGCCATTTCCTTCTCCAATGCATGAAAGGAAAAGCGAAAGTGAAGTCACTCAGTCATGTCTGACTCCCAGCTACCCCATGGACTGCAGCCTACCAGGCTCCTCCGTCCATGGGATTTTCCAGGCAAGAGTACTGGAGTGGGTTGCCATTGCCTTCTCTAAAACCATATATACCTCCTCATATTATAATAATTATATGTATTATAATTAGAAACTACTGTTAATATGGGAATATGTCTGATCCCTCAGTGGGTTATGGTGGAAAAACATTTGATAACCACTAACTCTAGCAAAGTTAACCCTTTAAAAGAGTTACTAGCAGACAAAATGCCATTGCATTCAGATAGACCCAAAGTCACCTGTCTAGTCCATGCCCACTCCTGCCACCATTCTGCAAGGAGAATGGCAGGTAAAGTTTAAATAATCTAAAGCCATCCCTCCCCTTTCTATGGCAGCAGAGAAGAGTCTCTGTGCCAAACAGCCTGAGATTCTTACTCTGAGAGAGAAAACTAATTTATAAACTTAAACACGTGGGAGAGGCTAGAGACTTAAATTTTGATCATAGCTTTGCCCTTAACATGCCTTGGCTCCACAGGAAGCGCTTATTCCCCGTGATAACAGAAAAATAAATTAATAATCAACTTTAAAATATGTATAATTGAAAAGGACTGTTTTAAGTACTATACTTTACAGCACTTTGCATAGTTTTCCCAGTATGACCAAATGGTGTTTATTACTTTCAAGCATTTACCTGTCTCTAAAGCATTAGATTATAGGGTTTTCCTATCTCCCAGCTATAATTAATAAACTTATTCTGTGGAGGGGAAGGGCCTGCAAATTGTGCATTGTTTCATAGAGAGATGATTTCTGAGCACTCTGTCCCAGTCCCTTGATATCTGGGAAAAGAGTTGTCTCACCCCAGCAGGACAACTTATTTAATATCAGTAAGGGCAGTTGTCCAAGTGATTAAAAGTTTCCATGGTGAATATAGCAGCAGACACTACTACCTGATATTTCAGCCCAGGAAGATGTATGCTAGGTTTACCTGGGACCCTCAAGTCTCATGGCTTAGAGATTAGGCTCCCTGGGTGAGAATCGGTGGCCAGGAGCCCTGGAAGAACGTGAGGATTGGGTGAGTACTGCATCTCTTCTTGATTCATAGTTGAAGGAACTGAGCTTTGTACAGAAATTTCCAGGCTAACTATTGATAATTCTGAATATTGAGATTTAAAATCAGCTGAAGTAGAAGAAAAAGGAACCTTTTTAATTTCCCTTGTAGTTTTCATTGACCTTAAAAACCTGTCATCAAAGAAAGTTCTAGTTTCTGGCTAGAAAGCATGGCCAGTTAAAGCGACCATGTCCTCCATACTCAGGTAGGAATGACAGGTCAAATCGACCTTCCTAGGGAGAGGGAATGTGATGGAGAAGGAGGACCTCTTTTGCAGAGAGGAATTTATTGTGTCACAGAGGACAGCTGCTGTAAGTCCCATTTTTTAGGCTGCTGTTCCCTCCATAACAGTATCTACTTGTTTTGGTAAATGTTCTTTTTGTTGTTATTTAAAAGATAAAGAGAGTCCTCTTGTTTCAGACAAACATAGGCATAAGTACTATAATTCAGCCCTGGCCTTGGGGCCCTAACCCTAAAGTATTAAAGCCAACCATTGGTAGCATGTTCTTATTGCAAGATCATCTTTTGAGAAATGATTGTATTAATATATGCTAGAGACGGACACTTGTACACCTAAAATTATATAGTGTTGAGAAGTGTCATCAGCAGAAGACCATGACGTTGACAGTGGCAGCACATTAAAAAAAAATTCATCCTAGAGGAAAGACCAAGTGAAGCTTAAAGAGTTAGTCACAGAGATAGAAATACAGGATGGTAAAAAAAAATATATATATATATATATAGTTGATTTGTATATGAAAAGTCCAGATCTCTATTGATTTCCCTCCATTCTTCCCAGATTCTCTTCAGTAATTCTAACAAGGTTTGATGAATATTGAACTCATGTCTTTAAATTTTTTCATATTTCATATTTTGTCATACTGTTAAATTGCAATCAAGGGTTTGGAACTCCAGGAACCTGGAGCCAAAGTAGAAATAAGCCACAACAGTCATCTCTCATCAGTTAGTCATCATCATCATTGTTGTCTTAACGCTTCTGTCAGAACTGAAACAAAGTAGAATTATATAGCCACAGTGCTGGTTAATCTAGAAGTGCCTTATATGGATAAGTAGCAGTTGACATCACATCCTAAATTAAAGATGTCAACCATAATCAGCAGAAGGTTGTATATGAGCAGAGCATATATGCAGAACTAGCCTCCTCCTCAAGAATCCTTTTATCCAAGGTCGTGGCACTACCTTAGTGGAAAATGAGAGTGAAAGTCTCTCTGTCATGTCCGACTCTTTGCGACCCTGTGGACTAAACAGTCCGTGGAATTCTCCAGGCCAGAATACTGGAGTAGGTAGCCTTTCCCTTCCCGAGGGGATCTTCCCAACCCAGGGATCGAACCCAGGTTTCTACGTTACAGGCAGATTCTTTACCAGCTGAGCCACAAGGGAAGTCCAAGAATACAGGAGTGGGTAGCCTACCTTAATGGAGTTTAAAATTTTTAGAATGCTGGAACTCTTGTAAGGAGTAAGAGAGTGAATTAATTCACTCAAGTTGGGGCTACAGTTGTAGAACAAGCGTGGTAAAAGAAGAGAAGGAACATTGGAGGGGAGCGTTTGATACCATGGAGTCTTCCCCCACTTTGTCATATTGTGAGCCTGCGCTAGCTTAGGTTCCTCAGTTTTGTTCAGCCAGTGTTAAGTGTACTCCCCAGCCCTGCTTTTTGTGATGCTTTAGTTTTCTCTTGGTCTTTTTGAATTCAAGACCTATATCTAATGTCATGAGGTTTTCTTAAAACAATCGATTGGAAATAGCTCCCTAGGCTCTATAGATGCCCTTTTTTCAGCCTTTGCATTCAAACAGAAGTGTCCCCTCTGAGGGTGTAGGAGCAACAGGGATATCCTGCCCAAGAGAGATGTTATGCATGGCCTTGTCATTTCTCTAAATCCCTTTGGTCTCAGAAGACCATTAGTATCTATGATTCAGGTCTTCATTTCTTTTGTTACCATTCTTTTTCATAAACATTTCTCCCATCTGTTCTTTCTGAGAAAGAAGCAAGAGTAGGGGTTGTTTAATCGATACCTGTTGAATTTTTATCTCCTTGGCAGTGTCCTGGACAGTCCTAGCCGACTGGATGAGGAGCACCGGCTTATAGCCCGCTATGCTGCCCGGCTGGCTGCAGAGGCAGGAAACGTGGTAAGTAAATAGAGGATTACAGGAGAGTAGCAGAAATTTACATTATTTTAATATACAGATGGAAGGGGAAGGGTAACCATGAAACTCTGGAGAGTAGATACCTCAGAGACAGGAGGCAGGAAACAGGTTTAAGGAAGGGATTGCAGTGGTCTTTAATTTTATCCATAATAACCGCTTTTAAAAATCAGTCAGTAAAAGAAAATCAAAGAACCAAAATTTAGTTCTTTAAAAAGATTGATAAAATTAATAAGCCCCTAGAAATCCTGATCAAAAAGAAAGGGAAAAGGATATGGAAAAAAGAGAACTGTTATACACTGTTGGTGGGAATGTAAATTGGTGAAGACTATGAAAAACAGTATGGAGGTTCTTTAAAAACTAAAAATAGAACTACCATGTGATCCAGCAATTCCACTCCTGGGTGTATATCTGGAAAATAATGAAAACACTAATTCGAAAAGATACATGTACCCCAGTGTTCATGGCAGCACTATTTACAATAGGTAAGACATGAAAGCAACCGAGTACCCATCAACAGATGATTGAATTAAGAAGGTGTGATTCACACACACAAGCTGGAGTATTACTCAGCCATACAAAAGAATGAAATGTTGCCATTTGCAGCAACATGGGTGGACCTAGAGGATATTATGCTTAGTGAAATGTCAGACAGAGAAAGAGATTCTCTACAATATCACTTAAATGTGGAATCTAAAAAATAATACAAGTAAGTGTATATGCAAAACAGAATCAGACTTGGGACTTCCCTGGTGATCCAATGGCTAAGACTCCATGCTCCCAGTGCAGAGGGCCTGGGTTCGATTCCTGGTCAGGGAACTAGATCCTCTAGGCTACAACTAAAGATCCAGCATGCCACAGCAAAGATCCTACATGCCCACCACTGACTTGGTGCAACCCAATAAATAGATAGTTAAAAAACAAAATGGGAACAGACTTACAGACATAGAAAACAAACTTGTGGTTACCAAAGGGTAGGAGGGACAAGTTTTGGATATGGAATTAGAAAATACTATACATAAAATAAATAAGCAACAAAGATTTACCATATAACACAAAGAAATACACCTATTATCTTGTAATAACCTTAATGGAATGTAACTTGTAATAACCTTAATGGAATGTAACCTGCAAAAACCCTGAATCATTATACTATATCAAGACATACTGAAACCATACTCACAGAAAACTAGTCAATCTAATCACACTAGGACCACAGCCTTGTCTAACTCAATGAAACCAAGCCATGCCTGTGGGGCAACCCAAGACGGGCAGGTCATGGTGGAGAGGGCTGACAGAACGTGGTCCACTGGAGAAGGGAATGGCAAGCCACTTCAGTATTCTTGCCTTGAGAACCCCATGAACAGTATGAAAAG
>SJYT01048286.1:22295-90621 GCA_006410635.1 Cephalophus harveyi | reverse complement strand
TGACTCACTGGAAAAGACTCTGATGCTGGGAGGGATTGGGGGCAGGAGGAGAAGGGGACGACCGAGGATGAGATGGCTGGATGGCATCACGGACTCGATGGACGTGAGTCTGAGTGAACTCCGAGAGACGGTGATGAACAGGGAGGCCTGGCGTGCTGCGATTCATGGGGTCGCAAAGAGTCAGACACAACTGAGCGACTGAACTGAACTGAACCTGAAACTAACACAATATTATAAATCAACAATACTTCAGTTTAAAAAATATATAAAAAAGGAAGAAAGAAAATGCAAATTACCAATATTAGGAATGAAAAAAGGACATCTCTACAAAGCCTATGAACATTATAAGGATGGCAAGAATATTATGAATATCTTTGATATTATGAATAAACTTGATGACTAGATGACAAATTTCTTGAAAGATACAAATTTACATAATTGACATAATAAATGGAAAATCTAAATAGTCATAAATCTGTTAAATTGAATTCATAGTTGACTTCAAAAACTCCAAGCCCAGATGTCTTAACTGTTGAATACTATCATATGTTTAAGGAAGAAATAATAACAATCTGGCACAAACTTTCAGAAAATAGAAAAAGAAGGAACACTTTCCAAGTCATTTTATCAGGTCACCATAACTTGAATCCAAAACAATACAAGGCCGTTACAAGCCAAGTTCTGTCATAAGCATAGATGCAAAAATCCTTAAGAAAATATTAGCAAATTGAATCCAGCAATATATAGAAAGGATAATATTCCATGATCAAGTGAGATTTATCCTAGGAATGCAAATTTATTTAACACATGAAAATCAGCCAATGTCATTCACCGTATTAGCAATTTAAAGAAGAAAATTATAATACTTCAATAGGTGCAGAAAAGGCATTTTAACAGTCAGCAAGACTATATAAGATTTCTTAGAGGGATTACAGGAATCACAAACCACTGGGTCCAATATTGTTCTGGAGTTCTGGAGTGAGATTAGACTGGACAGGCAGGCCAAGATCTTAAAGGACAATATTCCACAATGTATTGTGTACTAATTTATGTTTACTCCTTCCTAGGGAAATAGTTATGAAAGCTGCCAATAGAGAGTTTTGCTTTGTTTCTCTCTCAAAATGTAATTTATTCCTTTGGGTTTGTTTAGACTTCAAAATCTTTTCCTTGAGAATCTAATAAGTCATACATCTGACTCTAACATTCCAACTCTAAAGGTTAGGGAAATGGAACAGAATTGGGGGGGGAAAGTCTTGGAAAAAGACTAGTTTTATTTGATTAGTTAAACCAGTCACAAATATTTATTATTTTAGAAATTAAAACTTACAAATAATATTAACTTTTTTGAGATGGAGTAGTGTTGTGGTTGGAGTTTTAAAATTAAGTATACTTAATACCATTATACAGTCTTGCTGACTTTAGTACTTTTTAAATTTTGTAAATAAAAGCTCCAAAGCCATTTGACCCTGAAAAGGAGATCCTAGTACTCCTTTACTGCAAACAAGATAAATCTGTTTACACCTGATAGTTTCTGATGCCAATTCTCTAATTCATGTGAAAAATGATCCTTGTTAGAATGGTCTTGAGACTAAATTCTGAAATGGCCCCCTTTCATCTTCAGTTTATTTTCCTAAGTGTAGTTATCTTATAAATATTGGGTCTCTCAGGGTGGAGTCTTCTTAACTAGATTTCTATTAAACAGACAACTTCTAATCTGCTAATCTCTCACTGATACAAGTGCTTTGCATAAAGTGGGTGTAGTGCTCAAAAGAATTTATTTATAGCCTGCCAGATAGGCTTTGTATTGATTTTTTTTTTTTTTTTTCCAAAACACTTCACAAAGAAAGACCATTAAATCACTTTAGCAGCCGGCGTTACACCCTATGAAGTGCTCCAACATCAGACCCTCACATCTCCCCAGGTGGCAGACATGGCCACGGAAACCTCTTCCAAACAGAGACTGATCCCAAACAGAGAATTTGTAGATTGCTTAGATGAACCAAGAGAGCAAATTTGTTTTCCTGAACTGCCTAAACTCCTTTTTAAAGCAGAAATACAAGGTCTGGCAAATCTTAAAATTTCAACACAAACATCACTAGCATTTGATGTAGTCAGATGGTTTTTTGTTTATTTGTAAAGTTTCTTTATGAGAAAATTAAAAACTCACTATGGACAACTTGGAAGAAAAGTGAAAGGAAAAGGAAACCATTATCCGTTGTCATGCTATCTAACATTTACACATTTTTGAGATTTTTTTTCACAGAGCCCAGTCCCAGACTTCACAGCCTCATCATCATGTCAGCTGCTACACCCATACACTATTCCAGATATATCCTTATGGCTTCTTAGAATTAAAGATAATGGCATTTTCATGTGTGTTTGGCACACATGTGATGACTTTAAACCCCTACAAAATCGTCATTGTCAAACCTAGCTACATATTATAATCTTGTGTGCAGCACTTAAAAAATATAGAGATTCTTGGCCTTGCCTCAAATCACTGAATGCAGAATCAATGGGTTTAGCAGGGTCTATTGATTTTCATTTAAAAAGCAAAAAGAAAACTTTCAGTCTTTTGATTTACAGTTACCTTAGGAACCACTGCCCTCAAAAACATTACTGGGTTTTTGAGAGAGGGAAATATTAATAATCCATAGCTCTCCAGTTAGTCTAGGCAAGGCTGAGGTGCTGGGAGGGCTGCCCTGGGATGCCGTGAAGTCTAACTGATAGCAGGCATATCTCTGTAAAACTCATTCTGCCAAGTTCATCCAGACAGGAAACTTCCAGTCTCTTTTCAGGAGGCTCCAGAAGTGCATCCCAGCAGATGACAGTTTGCTGACTATGTTGCCTTTCCTTGGTTTAATGGTTTTTGTTGTTCACTCGCTTAATTGTGCTTGACTCTTTGCAACCCCATGGGCTGCAGCAAGCCATCCTTCCCTATCCTTCTCTATCTCCAGGAGTTTACTCAAACTCTTTGAGTTGGTGATGCCATCCAACCATCTCATCCTCTCCCACCCTCTTCTCCTTTTGCCTCTAGGCTTTCCTAGCATCAGTATCTTTTCCAATTTGCCCAGTTTTGCTCAGTGAGGTTTTGTTCCTTATCCTGTATTTTTCAGCTGTATCTCCATCTCATTAAAAATGATGGAGCTCTGTAAGATTACCTAAACCTGAGAGAATACTGAAGTGGGTGAAAGTGAAGTCGCTCAGTCGTGTCCAGCTCTTTGTGACCCCATGGACTATAGCCTACAGGCTCCTCCATCTATGGGATTTTCCAGGCAAGAATACTGGAGTGGGTTGCCATTTCCTTCTCCAGGAGATCTTCCCAACCCAGGGATCAAACTCAGGTCTCCCGCATTGCAGGCAGATTCTTTACGGTCTGAGCCACCAGGGAAGTCTAAGAGAATACTAGGGTAACAGAGGAAGGGATCGTTTTCCATAAATACTCTAATTTTACAGACAAGAGAATAAAGGTATATAGGAAAATAAAGTAGCTCAAAGTTTACATGGCGAGTAACTGACCCTAGGATTCCTAACTTCCATTCTTATTCCACAAAGTGAATCCTCCAGTTGGTAGCCAAAGTAGTGTTTGTTTGTTTGTAATAAACTTCATTACAGAACAATTTCAGATGTATAGAAAATTTCTGAAGCTAGTTCAAAGAGTTTCCATATAACCCATGTTTCTTTTCCCATATTAGTAACATCTTACTTTAGTATAGCATGTTTGCTGCAACATGTCAGTGTATGAGTATTAACTAAAGTCCATGCCGCCTGCAGTGCGGGAGACCTGGGTTCTCTCCCTGGGTCGGGAAGATTTCCTGGAGAAGGAAATGGCAACCCACTCCAGTATTCTTAGCTGGGAAATCCCATGGACAGAGGAGCTCGGCAGGCTCCAGACCCTGAGGTCGCAAAAGAATCAAACGTGACTTAGCGACCAAACAACAACAATGTGCTTTATTCAGATTTTTTTGCCGAAAAAAAATTATTCATTCATTTTTTGTGCTTTATTCATTCATTTTTTGCCGAACGTCTTTTTTCTTTTCTGGGGCTCCATCCAAGACACCATATTTCCTTTAGTTGTCATCTCTCCTTAGGCTCCTCGGATCTGACGCGCTCTCTGACTTTTCTTATTGTTTTTTGTTTGTTTTATTGAAACATAGTTGATTTACAATATTGTGTTAGTTTCAGGTATAGAGCAAAGTGGTTCAACTATATTTATATATGACACACAGGATGATTTTCCATTATAGCTTATTACTGACTTTCCTTGTTTTTGATGACCTGGACAGTTTTGAGGAATGCCCCTTAACTGGGACTTGTCTGTTTTGCTCATGATTAGACTGAGATTGTGGGTTTGGGGGAGAAAGAGGTAAGTGCCACTGTCCCCACTTCACATCTTACTTGTCTAGTATCAGCGTCACTTACCTCTGTTGATGTTGACCTTGATCACTTGGCTGGGGAAGCGTTTGTCAGGTTTCTCTGACATAAAGTTCCTCTTTTTTCCCCTTTCCACACTGTCCTCTTTGGAAGGAAGTCACTGGGGACAGGCCACACTTAAGTAACAGGGAGTTAGATTCCACCTCCTTAAGAGCAGAGTATGTACCTATGTTATTTGGAATTAATTCAGTGTTTCCCTGTTCAAATTCCTGCCATGGCTTCATGCCACATGTGGAATGGGATGGAAACTCCACCCCATGGTGAAAAGGCCCTTTGTGATCTGAGCTCTCCCAGTTTATCTCCCACCCTTGCTTCACGGCTAACTCCCCTCCATCGGTACTGACTGAACACACCTACCTGGAGCACTGTGGGCCTTCACCCTTCTCTCTGCCCAGCAAGCCCGAGCCACCAACCCCCAGACCTTTACCTGGCTGGCTTCCTCGGTTCACTGAGTCTTTTATAACTACCTAATTTTAAAAGTCTTCTGTTTAAGTTTATTCTGTTTCATCACCCTGTATTTCTTCATCAAACTTATCACTACTGATGTCATACATATGTATGTATATTTCTTACCTTTCTTTCCCAGTGTAATGTAAGCTACATGAGGGTAGAAGCTGTATTCAGGCATCCCCAACCTATGAACCATGGACCAGTACCTCCCGTCCGATCAGCAGTGGCATTAAAGTGCACAATAAATACAGTACCCTTGAATCATCCGGCTTCCCTGGTGGCTCAGAGGTTAAAGCGTTTGCCTCCGATGCGGGAGACCTGGGTTCGATCCCTGGGTCGGGAAGATCCCCTGGAGAAGGAAATGGTAACCCACTCCAGTATTCTTGCCTAGAGAATCCCATGGACAGAGAAGCCTGGTAGGTTACAGTCCACGGGGTCGCAAAGAGTCGGACACGACTGAGCGACTTCACTTTCACTTTGGGAGACCCGGGTTCGATCCCTGGGTCGGGAAGATCCCCTGGAGAAGGAAATGGCAATCCACTCCAGTATTCTTGCCTGGAGAATCCCATGGATGGAGAAGCCTAGTAGGTTACAGTCCATGGGGTCGCAAAGAGTCGGACACGACTGAGCGACTTCACCTTCACCTTGAATCATCCTGAAACCATCCCCCCGCCTCCCCATTCCATGGAAAAATTGTCTTCCGTGTAATGGTTCCTGCTGCCAAAAAGGTTAGGGACCACTGCCTTATTCACTAATGCATCCCTAGTTTCTGGAACAGTATCTAACACATAGTAAGTGCTCAGGAAATATTTGTTGAATAAATGAATGAAATATTTAATTTTTGAAAGAAACCATCTTTAGGTCTCTTCTGGCTAAAGTATTCCATGTTTTTTAAAACTAGTTTTCCCTCGTTTTCTCTGGAGGCATTTTAGGAAGGGATACCTGGCCTTGTTTTGTTTTGTTTTTTAAGGGATACTGTGGTGTCTAAGATAGTCAATAAGTAAAATCCCTACGTTTCTCTATTATTTAATGTACCTTGACTAGGTTTGATATTTGTCTGAGTGAAATAAGCTCTGCCCTGGGGACTCTCCCTGTTGTTACATCCAGGCGAAGGAGCTAGGGTGCAGGCTGCTCCAGGTGGGACAACTAAGGGTTTGAATCTTCTTCCACCTCTACTTCTTTTTTGTGTGTGTCTTTTAAATTTTTATTTATTTCGTTATTTTTGGCCGTTCTGAGTCTTCGTTGCTGTGCATAGGCTCTCTCCAGTTGCTGAGATCGGGGGCTACTCTGCGTGTGGTGCCCGGGCTTTGCGTTGCAGTGGCTTCTCTTGTTTTGGAGCACAGGCTGTAGGCACTCAGGCTTCAGCAGTTCAAGCTTAGTTGCCCCATGGCATGTGGGATCTTCCCAGACCAGGGATTGAACCAGTGTCCCCAGCATTTTAAGGCGGACTCTTAACCATTTCACCACCAGGGAAGCCCCCACCCCTACTTCTTTATGTTTGAGTAACAGTGCTTCTTGGTGCCAAAGAATATTGCCTGGTTAGGAATCACTATTTTTTTAAGTTAATTTTTGTTGGCATATATATAGTTGCTTTACAATGTTGTGTTAGTTTCTACTGTACAGCAAAATGAATCAGCCATACATATACCAATATCCCCTCCCTTTTGGACTTCATTCCCATTCAGGTCACCACACTCCATTAAGAAGAGCTCCCTGTGCTATATCGTATGTTCTCATTAGGAATCACTGTTGATAATCATTCTTAATTTGTGCATTAACTTCCTCCATGAGAGATGCTTCAGCATTGCAGTCAGACACTCAAAACTAAAAAGATGCTTTAGAAATGTCCAGTGAAATACTTTTTGGGGTTTTGATTGCTTGTCATTATATGAAACCAGTTCTTTTCAGAGTTCATTTCCTCATCCCTAATTTTCCTTGGTCCCACTCTGATAAGGAACCATTCATTTTAACTCCAGTCTTCAGCATTTGTAAATCTGTTATTCATAACAGGTTTAGTCTCAGGCTTGCCGTTTTTCTGAGGTTCAGCTCAGGCTCTCAGAAGACTATGCATAGACAATAGAGAGAACTTGCTCAGTTGGCCACTGGTCCACTCTTCCTGTAGGAAGAAAGATCACTTTTTCCCTTTTAAAAAAGAAAAGTATTTGGTAATTGGATTTAGAAAAAAAGCCTCCTACTCAGATTTGCTATGCTGTTTTACCTGTGTTATTTAGGAAGTTTCACATGAAAAGAATTACTGATTGCATCTTTAAGCCCTAGATAGGAAACAAGGTTTCTGCTTCACCATATATCACGTTTATAATGGAGTGAAGTGTAACCATACCAGAGCCTTCATTAGAGCTTCCACAGTGGCTAATCAATAAAAGTGAAATGTCACCTAGTCATCCATTTTCATATTTTGGGTTGACTGACTTCCATATTCTTAAAGGAGGTAATCAGAGTAAAAAATGTCAGTGGATTTGAAAATCAAAACCATAATGATTTCTCCAAAGATATTTAGATGGCCAGTAAGCTCGTGAAAGTATGCTGAACATATTACTCATTAGGAAAATAAAAATTGAATTCACAATGTGTGTGTGTGCTCAGTAGCTAAGTTGTATCCAACTCTTTGTGACCCTATGAACTACAGCCCACCAGGCTCCTCTGTCCATGGAATTTTCCAGGCAAGAATACTGGAGCGGGTTGCCATTTCCTTCTCCAGGGGATATTCCAACCCAGGGATCAAACCTGTGTCTCCTGCATTGGCAGGTGGATTCTTTACCCCTGAACCACCTAGGAAGCCCTAATTCACAATGAGATACATTTTATACTCTCTAGGATGACTATGGTCAAAAAAACAGACAATAACAACTGTTGACAAGAAAGTAGAAAAATGGATCTCTTGTATATTGCTAGTGAGAATATAAATTATTTGTATATCATTAAAAGTGCAGCCATGTAGGAAACAGCCTTGGCAGTTCCTCAAAAGACAGTTACTATATGTAACTCTGTAGTTTCACTCTTATATACTCCCCAAAATGAAAACATGTCTCTATACAGAAACTTGTCCACAGATGCTCATAACAGCATTATTCAAAATAGCCCACCAAAATGGAAACAACCCAAATGCCCATCAGTTGTTGAATTGATGGACAAAATACTATCTATCCATATGGTGGAATATTATTCAACCATAAAAAGGAATAAAATACTGTTACGTGCTACAACATGGATGAACCCTGAAATCCTTTGCTAAGTGAAAGAAGCTATACTTAAAAGATCACATATTGCATGATTCCATTTGTATGAACTGTCTAGAATAGGCAAACCCATAGATACAGAAAGTAGATTAGCAGTTGTCGCGAGATAGTGGAGAGGGATGTGGGGAGTGACTGTGGGTTTCTTTTGGGGGTGACAAAAATGTCCTGAAAGTAGATGCTGGTGATGGGCTCACAGTCTTATAAATATAGTTTCAAACCACTGAAAGGTATACTTTAAAAGGGTAAATTTTAAAGCATGTAAATTGTATCTCATTTTTTTAAAAGCCACAGTTTAGGTACTTCATGTTCACTCAGATGGTTAAAACCAAAAAGACAGTGACAGGTATTGGCAAGGATATGACAAAGTTGGAACCCTCCTTCACTGTTGCTGGGATTGTAAAATGGTTCAGCCACTTTGGGAAACAGTTTGACACTTTCTCAATATGTTAAATACAGAGTTACCCTGTAACTTAGGAGTTCCACTCTTAGGTATTTAATCAAAAGAGATGAAAACACATATCAACACAAAGATTTGTAAATGAGAGTTCAGAGCAGCTTCATTTGTAATAACCAAAAGCTGAAAACAGTGGAATACTATTCAGCAGTAAAAAGGAAGGAACCCTGATTCATGGAGCAACATGGATGAAGCTCAGAAACATATTAAGTGGAATCCAAAAACCAGAGAGTACATGTTGTATCATTCCATGTATATGTATATAGAAAAGGCAAAACTGTAGACAGAAAGCAGATCAGTGTTTGCCTGCGGGTGGCGATGGGAGTCATAGTTTACTACAAACTGGCATGAGGGAACTTTCCGTGGTGATGAAAAATGTTCTAAAATTGGACTGTGGTGCTTTGTTTGCATAACTTTAAATATACTAAGACTCATTGAATTGTACACTTAAAATGGGTGGATTTTATGGTATGTAGATTATACCTCAAAAAATATGTTTAAAAAAAAAATCAGTCCATCTGGGGCTCTGGATATATTTGAATCAAAAACCAAAAACCTTTCTTCCTCACTCTAGACCCGTCCTCCCACTGACTTGAGCTTTAACTTTGATGCCAACAAACAACAAAGACAGCTTATTGCAGAACTGGAAAATAAAAACAGGTAAGAATGCAGAGAGAGGAAGCCAGTTTATAAGCCCAAGATTATCATGTGAGTATCTGATTCTCGTTTTCCTTGCAGTCTCGATGGGTTTTGACCACAAAGGAAGATTCCACCTCGGTTAAGATAGGCCAGCCCAAGTCTTCCCTGGACACTAATTTGTGCATGAACTCTGCACGCAGTTCATTCTGGCCGTCCGCCGCCCTGCTCACGTGCCCTCGGGGAAATTCTTTTCCCCACCCACCAGTGTGTTCCCCTCTCACCATTCCTTTCTCGACTCCACTCCGGGAGCCTTTGCCCTGCCTTGCCATCTCGTCCTGGCCCGTGATGCTGCATGCGACTGTTTGGTCTCTCACGGAAAAGCCGTTCACAGGCTTGGAGCCCAAACAAGACAACATCACACACTGAAAAGGCAGGAACCAGGACGAGGAGGTTGGACAGAGAGAGCAGGCATCGTGGAGGAAGGGGCCGCCTTCGGCTCGGGGTAGGGGCTGGGGGTCAGGAGAGGAAGCGAGACGGAGGGAGACTTGAGGGAAATACGCACTAGACCTGCCTTAGGAGGCGACAAGGTTCCCCCGGAGAGGAACTGAGTATTCTAGTTGTCATTTTTCTGTGGAGATTTTTCGAGTTCTTGAGAAGAAGATTTATATGACTTTTTCTGCCACAAAGGGTTGTTTCATTGAGGAAATGTCAAGTGTGGGTATTTTAAGATGACGTCCATTTCACGTCTTGGTTGTTCAGAAGCACTCGGAACAGGGTAGACAGGGGCAGCACTAGTGGAATGAAAACTTCTCACAGGAAAGAGAGAGAAAGAGGCCGCCGTGAAGCATCACGTAGCCATCTCTTTCACCCACCCTGTCTAGAGAGATCCTGCAGGAGATTCAGCGTCTCCGTCTGGAGCACGAGCAGGCGTCCCAGCCCACCCCGGAGAAGGCCCAGCAGAACCCCACGCTGCTGGCCGAGCTGCGGCTCCTGAGGTAAGCAAGCGCCCGGCCCCGCCGGCCCGCCGTGACCTGCCCTCATAGGAGCTCCCGTCTCAGGAAACCACGCTGGTGGGATCCGTTCATCCGTACATCTAGTCATGTTAAAACGAGTAGCTGAAGCATTCCACTCATTCTGTTACTGCTTCAGATGTTTGAGTTCCTTTATTCATCATTCTGCGATCTCCTGCCTTCATTCCAGAAGCAGGTAAACGCCAGCCTCCAGCTCCACCGCCAGCAGAGCAGTGTTTATATTCCGGGCTTGAAGAAGCCCAGTGCGCTGCACTCCATCTTCTTATCTTGAAATTAGTCTGACTTTAGAGACTCTTGGCAAGGAATAATGCTCTCCCCGTCCTTCGAGTATGTTCTCTAGCACTTCATAGATCAGGAGTCCGTGTCGGGAAATCCCCTGAGATGTGAAACCAAGTGGGAATCCCTTACGCTGTGGCTGTGGTACCTTCCAGTTCCGTTCAGTTCGGTCACTCAGTTGTGTCCAAGTCTGTGACCCCATGGACTGCAGCATGCCAGCTTCCCTGTCCATCACCAACTCCTGGAGCTTGCTCAAAGTCATGTCCACCAAGTCAGTGATGCCATCCAACCATCTCATCCTCTGTCGTCCCCTTCTCCTCCTGCCTTCAATCTTTCCCAGCAACAGGGAAAAGGGTACCTTCCACTTCCACATAAACTCTTTCAAGGAGCGAGAGACCAAGGATGTGGTGGGATCAGGATAGGGGTAGAGAGCAGCTTCAGCTCCCACTTGGTGCTGTTTTCAGGGGAGTGAAGGCATCTTCCAGAAGAGTATGACATGAGCATGATCCAGGCAACGTTGTGTGTGTGTTAGTCGCTCCATCGTGTCTGTTTGCAACGCCATGGTCTGTCCATGGAATTCTCTAGGCAAAGAGTACTGGAGTCGGTTGCCCTTCTCCTGGGGATCAACATTCATAGGGTCTTATTTCCTATCAGTCTAAGAAAGATGTGTGTGCCTTCTTCCATAAGTGAAGCCATCATGGAAACTAAATGAGTGACTTGATTCTCACCAGACCTGTGGATTCCCAAACAGTGGATTCTTTCTGCATAGGTTGTAACCTTTGGCATCCCACAGTCGATTTCTAATGTGCCATCACCTGGATTTCTACAGAGTTGAAAGTCCTTCCTTAGTTCTTCCTTTGATTTAGATCATTTAGCTTCCCAGCCATGATTTCTTCTCTTAAAGAATAGAGATGATTGTTTTTTTCTAACTATCCTTCTGTTTAGATTTATGTCATTAATAGATAAGTCATCAAGAATTTAAGCTGTGCAGAAGAAAATCTTTAGAGATACAGAGATTCCCATTCTCCGAAAAAGAAATTCAATTGAGTTTCTCAGTCGGACTGAGAGCTTGGTGGCTCTGGGTCCGCTGTTGCACATTTGGGAAATCAACACAATTGGTGTCATATCAGACTGAAGCGACTTAGCAGCAGCAGCAGCAGCAGCAGGAAGGACGGGAAAGCAGAAGCTGCTGACTCGGAGCACAGCTCCTATAAGATACAGCTAGCTGCTTTCTTTCTCCACC
This sequence comes from Cephalophus harveyi, assembly GCA_006410635.1. NCBI lineage: Eukaryota > Metazoa > Chordata > Mammalia > Artiodactyla > Bovidae > Cephalophus > Cephalophus harveyi. The sequence goes on along the minus strand of SJYT01048286.1, from coordinate 78,837 downwards.
TCAGCTCAGGCACAGGTGACTATCTTGTATCTAGAAAAGCAAAAAGCTGTCATATTTTAGTTTCACTGTTGCTGGGACTGGGAGTACTGAAAGGGCTTCTTTATGCTAGAGCAATCTGGAAAAATCGTAGACCTAGTAGAATAGACAAAGGGCAGAATCCAGTGATGTGACATCAGGCAGTAAGAAGCAGGAATTCAATCTAAGTCCAAAGAAGGTCTAAATTCTGAGAAATCAGAAAGTATTTAATCTCAAAAGCAGCTTCTGTATCACTGAAAAAAAGAGGGACAGTTTAATAAAGTGTGCTAGAGCAATTGCTCATGCATAAGGACACACATATTGGCTTTCTTTCTCACACTTATATGCAAAAAACACCGGCAGATGGATGAAACATGGAGACAAAAACGTTAAAACTTCTAGAAGAAAACGTAGAAGAATTTCTTTAGAATTTTGGAATAGAAACTAATTTCTCAGAATTACTAGCCATGAAAGAAGTTGGTAAATTCATCTAGATTAATATTACAAACTTTTATCTCAAGACACTTAAAGGGCAAGATTCATTTTTAGGTCCTGACATCCTTCTGGTTTTGAAATATGTATTTGAATACAGGAACTGCCAATACCCAGCTAGTATACTAAAACAAGATAGAGAATTTTATCCTTAGGGTTAGTGGTTATGAATCCTGACTGCCAAAATTGTCTTTTCCCCCTTTATTATTTTTAATGGTATATTTGTTATTATAATAATATATGAGACAAGTGAGTAAGATATGAAACATTATGCTAAAATGAACACCCGGAAACCCACACCCTACTTGAGAATTCACATATTGCTAAAGCCATGTCATCTGCGTAAGCGCCCCCATCTTGTCTCACTTCCTCTGCCTTCCCCCCCAGAGCTAACCTCTATCCAGAATTTGCTTTATCATTCCCTTGCTTTTTAAACAGTCTTTTCAGATATGTGTGTATGTTCACACAATAGAGTGTTTAGTTTTGCTTTTTGAGCTTTATTGAAATGAAATTAGTATGCAGTCTTCTGAGACATTTTCCCACTTAATACTGTTCTTTCAGATCCTTCCATGTAGCTGCAAGAAGTGATAGCTGTAGTTCATTCATTTTTGCCATTTTGTATTGTAATTATTTGATGCTGCATAGCACCGAGGAAGAATACTGCATTCAGTCTTGGGGGTTCAGGGAAGAAAGACTTTCTAGAAAATTGAATGAGTCCACTCCTTATTGAGTTTATACCTGTGCTGGAAATTTAGGGAGTATGAAGAAAAGAAGACAATGATTCTATCTTAAAAATTTATAATCTTGTTTTGGAAACAAAACAAAATAATTTTCTAGTCAACTAAGTAATACTGTACAATGTTAATAATAAGTAGTGTAGATATTAGGAGAAATTTAGAAGCAATTTGTCCCTCAAAGGTGGTGGAATTTGGGCTGAACCATGAAAGGTAGCTATGGTTTGAATGAAGTGTGGGATAAAACATTTAAGATTAGATATAGAGTTGGGGTTCAACAAGATTCCCCAATAAATATAACACATTTCAGAGAGAGGAAAGAATCTTGAAGCTAAGAATTTGTTTTCAGCCATCCAGTGAATTAATCTTTAGAGTGCCAGTGATGGGAGATAAAATTAGTTGGATAATTGAGACCAGATTCTGAGAGCCTTAAGTGATAGGTCATTGGAAATCCTTCGAGAGCTTCAAATAATGATTTCATTAAGTTCATGATGTTAATTGAGTCCACACTGGATGCGTGATATTCTCTTAATCATTCAGTATATGCAGAGATGAGTAAGGCTCATCCCCTGACCTCAAAGATTTTGCGTCATGGTATGAGTGACAGCAGTACAAGGTAAAATAAATTAAGTGCCCCAGAGAAGTACTGGTTGCTATAATGATTAAATAAGCAGGATCTGATATCCACTGAAGTAGTCAGGAATAGCTTCCTGAAAAGAGTGACGTTTAGGATGGACACTAAGGAATAAATAGTATTTGGAAGAGAACAGGGGAATATTCAGTCATAAAGTGATGCCTTCTGCTTAGGAAAAAGTGAACCGTGGCTGGAGGTCCAGACACAGAAGAGAAAGGGAAGTAAGGAACTTTGGATCAAATGTAGGTAGAGTTTGTAGCAGTATTCTCTCTGATAGAAGTGAGCCATCTATGTACTAAAATTTTTCTAACAACCGTGTTGAAAAACTAAAAGGAAATAGGTACCATTAAAACTTCTTTTATTTAACCTGCCTAATCTAAAATATTATCTTTTCAACATTTAATCAACATTAAAAATTATTGTGATATTTTACTTTCATTCACACTAAGTTTTTAAATCCAGTGTGTAAGTTACACTTACAGTGCATCTCAGTTCAGACTAGTGCCGAGTAGTCACGTGTGGCCAATGGCTATGCAGGGCAGTCAGTGATGCTAGAAATTCTACTGTTTAGATTATTACATGAGATGATGAAAGGAATACAGCTTTCCTTTGAGTAGCGTTATAAAGGCCACAGAATGCTTTCATGTCCACCATCTTCCTCGATCTTCAAGATAGTGCTGTTGTTGGGACTTCCCTGGTGGCTCAGTGATTAAGACTTCGCCTTCTAATGCAGGGAGTGTGGGTGCAATGCCTGGTTGGGGAGATAAGATCCCACATGCCTCACCACCCAAAAATCAAAACATAAAACAGAAGCAATATTGTAACAAATTCAAGAAAAACTTTAAAAATGATCCACATCAAAAAAGCTTTTTAAAATGTTACTGTTAGTAATTTGTTATTAGTTCCATTTTAGAGAAGAGAAAATTGAGACTCAGACAGGTTAAGTGACTTGTACAAGGTTGCATAGTGAGTAAAATGGTGGGCCTCAATCTCTTGATTTATATTCCAGTGCCTTTTCCCAGTCATCGTAGGTGAAATCAGGATTAGTCAAGCTAGGAGACCATTGCATGTATGAAGTGAAGCATACTTGGATAAAGTCTGATAAGCAGGAATAGAAAGATAGACATGTGATATTCAGGAATCATCTGAATTGGGTGACTGATGAAATCTAGGAAATGAACAGGAAAGTATCAAAGAGGATCAAGTTTTTCAGCCATAAAAGCTTAGAAGAAAAAGTAGGAGAGATGGGGAAATTGAAAAAGAGAACCATTTAGGAAGGAAAGTCTTAAGTTTGGGTTTGGACAGATTGACCTAGACTTGATGGCATGAAATCTGTCCTCAGGGAAACCAAGTTCTCTGAGACAGAGTCATCCTCAACTCTGTCACACTTTCTGAGCCTGATGGGTGGTTCTGGGAGCACTAAAAACTGAATCCCATCTTATCTGAGCAGTTTGCACACATTTTTCTCCACTGTTAATTTAAATTTGAACTAATTTGTGTAAGTAAGGTATTTGACTTCCTGAAGAATTTAAAAAATGACTTTAATAATATTAACAATACTTTTTTGCTCTACAGCAGTGTATACTTTCGAAGGCAGTTTTACATGCTGTTCTCATAACAGTAAAGTGGGCAAAACAGATATATCACCATTTTATATGTCCAATATCTGAGCTTCATCTCTTCGTTTCTCATGAACTTTTCCTTTCTGACAGGCAGAGGAAAGATGAACTGGAGCAGAGGATGTCAGCATTGCAGGAGAGCAGGAGGGAGCTGATGGTCCAGCTGGAAGGGCTGATGAAGCTACTGAAGGTAAGAGCAGCGGCCAGGCTCCTCCTCCCACCTCAGCTCTTGTCCATCTTCACCCCCAGCTCAGCTTCTGCCTTCCCTGTGATGTCAGAACAGGATGAGGCTACAGGGTTAACTATTTAAAGCCCAATTTCAAAAAATTAGTAACCAGAACCAGAGTGATGTGCTTTTATGAATAAATAAGAATGTTTATAAATAAGATCGCAGCACGCCAGGCCTCCCTGTCCATCACCAACTCCTGGAGTTCACTCAGACTCACGTCCATCAAGTATTAGCTATATATAAATGAATATTTCTCAATATATAAAGTTTCTTTTAAGATAAAGCTTCAAATAGTGTACTTGCTGCTGCTGCTGCTGCTAAGTCACTTCAGTCGTGTCCGACTCCGTGCGACCCCATGGACGGCAGCCCACCAGGCTCCCCCATCCTTGGGATTCTCCAGGCAAGAACACTGGACTGGGTTGCCATTTCTTCCTCCAATGCATGAAAGTGAAAAGTGAAAGTGAAGTCACTCAGTCGTGTCCGACTCTTTGAGACCCCATGGACTGCAGCCCACCAGGCTCCTCCGTCCATGGGATTTTCCAGGCAAGAGAACTGGAGTGGGGTGCCACTTAATACTTACCAAATATTGTGTGCTATTTTAATAAGTATTATAGAGGCAAACCAACCTAATCAAACCAACTCTAATCGATAATTTTGCTCTATTAGGAGCAATAAAATAGAAAATAGCTCTAGGTTTGGTATATTGGAGCTTGAAAAATATAGAATAATTTCAGTCCTCACTACTTTTTATTGGAAAAGATATTACAGCCCCCATACCCTAGAGCAAAGGCATGCTTGGCATTTAAATGTCCTAACCTGGACAACTTGCCTGGCACTGAGCAGAAATATTTACCAGCCCTGTAGCAGCAATACCAGGGTACATTTGTTTATGCTGTAAATTCCTACTGTCTTTCTGTCTATACTCTGAAACCATTGTATTTCATGGTATGTCACAGAGTTAGAAGCCAGAGTGGAAATCCCAGTGTGGAGTACCTCAGAAGCCAGGCTAAGGGGGTGGATTTAATCCTGTGATAAGGTGAAGTCATTAAAGGTTTTGAAACAATAGTTTAGGAAAATGTACAAAGCAGGTCAGTAAGAGGAGAAACTAAAGGATAGTAGGAGGCTAGTAAAATCATTCAGGCCTGGAGTGACAAGGGTTGGACTTGGAGGGGAAATCCAGGAATAGGTCAGCTGGAAGACTTTTCTTCAACTTCATCATCAGCCCGCCCTTTAATAATAAAGCTCATGGTATTAGCAGCTTGGGTAAATGGAGTGTTTGTGTTTTGAACTGACTTTTGGCTTGCTCGAGACAATCATTTCTTTTAGTCTTAAGCTGAGTGCTTTCTAGCTTTGGTCCTGGGTATTAGGGAATTTGGAGACATGTTTCTACATTAACCCTGTTAGCAGAATTTCTCCTGAGAAATAGTTTGTCTAAATGGGTCTTGTTTAAAGAAAACCTTATGCCTAAAACCTGGCTCAGATCCCTCAAATAGCTGTCAAGTACCCAACTAAGCAACCCACTCACCCACTCAAGAGAGCAGGGGCGAACTTAAACACATTGGGCCAGTGCAACCTCTGGAGCTATACAGGGCTGTGAAAGCTCTACCATTGTGGGGTTAGTCCACCCAAAGGACAGAAGGTTATAGGGGATTTACCTCCCTTTCAGAAAAATGTTTCTCAGATATTACCCAGAACATAAATGGGAAGGTACCCCAGGGTGATTTTCATAAAAGGCAAAAATGTTTATGCAAACTGAAGGGAAGTCAGAATGCATTTCCCCTAAGTATCACAGAAAGCTTTCCCGTCAGCTGGTGGGCCTCATCAGCTGATGGGCCTTCGTGTTCCTCAGAGTTCCTGGTCCTGGTCCCATGTGCATTACCCTGACCTTGCTGTGTACCCCTGATACTTGTATTCAAGGTCTAAGCAGAGGGAGCTGATACCTGCAACTCTGTTCCCAAACCCTCCATTTCTTTGTACTTCCAGCTGTTGTCTTTTAATTAAAAATGCAGTAAAATAAGCAGGACCTCACTGTTCTGTTTTGTAGGATCCCCTCCCAGGTTCTTAAATGCCGTATCATTATCCACCTGACAGGCTGTGGTCATTCAAAAAGGGAGAAAGGATTTGAAAACATAAACCAAGAATGTCATCTTTTTTTAATCCGTCGATTAAAATTCAGAGTTGAAAATCTCAGACGTTGTGTCCAGCTTCCTAAAAGGGTTACAGCATAATCTTAATTTGTGTATTATATGCACTTCTAAAAGGTTATACATAGGAATCATTGACTTCTATTAAAATCTCAAAGATGTTTTTCTACTGTGAAAACTACATTTACCAACAAATAGTAAAAGTACCCTTCAGAATTCTAATTTTAATTTCAAAGGACTGTCTTGCTTTCATTCATGTTCAGTCCACTAGTGTTTAGTGCCCTCATAAAACAGCTGTAAGTAGTTAGATGGACAATTGAGCCACATGATCTGGGATACTCATGAATTAAAGTATACCACACAGTAAGTTTCTATTTCACATGGAATGCTTTAATTTTATTGTTCCAGGGAAATACTATATACTGTGTCTATTTATCTGAAAATTAATAATTTGAAGAAGCATACATGTGAAGTGTCACCATTGTTTATTAATTCATTCAGCAAAAATCGTAAATTTGGGGGAGGGGGGATAAGGCAGGGTAAAAATCATTTATTTAGCAGAAACGTATTGAGTTCCTAAGAGTCCTGTTTAGCTATAACCTGGTATATAATGGTGACTAAGACTCAGTCCCTGTCACCAGGGAGTATCAGGTGCCTCCTTATTGTTATTTTTTTCCAAATGACATAATACAGACTGACACTCAGGTACCCATGTTTCAGGATGTATCTTTTCTTTACATTTTTTCCCCTGATGAATGAGTATATATGGATAACCTCTACCTCAAACTTCCTATTTGATCCAGAAATAGTTGTATGCTGGTGTTTGTTTCTAAATCATGTTCCCAGTATTTTTCTGCCTCTTTTTCAATTTTTCCAATATTGCTTTTGAAATACATTTACCAAATGAATTCTGTAGTTTTAAATTTTAACCTCATTTGCAAATGAGATTTGGAATATGAATTTTGAAAATATAGATGACAATGACTACAATGGCTGTGGCATTGTTCTGGCCACTGAGCCAGATATCCTGCACATGGATGGGTCTCCCATATTTTCAGGTAACTTGAGCAATCCTAGATTTGTACTCATAATTAAGCCATTATTACCCCCCTTTAAATTAACTTGGCTCCTATGCCTGACCTGTCATCAGTCAATCTTTATTGACCCCAACTAATTGATAACAAAAAGGTTCTAAGACTTTATATCTGACCTGTTTATTATGTTGACAGAGCCTGATTAACTTTGGTGAATTTGGATTAAACAGCATCGTAAGTAACACTTAACCAAAGTCTCTGCCAATCCCAATGCACATAGGGGCTCTCTGAGTCCTAGAAACACTGCCCTGTCCACTCACCCCATCCTCACCTGACATACATCTACTGCAAATTATCATGATCTTATGTCGTTGGATAAATTCTATAGAGCAGAGTCACAAATGTGCAAACATGAAACCTTGCTTTCTGAACTTTCCTATTCTGTTGAGCCAAGGTGATGTCTTCAATACCAAACCTGGAGAAAGCAGTGAGAATACGGTATCTTAGAAACAGTTCTAAGACATTATATACTGGTCTTTTGACCTCAGATGCAATTCCAACTTGTCAGGATTGCCCTGTTCCTCCCCTACCAATTTCCATTTCAACATTTAATGCCAGCAGTAAACACATTTTGAATTGTTTAATAACTCTTCTCTGGCTATTTGCCTTGCCGGATGAATGGGAGAAAAGTGTGCTGCCTCACAGGGAAGCCTGACTAGGCAGGAAGGTCGTTCCCCAACTATAAAACTCTAACCCCTTCTAACTGGATCCGTGCATACCAGATGCAAAAGCTGGAAGATGCTAACTTCTTCAGATGAATTCACCTAACACTCAGGCCCCTCTTTGCCTGGGTGCTTGTGATTCTAGGTTTGGCTAGGCATCTAGCAGCTGGGGCTTTGATAACGAAGAATATCTTCCGGTGCTGAACTGGAGTTTCCTCAAGAGATTGTTGGTGCCCATTTAATTTCCAGTGCATGTCTCTCTCTTGCAGGAATAAAATGACTCTCTCCAGATTCTTACTATTCCTCTCCCATTTATAATTCCTTGCCTTTACTGAAATCATTCTCACCATTGCTCCCAGATCTTCAGACTGAGAATCACTTATCTATTCCCAAGACTTCCTACACACATATTTAGTAAAGACAGTCTGCACGGATGGATCCAATTTAAATGGAACCATTGCAACAGCTTTTAGATTTGTGTATTTGGGCAAAGAGCAGAGGTGTCATGACCACAGTTACCCATGATGAGGCACAGAAAAAGGAAGCAAAGAGACCCATTAAAAGACAGAGTAACTTAGAAGCACAAGACTGAAGAGAGAGGAACTCGAAGTGTTTATCTCCTCCTCGCTGTGCTTCGTTCTCCAGCGTCTACAGCTGCCTTCTGAGAGCTAAGGGTTAGGAAAGGCCTTCTCTGAGTACCATCACTGTAAGGCTCTGAGAGACAGAGACCATACCTTACCTTCATGTTCCTAGTGCTTCATGCATAGGGAGGAGTAAACGAAATTGTGTTGGAGTAAGGAGAACTCTCTTTGAAAAGCCTCTTAGGACCTTGAAGCAGTTTCCAGTTTAGAGGGGGAAGGGAAGGGGATGCATGTGCATCCTTGAGAAGGACCACACAGTGACCAAAAGCTCCACACGTGGAAGAGAGGAGACTAAATAAAAATCTGTGGCCAGATGGAATCTCTAGTGTCTAGGAAGCTCTTAAGAGCACTAGTTCTCAAACTTGCAGGATTCAGAATCCGCTGAAAGGCTCATGAAAGAGTGCTGCCCTCACCCCCAAGGATTTTGATTCTGTTGGTCTAGGGGGATACGGGGCAAAGCACGCATCTCTGACCAATTTCCAGGTGATGCTGCTGCTGCTTGGTCTGTGTTCGGCACTTTGAGAACCACTGGCATAGAGAAGTGTATCTAAACACATGTGAATATTTTGAATGGTGAAACAGAATGATCATTGAGCTTTCGAGTCATGGTTGAGCTCCTTCTTTCAGTTTACCTCAAATAGTGATGTAACCTTGGGCAAGTCAGGTCTTTTTTGTGTATAAAAGGGGAAGTTGGACTGGAGGTTTTATGAGGTTCTTTCCCTCTAACTCTAGAAGTTAGCATTTAAAGAACTGGATGTGGCATAAACTTGCCATTTGCACTGTCCACCTGATGATGTCTGGTGGTGGGCAGGCTCTTTGGTCTCTGAACCCGTGGGTCTGACCTGGTTTGCCCTGTTCTATCACTTTTTTCCAGATGTTTGTGGTGATGGGCATTAATTTCTCTCCTTTTTTCTTACTGTTTTTTTCATCTTCACCACCTCTAGGAGGAAGAGCAAAAACAGGCAGTAAGTGAACTTCAGAACTCTCCATCTCTTGCTTCCTTTGCATGCTCTTCTTTTCCTCATATAACTGTTGCGTACCTTCTCCTCTCCTCCCTGCATCCAGATCATTTCTGCAGAGTTGGTCTTGTGTAAAACCCTCATCAGTTCTCTCCCTGGTGTTGTAAAATGGCCTAAAAGCCCTCGTCATGTTTACCTAATAGTGCATGTTCTTATTTGAAACCAGAGCTTGTTGAATTTGTCTTCAGAGTACACATCTATTGTGTTTATTTAAATATGCATGATTAGCCAGGCTATAGTTGCATTTCCTGCACTTATGTTCTCTGCCGCTTCATGATTAGGGTGACTTTAATTGCTTGAAAAAACTTTCAGGATGGTGGGGGTGACCTCGGGGCTAAATACTATGTTGTGAATGACTGTGCATGAAGATGTGCATCAAAGTTCCTTTGATAACTTTAGATGTTCTTTAGTCTTAGTCTTCTTGGTGTTCCAGCTCCAGCAGCCTAAAAGTTACCAATGAAAGCTAAGTGGTTGATCATGCTGTAAGTGATTTCCTGTTCAGAACTACTCCAGCGGGAACTCTGGTTTTTCTGAGCTGCTTGGTGTTTAGGGAAGGTTTATGTTTGTTTTTATTTTTCCTGATAGCCACTAACCCACACTGGAATCAACTGAGGGTATATCAACAATGGTAACACCATATCTTTATATAATATAGTAAGGTTTTCAGAGCATACATTTTTTTTATACAGGCTAAACCTGATTTTTAATTTAACCTCAAGGCTTTGTTTTTTTTAAGTGAAATATGTCATTCAGTGTACTCATTTCTTATTCAAATGTCCCCATTTCTTGTTCAAAAAGCAAATTTGTCCATGTTTTAAATTAAGAATAGGAATATAAAGCATTATATTTACTATTATTTCCCTATGATTGGAATCATAGGGAATGGAATCATAGGGAATGGAATCATAGGGAAAGGAATGGAATCATAGAGAAAGGATGGAAGAGGTGAGTAATGAGGGGAGGAGGCAAGACAAGAGAAAAGGAGACTGTCAAAAAGAGGGAAAGAAGACAAAGATGAAGTCAGAGTAGGCAACAAGCCCATACATCTCAATAGCTTTAATGTAACAAAATCTTGTTTTTGTCTTTGATTTATTTGGTTTTGTGTTTTCCTCACTTACACATCACGTATTACTTTCATCTTACGGCACCTTTGTATCACTGGGAACATTCACATGGGCAAAACAGGACATGATCAGGATGGAAGGTCAAGCCCAGCCCTTAAATGCTTTTTCCAAGAAGTGACACATATCGCTTCCTCTCTGTTCCATTGGTCAAAGCAAGACATATGACTATACTTAATTTCAGGGAAGTATGATCCTGCAATAACAAACAATAGAATGGGAAAGATTAGAGATCTCTTCAAGAAAATTAGAGATACCAAGGGAACATTTCATGCAAAGATGGGCACAATAAATGACAGAAATGGTATGGACCTAATAGAAACTGAAGATATTAAGAAGAGGTGGCAAGAATACACAAAAGAACTACACAAAAAAGATCTTCATGGCCCAGATAATCACAATGGTGTGATCACTCACCTACAGCCAGACATCCTGGAATACAAAGTCAAGGCTTTAAGAAGCATCTATGAACAAAGCAACTATGAACAAAGCTAGTGGATGTGATGGAATTCCAGTTGAGTAATTTCAAATCCTAAAAGATGATGCTGTGTAAGTGCTGCACTCAATATGCCAGCAAATTTGGAAAACTCAGCAGTGGCCACAGGAGTGGAAAAGATCAATTTTCATTTCAATCCCTAAGAAAGGCAATGCCAAAGAATGCTCAAACTACTGCACAATTGCACTCATCTCACACACTAGCAAAGTAATGCTCAAAATTCTCCAAGCCAGGCTTCAACAGTACGTGAACTATGAAATTCCAGATGTTCAAGCTGGATTTAGAAAAGGCAGAGGAACCGGAGATCAAATTGCCAACATCTGCTGGATCATCGAAAAAGCAAGAGAGTTCCAGAAAAACATCTACTTCTGCTTTATTGACTATGCCAAAGCCTTTGACTGTGTGGATCAAAACAAACTGGAAAATTCTGAAAGAGATGGGAATACCAGACCACCTGACCTGCCTCCTGAGATATCTGTATGCATGTCAGGAAGCAACAGTTAGAACTGGACATGGAACAACAGACTGGTTTCAAATCAGGAAAGGAGCATGTCAAGGCTGTATATTGTCACCCTGCTTATTTAACTTATATGCAGGATACATCATGAGAAACGCTGGGCTGAATGAAGTACAAGCTGGAATCAAGATTGCTGGGAGAAATATCAATGACATCAGGTATGCAGATGATACCACGCTTATGGCAGAAAATGAAGAAGAACTAAAGAACCTCTTGATGAAAGTGAAAGAAGAGAGTGAAAAAGTTGGCTTAAAGCTCAACATTCAGAAAACCAAAATCATGGCATCCGGTCCTATCACTTCATGGCAAATATATGGGGAAACAATGGAAACAGTGAGAGATGTTTTTTTCCTTGGTCTCCAAAATCAGTGCAGATGGTGACTGCAGCCATGAAATTTAAAGATGCTCCTTGGAAGGAAAGTTATGACCAACCTAGGCAGCATATTAAAAAGCAGAGATATTACATTGCCAACAAAGGTCCATTTAGTCAAAGCAATGGTTTTCCCAGTAGTCATGTATGGATGTGAGAGTTAGACTATAAAGGAAGCTAAGCGCCAAAGAATTGAGGCTTTTGAACTGTGGCGTTGGAGAAGACTCTTAAGAGTCCCTTGGACAGCAAGGAGATCCAACCAGTTCATCCTAGAGGAAATTAGCCCTGAATATTCATTGAAAGGACTGATGCTGAAGCTGAAACTCCAATATTTTGGCCACCTGATGGGAAGAGCTGGCTCATTGAAAAAGATGCCGATGCTGGAAAAGACTGAAGGCAAGAGGAGAAGGGGACGACAGAGGAGATGTTTGGATGGTATCACCAACTCAATGGACATGAGTTTAAGTAAACTCTGGGAGTTAGTGATGGACAGGGAAACCTGGCGTACTGCAGTCCATGGGGTCTCAAAGAGTTGGACACAACTGAGCGACTGAATTGAACTGAACTGATGATCCTCCAGTTTCTTTAGAAGAATTAGGAAAGCAGGTGCTGGTAATGCCCCAGAGATGTGCTTTACAGCTGAAACTATTTGCTGGGAACTTCCTCCAACTGTCCACCCAGACTAGCATCTCCTGAGCCCACTCTGAATGTGCCAGCAAAGTATGTGATCAAGAACACCGCATAACTTACTGAGAACACCTTTCAGAGGAGGACAAACATGGTGGATATTTATTTTAATGGCAGCAGTAAGAGCTTCCAAGAGACACTTCATTTTTAAAAAATTTTATGGATTACTGTGTAGTCCAAGAGTCAGAAACAATCACTTCTGGCATATTACTTCTCAGGTCAATTTAAAGCTGACCTTGAGTAGACAGGGGATTAAATAACAACATGTTCATTCCAGTGACCTTTGATCATGTGTGAGATCATACTCTCCTTGAGACTGGCAAAATGAGAAGCTAGACCCAGATCTCTGGAGCCTGCCATGAACAAGCCACTTGTGTACGTGTATTGGGAGTTCTTGATCGCCGAGGTCCTGAGCTCACATTGTAGTCCTCACTGTCCCAGGGGACTGTCCAGAGCATGAATTGGTACAAATTGTTTTTCCCTCATCCTTCCCCACTGTGATGTGAGGTAAGACATCCTGCTCTGTGGATACAGGTAGAAATTTCCTCTGTCTGCGTCACAGGTTTAAACTGGACCCACCTAGGACTTAGCTACTGCTGCTGCTAAGTCGCTTCAGTCATGTCCGACTCTGTGCAGCCCCATAGTCGGCAGCCCACCAGGCTCCTCTGTCCATGGGATTTTCCAGGCAAGAGTACTGGAGTGGGTTGCCATTGCCTTCTCAGCGTGGTGCAAATTTGAATGGACTGGCTTTGTCTAGTTCACCAATGTTTGTAACATGTACAGCTGGGAAGACCGTACAGCTTTATAACTCAAGCATCTGCTTTAATCTGTATCATTATTGATTGAAGCACCAAAAGGTATTTACCACAGAACTAAGTCGTCACCCTTTCTTCCTCCCGGTTCAGACTGGTAGAGTTTAATTTCTTCTCTATCAAAGTGCATTACCCTGTATGGGTTGTAAAATAATTATAAGACTTTTTAAATGAAGAATTTACTAGACATCCTTCCCCACACTGGCTCTGTAAATCCATTATAGAGAACCTTTTATACTATTTGCCTTCTTCCCTTTCAGGGATTATTTTGGCTTTTGGGGAATTTGAGGGAAATGGATGATAACTGACCTTAACTGTGATTTGGGGGCTGTGGTTCGACCTTCAGCCTCCGCCACTTTTCCAGCACTTTTGTGACATTAGTACCTCAGCTGATAATTCTTCTGTCTTTCCTCTCCCCCTTCCTTCCTCCTCCCCCTTCTTTTTTCTCAGATCCTAGTTTGTAATTAAGGGTAGAACTGCCTGGCTGTTTCAGATAAGGCTTCACTGAGTGACTGTTCGACCCATGATATACCCTACAGTTTAACAGACCCAGGAATTAGATTATATCGGTTGAGTCAGGGTTAATCAGGCCCATGATAATCGTCAGACCATAATTAAAGGACCTTGTCTGCCTTTTTCACTACCGCATTCCCTAGCCACTAGCCCAGCACCTGCCACATGGCAGATACTCAATAAATAGTTGCTGAATGAAAGCTTGTATTAACCAAATGTATAAGATATTGACTTAAAAACTGTGTAAATTTATAGGTTTTTTGTAAGGGACATAACTGGTTCAAGAACCTAAGCAGTAATTTTGCTCAAGGTACTTTCATATAATAGATAGATCTGTCCAAGTGACTAAATGATGGTTCAGAAATGTCCTTTATAAAAAGAATCAGAAAAACAATTTTCAGCATTACCAAAAGAATAGGAAGAACAAGCCAATATATTAGTATTTTTATTAACTCTCTTACTATTTTTCTCTAAAGAACAGATAGATTATGTGGAGTAAGAACATCCTCTCTTTTTTAAGTACAAATAATCTATAAAATACAGGATACCTATAGTTGTTTGTATCCATTGAAAACACTTTGAGCATTGCTTAGTAAGAACCCAGTGCCCATAATCAGAAGTGTGGTACAGAGGGGTACACTAAAGTAACAACAGACTGGTGAAAACCCTGCTTTGATAGTGGCTTTGAACTGTGGACTACTCCCTCAAGGTCAAACAGTCTTCCAATCCTACTCTGGAGGGATTTCAGTGTACAGATTTATTCTAGGGACACCTTAAGGGTCCATTTCTCTCAGAGACTCGGCGTTCCATAAAATTTCACTGCTGCATTGCTAATGCCAAATAAAATAAGCTATCCAAGGCAATGGTTCACTTTACTCATGTAGCATGTATTCCTTTAAACATTTCTCCAGTTCTTTCTATTAGAAGATCATTGCTTTTTATATACAGATCAGCATCAGAGTTAAAGACTGTAGACAGTAATGCATAAGGATAAGGGACAGGGTTGACCTTGATCCCAATTCGAAGAGTAGTGATCCAGAGAGTTACATAGGTGGTACTCTGAAAATTATGTAGAGGATCTTGGGGATTTCACCAAGAGAACATGCCCACACTTGGCATCTCTCTATTTCAGCCAGTTGGGATATCAAGTGGATCTTGCCCCAGGCCCTTTCTGATTTCCAGAACCAGACAAACACCCCACATGACTAAACCAGAGAAAGCATGATGTGGGCTAGCTCTCAGAAGCCCCCTTCTCTGACCATGGCTTCACCAAATACAGCCATGGTTGACCTGTGATTCTGCCAGGACAGACCTCATAAATGTTAACTTTGTCAGTTTAAGAGAAAGTACTTACCAAAAAAAAGGCTAAACAACAACAAATAAAACCCTCCTCATTGTCCATTAAAGAGATTATTGATGAACCCCTTGATGTGTTCATGGGTCGGTTTCCCTCTTGGTTCACTTCATCTTTGAACAGTTTCACTGAAAAGTGATTCACATGCCTCTTAAAAAATTTTCGGGAATTCCTTGGCCCCACCATATTCTGCAACAGAAGCCCGAGTCTTCTGCTTCCTGACAGGCAAAGGATTGCCATTTATTTATTTAATCTTCAAGCAATGTCTTATTACATATGTTCATTTGAGCAGTGGGTGAACTTGGCCTTTTGGAGGATCAAAAAAGAAATCCTACGCAAATACTACACTCAAATAGTATGAACATTATTTCATGGTTGGCATGATGCCCTATATTCAGAAACACAAGCCAGGTCAGTGATAACCAGAGCCTTAGGCATCATTGCTGCCCTCCCTTCCAAGTTGGCCAGCTGCACTAATGGATTTTGGTAAACAAAGACCAATGTGCTGAACTTTGTGACTATGCCCCAAACCTTTAGCCTGGATCCCAGTCCCACTCTTTGTACATCTGCCCATAGATGGGCTCATGAAAGTCTTCAGACATGGTCACATTCACCAGTCTTGGCTCCTGTACTTACTGTAGGCACCTGGTAGCTTGTTGGGGTTTTTGTTTGTCTTCTCCAAAAGAAAATGTCGTAGCAGTATTGAAAAATCAGTTCAGTTCAGTTCAGTCGCTCAGTCGTGTCCGACTCTTTGCGACCCCATGAATCGCAGCACGCCAGGCCTCCCTGTTCGTTCCTATCATTTTGCCTGTTCATACTGTTCATGGGGTTCTCAAGGCAAGAATACTGAAGTGGCTTGCCATTCCCTTCTCCAGTGGACCACATTCTGTCAGCCCGCTCCACCATGACCCGCCCGTCCTGGGTTGCCCTGCAGGCATGGCTTGGTTTCATTGAGTTAGACAAGGCTGCGGTCCTTTCTTTTCCCCAAAACTCCTTAAACAGAGAGAGCTTATAGCCTGAAAATATAAGGGAAATAGGTTTGGCTCTTTGCAGCACTCCCAATATTTTTCAAAACTGGCATCAATCACAAGCTGAAAGGTTGCCTTACCTACTTGGTTTATTTTCCTCCTATACTATATTTATATCTTTTGTTCTCGTGATCAGAATGCATACAATATATGAAAAATATACACCAGGGCCTCTGGAAAAGGTTTCTCCTAGTAGCCTCCAGTAGCCTAGGACATAATATCTGCCCTCAGAATACTACAGCCTGGGTCTCATCAACAAAAAAGAAGGTAACTTCTAGGTTTTTGAGCCCAAGAGCCTGGGAAATTGACTTAGAAAAAATTGAACCGGGAAGATGATGTGGGATACAGGAAAGGGACTTGGATCTGATGGTGTACATACCGAGCTACAAAAAGTCGGCAGACAGTCAAGCTTTTCATTTGGTCTATTAGATATTTGGGGTTAGGCTGCTGGAAATTTAGTGGAGAAATAGGGCTAGCAACATAAAATTAGAATTTAACCCATAAACACAGGAAAACCCATTGTAGACAAAAAGAATAAAGAGGAGGTAGGATTGTGGGTTCTCGTGAAAAACCAGAAAGTTTCGAGGAGAAAGTTAATAAGGCAATTAAGACAAGGATTTGACAATAAGGTAACAACCTTGTAAAGGAAAATTTCGTTACGGTAGAGTGTAGAGAGCTCTGAAAGATGGACTTTTGTCGTCTTGTCCAACCAGCTCAACTCCACCCCCACTGGTGTCACCTCAACAAAGGAAGGAGTTAAATAAGGAGTTTACCTTGCAGAGTTGCATGTGAATAGATTGTTACAAAACCTCATGTCTTTTCTGTCTCACCATGTATATAGCCTTTACAAACCTCAATTTTCTCATCTATAGATTTCCAGTCCACAATTCTTTGATCCTTTCATCACTGATACCAATCGGTGTATTTGGGAAAGACTATGAACCAAGAAGGGTCTGCGGAAATCCTCTTGGGTTCATTTGACTGATGTTTCCTTTTGTGACTTTGAAATCCTCTGACCTTCGATTCATTTCCTGGGCCCTCTAACCAACTCCTTCCCCAGAGTTTATCATGCCAACCTTCTCCCTTCCACTTCTCTAGACAAAAGAAAGTATCCTAAGAAAACGTCAGCTTCTTCCATGATCCCTCTCTTTTGGCTTAGCTCTGGGATTCTGGGATGCCTCCCGCAGGAAAAAGGGTTCCCTACACTCTATTTCTGTGAGACCTCACTCAGCATCCTCACTTGGCATGTGATTGAATCCATGACCCTCCACTTGGAGACCATCTGTTGGCGTTTCCATGCGTCCCGATGCCATACCAATCTCTAGGGTTTTATAGCTGACCTCGGGCTGGTTCTGATGTTCCAAATTAACAGCAGTGCCAAGGTAGGGAGCTTCCTGGCTTAGCATCCTTAACTGAAATGAACATCTGCTTAATTTCAGCCAAAGAATCATATTATAAAGAGTATGGGAAACTCCTTTGCACTCTTCTCCATTTGTTGCTAATCATAATTTGGCAAGTAGAATTACTCCTATTTGGCACTGCAGTGTAGATTGCCCAATGCTTAAAAAGAAAGAGAGAAGAAAGAAATATAGAAACATTCTTTATAAAATTAGAGACAATGCAGAAAGACAGTTACCTACAGCTAAAGTGGTACCTTTAATTCATCCACTATGGAGAACAGTATGGAGGTTCCTTAAAAAGCTAAAATAGAACTACTATATGACCCTGCAGAGAAAAACATGATCCGAAAGGATAAATGCACCCCAGTGTTCACTGCAGCCCTGATTACAATAGCCAAGACATGGAAGCAAACTAAATATCCATTGACAGAGGAATGGGTGGTATATGTATACAGTGGAATATTACTCAGCCATTAAAGTGGTATCTTTAATAAGAAACCATGCCAACTCATTATTGCTCTACAAAGCTGCCTGGCCATAAATCCTTCCATGCTTTTATTACTATATATTTCATATTAACTTATATATAATATTCAGTATTTATCCACTGCTTTCATGTTTCAATTTTCAGCTCCTATGTTTAACCAGCTCAGATCTCGGGAAACCAAGCGAGAATCTAGGAGACTTTCAGGCCTGTAGCTGCGCCCGGACAGCTCCCAAATGTGCAGAGGAGTCTCAAAGTTTATCCTTGGCCTCTTGAAGTTTCTAACCTGATCTGAGGCTAGTGGTGGCCTCCGCTTCCTTCCATAGCAGCTCACCGTTTGGGAAGAGAGGCCCTGGGCAGGCCACTCTCTTTAGGACCTCATAATGCTGTCACCCTCAACCACATTTTCATCCTCAGCACTATGGACATTTGGGGCCAGATTACTTGGTTGGCGGGGGGGGGCGGTGAGGAGTGTTCTGTATATTACAGAATGTCTAGCAGCATCCTTGATCTCCACCTACTAAATCCTGGTGATGTGCTCCCACCAGGTTCCTATCAGGTACAGTTATCCCCAGTGAAAAAAACACTGCTTGGGACCTCCCTGGCTGTCCAGTGGTTAGGGCTCTGAGCTTCCACTGCAAGGGGCCCAGATTACATCCCTGGTAGGTGAACTAGGATCCGAGAACCTTTCTCTCTGATACCAGTCTGAGCCTTTGCAGCATTCTCAGCATCCCTTATTCTGAGGGTTAGATATGGGATGGATGGTGAAAGATTTCTAGTCACGTTTCCCCACAGATCACCCCTTTGTCCACATGCCCTGCTTCTGTTAATATTGTTGCCAGCAATCCCCACATGCATGCTCTCTTCCAGCCCCCTGCTCTCCCCACTCAGTTTCCAAAGTCTAGTCAAATTTTTCTCCAAAAGCTTGCTTATGTCCCTCTCCTCCCAGTTCCTGTCACCATTCTTCATTCCAGCCTCCATCACCTGATCTTGTCTGCTGCCTCTCAATCCGACCTTCACTTTGCCTCAGAGCCAGACTCCTAAATCCAACCAGACTGACCACACCAATCCCTCCTCGGAAGCCTTCACAGACTCCATCTGCCATTGCTCATAGCAGGGGCACCAAGCTTTTTCTTAAAGAGTTAGGTAGTAAACATTTTAGGCTTTGTGCACCAAATCAAAGGCATTATGTAAGGACTTATATAACCATTTAAAATAAAACCACTTAAAAATGTGAAAACCATTCTTAGCTCGCAGACTAAAAAAGCAGGTGGCGAGCTGGACTTGGCCATGGGCTGTAGTTTGCCCATCCGTGGCCTAGTAAATAAACGTGATGACCATTTATTTAAGGTTCTGGATGATTGTGGCCCACACTTGTCTTTCCCACCATGTATCTTCTGTGCTCCCTGCACGCTAGTATCCCCACATGCTCCCTACCCACCCCCACGCCCAGCCTCCTCTCTCCGGGAGCTTCTGTGCCCTTTCCTCACCTGGATTGCCCTTCCTGAGCCGCTTCCGCCTATTGAAATTATACCATCCAAGACGCTCTCAGATGCCACCTCGCCTGTGAAACCTTACCCTGTTCTGGAAGGTCAGAGTTAAACCCTCTTGCCTCTATGTTCCTTTTCCTTTGTACCTCAGCTATTTCATCCTCCTTTGTAGGCCAGCTGCTTACATGCCAAATTGCCCAAGAGGCTGTGAACCTGTGGAGAGTGGAGACCTTGCCCCTTTAAACCATTACTTTGTACCTGTCAAAATGGAATCATGGCAGGTCGTACCCCGTGAACCAGCATGTGAAGCATCTTATGTACATCCTCGCTAACCTGTGAAGATACACTTAATCTCCACTTTATATGTGAAGAATCTTAGCCCAGAAAGGTTAAATAAGTTGCCCAAGTCACACAGTTAGTCAGTGGCAGAGCTGGAATACAAACTAGGTCCACCTGACTGCTAAGCCTGGATTTTAACCACTTTATCATATAAGGGACTCAACAGGGACTCAACAAAGAGTGTCAGTGCTGGATCAGGTACCCCACCTCATCATACAAGTTTTACTTACTTACCCAGAAAGTAAAAGTGAAGTTGCTCAGTTGTGTCTGACTCTTTGAGACCCCATGGACTGTAGCCTACCAGGCTCCTCCCTCCATGGGATTCTCCAGGCAAGAGTACTGGAGTGGGTTGCCATTTCCTTCTCCAGGGGATCTTCCCGACCCAGGGATTAAACCCGGGTCTCCCGCATTCCAGGCAGACGCTTTAACCTCTGAGCCACCAGGAAAGCCCCTGAAGCAGAAGCAGCATTTACTTACCCAGAAGCAGCATTTAAATTTGTGCCACTGAACTTTAAAATATCTTTGATAGGTTCTGCCTGACCCATCATTGAATTCATGTCTGCATTAAGGACTCTGCTCTCCTGGAATCCTGTCGTCTTTAGGTTTCTAATACACAATCTCACTGTTTGGTATTCATTTTATAAGGATTTTTCCCTCAGTGAGGTCCCGGATCATTTTGCTGAGAACTAGCTTTGAAATCCTGTGATGAGAACTAATGGGACACCATTTTCAAATAGACCTGGGCAAACTAGGAGAAACAAACAGAAAGAGGGTAATTCTAGTCCTGGAATTTATGAGCTTCCCTATCTAAAAGTTTAAATTTCAACTCTCTTTTGATCTTTGGGTTTATGGTGAGTTTTAAGAGGTTGTTCTTCTTAGACAGTCTCAGGAACTTAATATGCTTTCCTCCTTCCACCCAGAAAGATACCTAGACACCTTGCCTCCACCCTTTTCAGCCTCGAGTAAACCTTGTCTTCTGTGTAATTTAGTTCGAATTGAATAGGGGCAGAGTCATGAAAACCAAGAACCATAACCTTCTCCCTGTTGCCAGCAGCGTGATCACAGAACCTACCAATCCTGCCATTGCTGTTTCCCATCCAAAGCAGTTAACCCCACAGTGGGTGACAGGTCATGGGTAAGCCCTGAATTTCCTAAAGTGAAGTGGGAACAGACAGGTGTCTGCCCTCTGCAGAGGGACCTCAGGACAAGTGTTTTGGTGGCCCCGTCCTTCCAGCAGACACACACCATAAATGTATACTAATGGTGTTGAGAGAAGAGACACATCATCAAACTCTCTGGCCCTTCTCTCAGGAGTTTAGAAACCAAGTTCATCCTTAAAAGCTGTACTGCCCTTACACTCAGAGGTAGACACTTTGGGGAGGGAGGAAGGTTTCCAGGCATGTTCTTTACCTGTTTCTAATTCACCCCAGAGGGAACCGTGGCCTCTGCTTTGCTCACTGCCACGTGACTGTCTTTCTTCTCTCCTCAAACCTGTTCTCCTGTGTGCTCACCTCCATCCCTGGGCCTGACTCCCCAAAGTCTTAGCTCTTGTCATATTAGGCAATTATTTTCAAATCTTGCAGCAGGACAGACATTGCAGCATCAGATAATCCCTCTCCTTTTACTTCCACATTCGATGAGACAGCTGCATTTTCCCAGCAGAGTCACCGTCAGCACCAGCTCAAAATAGTCTTGGGTTGTTTTTTTTGTTTGTTTGTTTTTAACTTTTTTTAAAGAAAAAAACAAAGTCCGTTCTCTGTACATCCCAGTTCTCTGTATGTTCATGGTTGCCTCATCTAAATTTCAGGCTTGTAGTTCCTTTCTCCCAATGTTGTTTTCTTGGGGTTTTGTTGTTGTTGTTGTTGTTGTTTTTCTGAGTGGGCCTCTGAAAATCGGCAGCAAAGAGGCCAGTTTGTTTATTTTGAGTACACTGCAGCAAAATGAAGGTAATTGTCCACACAGGCCATCTGCTACCTGGCAGGTGTCCATGAGTCAGAGAGAGAAAAATGGAGACTCAAGTGTCTCCTTCTGTTACCATGATAACCGCTTAGCTCAGAGTTGTCACTGGGCGTGTGTGTGGAGGGGATGCTGTTAATAGTTGCTCTGGCGAGGGCATGAACTCTCAAGATCAGGCTTTTTGCCATGAGCCTCCCTGCGTTTGATTACCTGATGATAACGTGTATCAGGGAGATTAAAAAAAAAAAATTCATACCTGTTCCATCAGGAAAAAGAAGGGAAAGAAATAGCATTTATGGAGCCCCTACTGTGTGCCAGGCATCCTGCCGGAGACGGCCGAGCGTGGCCAGACAACACACACATCGTTTTCCTGCTGCAAAGAGAGCCTCACCCCTTGTGCGGCCCCGCTCTCTGCCACAGCGTGAGTCCCTGTCTCACTCACAGTGTCCTCAAGTCACCTTCTCTGGCATTCTCTGCACCTGTTTTGGCTCCGCTATTAGATTTGCACTCAAACAGAAGACTAAGTCAGAATCACCGTATTCTCCTTCCTCACATTTTTCGGTTGTGGTGGAAATTAATTTCTGTTGCATGGCCTCGGCAGTGGGACGTCTCATCTGATGCATGTTCCGTCTGACCTCAGAAACTTGGTGCTGGGATCCCAGTGTGCTTAGGAGTCTCCCCGCAGTGTAGGACCATTAGAACACCCAGGCGGGATTTCTCCGGTGGTCCAGGAGAGACTACCTTCCAGTGCAGGGGGTGCAGGCTCGTGGGTTCAATCCCTAGTCAGGGAACTAAGATCCCACATGTCACAGGGTGCGGCCAAACTTTTTTTTTAATAAATAAAACTTCTTAAAAAAAAAAAGATGACGACCCAGGTATCTGTCTTAATCTTGTTACTAATTTATTTGTGACCTTGTGACCTCTCAAGGCATCTCTCTCCTCAGATATGGATAAATGCTGAACTGAAACAGCCTATTTTTCTGGGATCATGAACCCTCTGACATGATGTGCGTAACTTCCAAGCTCTTTTCTTGGAACATGATATGTAGCTTTCTCAGGGTCTCAGAGTCTTTGCTGATTGAGAAGAAGCAAAAGGCCAGCAGAGGAGACAGCCTCTCCGATTGTAACGTTTCTCTAGCTCTGTCTTTCCAACAGAATTGTTCTCAACTACAAGGGACCTCTGTATTCAGAGAACCTGAGTTACAGGGTGTTTCTTGTATTTAGTTATTGGTTGGACACGTGACTGGCCTGTGCTATGTTCAGGCCTTTGTAATAGGTTGTATTTCAACAAGGTCCCACTGTCCTTGCCTCAGGAAACCTTAAAACGGGGGAGCGTGTCATGAAGCCTCCCCAGGCTGACCTCCGCTCTCCCAGCAACTGAAGCCCAGAGGCATGCAGCGGTTTTGGACCTTCATTGGACAGCTTATCCCCACCCCCTAAGAGACATCTGAGTAGTCCCTCCACCTTCGCTGATTTCTATGAGAGTGTCAGGTTCCCCGTAATCTCTAGGTTCCAACAGTGATGCTCCCCCCAACCCCCAGTCGTGCCGCCGCTTCTAGTTCTGTTTGCTCTGTGTGGAGGGAGCATTCGGCTGTCTCCGTGGGGAGGGCCTGCTTCTTGGGACCCTGCTGGGCCTTTGAGACAGGGCGCTGTCACTCACAGCAGTGCTCCCATCTGCACTGACTTCAGTGTGTCTGTCTGGCACCAACCTGCCTCTGCGGAGGGCAGAGAATGAGCCGTCTCTCCCGGGCTGCAGGTGCCTGTCAGCGAGCTGGAGTGCTGCCATGAGCCCTGTGACTCTGCCTCCAGCTGCAAGTGCTCCAGACACTCCACTCCACTCATGGAGTTAGAAGGATCTTGTTTTGAACTGTCTCCTTGAGACAGCCCCTCCTCTGCCCCCAGCAGCCTGCTCCCTGGACCTCCTCGCGGACTTCGCGTGCAGCGGCCTGAGGGCGGCATCTCTGTTGTGGACTCTGCTCATGAGAAAGGAAAATTAGAAGCACAACAGCCTCTATGACCCTGAGGTGGCTGCCATGCATCCCCAAAGGGCAAGCCTTCACTGACAGGGTGATTGTGGCCAAGGCAAAGCCTTGGTGACTCAGCATCTCTGAGATGAGGTAAACTTGGTGAAGGTCATAGCGTCGTCGAATTTCACATCTGAAAAATGCTTCACAGGTCACCAGTGAAGCCACTCAGTTTGCAGATTAGAAGACTGAACCCCAGAAACACTGAAATGCGTATGCTGTACTATCGATAGAAAAGCCCAGGTCTCCGGACTTCAAAGCCGTTTGCTTCCCACCGAGCCTCAGTGCCTCCTTGGCATTCCCCCGGGGTGAGAGTCAGATTCCAGCTTGGTGCCTGTGGCAGCCCCTCCTCTACGAGTTATCGCAGCCGAGAATTGTCTCCAGGTCCCGTCGTCATCAACAAAGTAAAGAGGTCGAAACTTTCAACCTCAGGACAGGCTCATATGCTGAGAGATTTACACACATTCTCAGATCAGGAAGAATTTTTCTTGAACCCGTATCCTCGCCTCTCTTCTCCTCCATGGTCCTCGTCCCAAGGTCTTTGGCATCTCATGAGGGCCTGTGGGCCTGGTCGCATCCCCAGATTTTCCCTCCTACTCCCTTTCTGTCAAATGCTCTTCAGATGTGGCTGATCTAATAATGTATAAAGAAAAAAAATCAAGCTTAGCACCTAAGTTATCCATGGCTACACATACACCGAAAGTTAATGACTTAGAAGAACAAACTTAACTCACAGCTTCTGTGGGTCAGGGGTCCAGGCGCTGTTCAGCTGGGTTCTCACAAGCTGAGGTTCAGGTTTTCTCACAAGGTTGCAGGCACCTCAGGGCTCAACAGATCACATCGTTGTTGCCAGGACCCCCTGTGGGCTGTAGGACTGAGGGTCACAGTTCAAGGCTGGCCTGATGGCTGGAAGCCACCCTCAGCTACTTGCCAGGTGAGCCTCTCCACGGGGCAGTTCACAAGATGGCAGCTGGCTTCCTCAGTGTGAGCGGGGTGAGAGGAAGAGAGAGCACACGTGGACAAGACAGAAGTCATGTCTTTCATCAGCCAGTCTCAGAAATGGTGTCTCATTGGCCTGCTTCAGTTAGAGGCAGTCACTACAGCCAGCCCATGTTCAAGGGGAGGGAATTACATCAGACGGTGACTGCAGGGAGGGAGGGTGTCACTGGAGGCCCCCTCAGGGGTCTGCCCCCCACAGTCAGTTACCTAGTTAAAGCATTTCACATAAAGCTTTATTGATGGCGATAGATTTAGTCCTCCCTGGAGCTCATTGCCCACTCTGGCTCTGTTCCCGCTTTCCATTACAGAAGGAAAAGGGTCAGAAACTTGATACACCTCCTTGTCGTTTAACAAATATTTATTAAGCCTTTACATGTGGTAAGCACAATGGTAAGGAAGATAAATTTGAGAGGTGAGATTAATGCCGTGCAGGGGTCCGAGGGAGGTGACAGTGAAGCTGTCAGCCGGAAAGCCAGTGGGAGCTGGTCAGACACATGGAGTGGGGCGGTGCTCCTGGCAGAGAGAACAGCAAGTATAGAGGCCTGAAGGCAGGAGAGAGGGCTGTGCTTCCAATATTTCAATAGACTGTTGTTCTTGAAACCGTGCAGGAGCAGAGTCAGTTGACCTCCCTTGCAGCAACCTGTACTTCATCCCAAAGCACCCCTATCCTGATCCCCCGCCTCGGGCCTGGCTGAGGTCCTTGCATATTGGCTGCCTGTGACTTGTGTCTCTGCTGGGGCCTCGGAGACGTCCTGGCCCACGAGGATGCCAAACCAGCATGGTTCTGCTGGACCCAGAATCCACAGAGGGTTCCTGACAGCTCTATCCTAGCTGCGTTTTAATCCAGCATGATCCTAAAGCCAGGGACTGAAGCTTGAGATCCATGGAGAAAATTTTGCCCTTCCAGAGGTCTGAGAAGAGCTTTTCTCTTTCCACTGCTCCGAACAAAGGCAACATCAGGAGTCTGGTTTCTATCTTCCTCAGAAGGCATGTCCTGGGCAGTGATCCCAGGAAGGGGGGCTGATTATTTTCAAGCTGATGGTGGGCAGTAGGATTCATTTCCTGATCCTAGAGTTTTAGCCACATGTGGCTGTCTACTCCGTCCATTCCTCATACCTCATTCCCCATCATCATTTTCCTATTAAACTGTTTGCAGAGGTTCCGTTTCATGTTCTTAAAAAGCAACCTATTTGTTCATCTCCGATCTTAGGGCTCTGACATTTAGTCCTCAGGCAGCAATGCTGGCTCCAGTCTCCCCGAGTGAGGTTTATTGAGTCCTTGCCACATGGTTAATGCTGGGTTGGCCCTTCATACAGTGAAGTCAATTTGAGTTTCACAGGCCACATACTTAGGGGGAAAAATTATTTGAGAGGCTTTAGTTTCCCTCTTGAGTTCTCACTTTCTGAGCTGAGCACTTAATCTGGGCATTTCAGGCAAACTCTGACTGAAGTCAGTCACTTCAGAGATTTTTTTTTTTTTTTTCTGGCTGAGCTGGGTTGTGATGCACAAGATTTTCTCTAGTTGTGGTGTGCAGGCTTCTCTTATTGCGGAGCACAGACTCTAGAGCTTGGACTTAGTATTTGTAGCATGCAGGTTTAGTTGCCCTGTGGCACGTGGAATCTTAGTTCCTCAACCAGGGAACCCACGTTCCCTGCATTGGAAGATAAAGTCCTAACCACTGGATCGCCAAGGAAGTCCCAACTTCAGAGATTCTTAACCTTTTCCTGCACCCAAAATGAGTACTGCATCCTGGAGACTTATACAGGGTGCTGTAGCATCTGTGGAGGAGTATCCACAGCTCCGAGGCGATAGGTTGCTGGGGCCATCATGTCCTTTGCTTGTGGCCGGGCCAGGTTCTCACAGGCAGCAGCCCCCATTCTGTGGCTAAGGCATCTGAGTTCAGAGACTCCCCCAGCATCCAGGCTCCACACCTGACCTCACTGATGCTCTGACTCCTCTGTGACTGAGGGACAGCTTTTGGCTCATTACTTCTCACAGTATCAGCCTATTGACGGCATGGGATCCTTCCTTGCGGCTGCTCAGGCAACCCAGGAAACAACTTTTATTCTGTTTCCTTCCACCCTGGGAAGGCCCAGGAAAGGCCCAGGCATTGCCAGGATCCACCACTTCTGTGATCTCCTGCATCCTCCACTGTGCCAGCTTAGGACTTTCCTATAAAGCCAGGCCTCTGCATCAGACTTTCCTGCCTTCTCTGCAGATTCTCTCATCTTTTCCCCAGTTTCCTTATCTTGTTTGGATTGAGACTAAAACTGCTAGGTCTGGTGTTCATAAGTACCTTCAAACTCGGTTGAATCTTATGCTCTATTATTTGCCTCCTGGCTTCCCTGGTAGTTCAGTGGTAAAGAACCCACCTACCAATGCAGGAGATGCAGGTTTGATCCCTGGGTTGGAAAGATCCCCTGGAAGAGGGCATGCGACACACTCCAGTATTCTTGCCTGGAGAATCCCATGGACAGAGGAACCTGGTGGGCTACAGCCCATGGGGTTGCAAAGGGTCAGACATGACTTAGTGACTAAGCACACACACATATGCCCCCTCTCCCATAAAAATATCCAAAAAGGCAGAGGCTGATAATAGTTATAGGGTGAAAGGTGATTGTTTCCCAAAATGCAGTGATTAATAAGTGAAAATGTAATCTAGCCAAAATGGGACTCCTAAGGTGTTTATAAACTAGTTGGAAAGAAAAGATACATACCGTGAAAGAATAATAATAAATGTTTTATAGCCACGGACAAAAATAGAATATTTCACAAGATAGAACATTTGAATTGTCAATGGAAGATTATTATAAAAGTTAAACGGTGGTAAAGACATCAAAAAAAGATTTTTGTAGTATTCCATTATATGAATAAGCCTCATTTTGTTAAGTCATTTGCCAGTCAGCGGACTTTGGAGTTATTTCCACTTTTGGCCTGTTAAACTGTTGCTAATGAACATGTGTGCACAAGCTTTAGATGAGCATATGTCTTTATTTCTCTCGGGTACGAACTCAGGAGTGAAATTGCTAGGTCTTATGGTAAGTCTGCATTTAACATTTTAAGAAACTGCCAAACTGTCTTCCTGAGTGGTTGTACCATTTTACAACTCCGTCAGCAATGCACAAGGGTTTCCATTTCCCCATATCCTTGTTAGTCTTTTTGATTGTAGCTATTTCAGTGGGGTAAGTGGAATCTCTTTGTGATTTTGGTTTTCATTTCCCTAATGAGTACTCATATTGAACATTTCTCATGTAATTTTTAGCTTATTTTATATCTTACTCTGTGAAATGTATATTCAAGTCTTTGCCTGTTTTGTAGTTGGGTTGTCTGTCTTCTTATTCAGTTACAAGGGTTCTTTATATGTTCTAAGCACAAGTTCTTTCTTATAGTTTATTTTGTATTTATTTCAGCTTTATTGACATATAATTGACATATAAAATTATAAGAT
This sequence comes from Cephalophus harveyi, assembly GCA_006410635.1. Lineage (NCBI taxonomy): Eukaryota > Metazoa > Chordata > Mammalia > Artiodactyla > Bovidae > Cephalophus > Cephalophus harveyi. The sequence continues at coordinate 50,516 of SJYT01048286.1, read as the reverse complement.
ATTTAAAATATACACATTGAAGTGACTTAAACGTATACATGGTGGAAGGATTTCTCCATCTAGTTTATTAACACCTTCATTACCTCACATATTTATCTTTTGTGTGTGTTCAGTTCAGTTCAGTTCAGTTCAGTCACTCAGTCGTGTCCGACTCTTTGCGACCCCATGAATTGCAGCACGCCAGGCCTCCCTGTCCATCACCAACTCCTGGAGTTCACTCAGACTCACATCCATCGAATCAGTGATGCCATCCAGCCATCTCATCCTCTGTCGTCCCCTTCTCCTCCTGCCCCCAATCCCTCCCAGCATCAGAGTCTTTTCCAGTGAGTCAACTCTTCGNACGCCAGGCCTCCCTGTCCATCACCAACTCCTGGAGTTCACTCAGACTCACATCCATCGAATCAGTGATGCCATCCAGCCATCTCATCCTCTGTCGTCCCCTTCTCCTCCTGCCCCCAATCCCTCCCAGCATCAGAGTCTTTTCCAGTGAGTCAACTCTTCGCATGAGGTGGCCAAAGTATTGGAGTTTCAGCTTTAACATCATTCCATCCAAAGAAATCCCAGGAGTGATCTTCAGAATGGATTGGTTGCATCTCCTTGCAATCCAAGGGACTCTCAAGAGTCTTCTGCAACACCACAGTTCAAATGCATCAATTCTTCAGCACTCAGCTTTCTTCACAGTCCAACTCTCACATCCATACATGACCACAGGAGCCTTTAAGCTATTCTCTCAGCATTTTTCAGCTATAGGATAGTATATTATCAACTGTAGTCACCATGTGACATTAGATCTTCAGATCTTATATTTCAGCCAAAAGTTTGCACCGTTTTCCCAGCCTCTCCCTACTCCTCTAGCACAAAGCCCCTGGCAACTAGTTTGCTACTCTCAGTTTCTGAGTGTGGGTTTTTTTTTTTGTTTGTTTTTAGGTTCTGCATAGAGGTGATACCTTGCAGTATTTGTCTTTCTCTGTCTGGTGTTTTTCACTTACCATATAACACAGCAGGATTTCCTTCTTTCTCGTGACTAAATAATATTCCATTGAACATATATAATATATCTTCTTTATCCATTCATCTGCTGATGGACGCTTATTGTCTGCATATCCTAGCTATCATGAATATTGCTGCAGTGAACAAGTGTGCATGGAAATTCAGATATCCCATCAGAATCCTGTTTTCATTTTCTTTGGATATATACCCAGAAGTGGGATTATTGGATCATGTGATAGTTCTGTTTTTCATTTTTTTTAATTATGGATATTTTATGTGTTTGTTGTTGCTGCTCTCGGGCTTTCCTTCTAGTTGCTGCTGGTGGGGACTACTCTTCTTTGCAGTGCATAGACTTCTTACTCTGTTGGCTTCTTGTTCCAGGGGCTTCTCTTGTTATGAAGCACAGGCTGTACAGCACACAGGCTTCCATAATTATGATGCATGGGCTTAGCTGCTCTGCAACATGTGAGATCTTCCTGGACCAGAGATTGAACCCCTGTCCCCTGCACTGGCAGATGGATTCTTAACCACTAGACCACCAGGAAAGTCCCCTGTTTTCATTTTTTGAGGAACCTCAATACTATGACTGCACCAGTTTACATTCTCTCCAGTAGTGCACAAGTGTTCCCTTTTCTGCACACCCTCACCAGCGCTTGTTATCTCTTGTTTTGTTTTTTTTTTTAGGCTAATTACTTTACAATATTGTATTGATTTTGCCATACATCAGCATGAATCCGCCACGGGTGTACACGTGTTCCCAATCCTGAACCCCCCTCCCACCTCCCTCCCCATACCATCCCTCTGGGTCATCCCAGTGCACCAGCCCCAAGCATCCTGTATCCTGCATCGAACCTAGACTGGCGATTCATTTCTTACATGATATTATACATGTTTCAATGCCATTCTCCCAAATCATCCCACCCTCTCCCTCTCCCACAGAGTCCAAAAGACTGTTCTATACATCTGTGTTTCTTTTGCTGTCTCGCATACAGGGTTATCATTACCATCTTTCTAAATTCCATATATATGGGTTAGTATACTGTATTGGTGTTTGTCTTTCTGGCTTACTTCACTCTGTATAATCGGCTCCAGTTTCATCCACCTCATTAGAACGGATTCAAATGTATTATTTTGTGTTTTTGATGATGACCATCCTAACAGATATGAGGTAGTCTCTCACTGCAGCTTTGATTTGTGTCTCCCTGATGATCTGTGATGCTGCGTACCCTTTCATATGTACCTGTTGGCCATGTCTGTGTCTCCTTTGGGAAAATGTCTTTTCGGTTTCCGGGCACATTTTAAAATCAAATTGTTTTTTCAGGATTGTATGAGTTCTTCCTCTATTTCAGATATTTACTCCTTATCACACATAGGACTTGCACATGTTTTCTCCCATTCAGTAGACTGCCTTTTCATTTTGTTGGTGGTTCCCTTTGCTTTGTGGAAGCTTTTTAGTTTGATGTAGTTTCACCTGTTATTTTGCTTTTGTTGCTTTTGTTTTTGGTATCAAATCCAAAAAATCATTGTGAAGATCCATAATTCCTTTATCAGAAATAATTTACAAATATTTTCCCAGTCTGTGGCTTAGCATTTTTATTTTTGTTAGTGCGTCTTTTTTAGTAGTTTTATTGAGCTATAAGTCATATACTGTACACTTCATCCTTTTAAGTGGTTTTTAATATAGTCACAGAATTGTGCAACCATGATCCATTTTAGAACATTTCCCTTCCTCCAAAAAGAACCCCAAACCCATTAGCATTCACTCCTCATTCCTCCCAGACACCCAGTCCCAGACAACCACTAATCTACTTTTCATCTCTATGGATTTGCTTATGCTAGACACTTCATATAAATGGAATCGAACAATATGTAGTCTTTTATAACAGTTCTTTCACTTAGCATATTTTCAAGGTTCATGCATGCTGTAGCATGTATCACTACTTCATTCCTTTTTATTGCCTAATCATATTCCATTGAAAGAATGTATTACATGAATTATTTAAATTATTTAAATCATTCATCAGTTGATGGACATTTGGATTTCATTTTTTGGCTATTATGAATACTTGTGTACAAATTTTTGTGTATACATAGATTTTCATTTATGGCCAGTATATACATGTAAGAGTGGATTTGTCACAATATTTAAACTTTTGAGGAACTGCCAGACCATTTTCTAAAGCAACTGCACCATTTTCACATTCCTTCCAGCAGCTTATGAGAGTTCTGAGTTTTCCACATCCTAGCCAACACTTGTTATTATCTGTCCTTTTATTATAGCCATCTTAAGAGTATGGTTGTGAAGTTGTATCTCATTGTGGTTTTGATTTGCATTTCCCTAATGGCTAATAATTTTGAGCATATTTTCATATGCTTATTCTGCATTGGCATATTTTCTTTAGAGAATTGTCTATTCACATCCTTTTCATATTTTTAAATTACCTGTCCTTTTTTTTTGTTTTAATTTTTTACTTTACTTGTCCTTTTATTATTGAATGTAGGAGTTCTTTACATATTCTTTTTTAAAAATTAGTTGTATTATTGAAATATAGTTGATTTACAGTGTTGTGTATGTATTCTTAATATAAATCCTTTATGGGATATGATTTGAAAAAATTTTTCCCCATCCTATGAATTATTTTTTCACTTTCATAAAGGTGTCCTTTGAAAATAGTTTTTAATTTTAATGAAGTCTAGTCTATCTGTTTTTTCTTTTGTAATGTATACTTTTGGTGTCAAATCTGAAAAGTCATTGTCTAATCTTTTCTTCTAAGAGTTTTATAGTTTTAGTTCTTATATTTGGGATGCTGCATTTTGAGTTAGTTTTTGTATATAATGTGAAGTAAGGGCCTAATAAGTTCATATTTATATGTATCATGGAAAGATCTCAAAAAGTATGCTAATTTTGCTGTATCAGTTCAATTCAGTCACTCAGTCATGTCCAACTCTTTGCAATATATCAATTTGAATGGTCTGTTACGTTGTACTTTTAAGCTTGCCTTGTATTTTTCAAGTTTCTCAGATTAAAATACACAGACACGAATCAGAGCAAGAATGATGGAAAACAGACCACTTCTGCTCGGTCCAGCGCTCACATTGGGTGAAGCTGAGCTGAGGCCCCCTGTCAGCTTGTTCAGGGCGGCCGATTCTTTCTGTATGTGGGGTTTCTGAGGCAGTTCCCCAAAGATAATTATCTTCCTTTGAACTTATTTGCACACTTTGGCTTATATTTTCCCAGTCTTGCTTCCAAAGAGAACCCTAGTCTTTATGCCACCCTCAGTTGCCCTTCCTCTAAAGAGCTGCAGAGCCCAAATCTCAGCAGACTCCCTTTATCTGGAGTTTTTAAGCTTTTATCCCATGGCTCCCAGCTTTCTCCAAAACTGCACCAGAGCCTTCCCATGGAAGGCTCGGTGTCCCAGTAAACGTGTGTCCATTCTCACCCAGTCCCCACGGAATGGCTCAAAGAAGACCGCACTGTGTGCTTGACGAGGGACGAGGGCAGCATGACAGGCCAGATGACTCGGCTTCTGAGAACTGCCTGCGGCTGGGCTCCTGACCCGCAAACTCATCAGGCACGTTCCCTGCAGCCCAGCAGCTGCAGAGGTGCACAGCGCATGTCATTGCCCTGGGAGTAGAAGGGCTTGTCCCAGCATCTCCCGCTGACAAGCTGTGCAGCCCTGACACAGAGCTCTTACTCTCTTCATCCTTGTCTTTCTTCTCTAAAATGGATACTACTCAAGTCGCTATGAGGCTCAAATGAGATGATGCACATGAATGTGTTTGCAAACAGAAATGAAAGATGTTTGCATGTTATTTCCCAGCTGTGACCCCAGCCCCTCCCAAATCCTCCACCAGCTACCCCGCTCCATCTGTCCACCTGGAAGGCCCTTCTACCCTCCCTCCCTGAGCACGCCTCCACTTTCCCTCCGCTTTTAGTTTATTCTGCAGTGTTCTCTCTGCCTCTTCTCCTCCTCCCCCTTGTTCTCTCCCCTTCTCCCTTTTTGTTTCCCTGCTCCTTTTCTTCCTCTCTCCAGTCCTGGAGGCAGTCTGACTCTTTTCTTTCAAATCTGATCATGCAGTGCATTGCACCACTGAACTGAAGCCCTAGGTTGGCTCAGGTTGACTGAGAAAAAGCACTTGCCCCTTCCTCAAAGAGGTAAGGTGCAGGAGATGACAGGCTTTTTCTCTTTGATTCTCCCAGGCTCAGGCCACAGGATCACCGCATACATCGCCCACTCACGGAGGCGGACGCCCCATACCCATGCCCGTGCGCTCCACCTCCGCCGGCTCCACCCCTACCCACTGCCCGCAGGACCCGCTGAGTGGAGTCAGCGGGGACATGCAGGAGGCCTTCGCCCAAGGTGAGTTCGGGAGCAGGGGAAAATGAAGCGCTAAAGGGGTTTGGAAACGTGGACAAGACTCCTGCTGTGGTTCTCCCCGTTTTCTTTTGTGTGCTTAGCTTTCAGTGATCAGATTTTCATGTACAGTAAAAACAAGTGTCGTGCTGGCCCCTTCTCATTCGATGGGCTGGTCTGCAGCGGGAGGTCTGCAGCTTGTATGTGTGCGAGGGCCAGGCCTCCTGGGTTTCTGTGCTCTTTTGGGGGAGGGTTGTGGGAAGTGCCTTGTCCTTTGGGCTTTGCCTCCTCCAGAGGAGTTGGATGGAATCATTCCCAAAGTTGAATGCTCGGCCTGCAAAGTGTTTAGAGCAAGCAGGAGAAGGAGTCTAGAACTCTGAATCTGACCTTGCTGAAGGCACCTTGTCTGTGGAGTTAATGGCCTGCCTGTTCTGTAGTGGGTGGAAGAGGAGGCTGCTCAGGAAGTCTTGTCTTGTCTCGGGGCAGAGACAGAGCAGGGAGGTGGAGCTGAGAGTAAGTCCTGCCGGAGGGTTTGTTCTGCAGTCCACCTCTTTGACTGTGGCTGAGAAGCGTGGAGGTGGCAGGGTCCTGCCTTCACAAAGAGAAGAGGGAGGAGAACCACGGCCTTGGGCAGCAGTGCCTGGGAGCAGGCGGAGCTGCTCGGCCCATCTTCCCTTAGGAGTCCACACTAAGTCCCGGGCCGGCGGCTGAGGCATCTGCTCAGCTCTGTCTCCCCCACCCCCGTCACCACCACCCACCTACCCACCAGGCATCGCCATCTGCTCTGCCTCTCCTCAGGTACGAGGAGAAACCTCCACAATGACCTGCTGGTGGCTGCCGACTCCATCACCAACACCATGTCGTCCCTGGTGAAGGAGCTCCACTCAGGTGACGCCCAGAGCTCCCCCCAGCCTCCCGCCTCCCCTCCTTGCCCCTGCCGTCCTTGCCACCCACCCACCGCGTGGTAAAGCGCCTTCCTCATTTCCCCGCGCGGCCTCCTTGCTTTCCAGGAACTCTCTGGATGCCTTCCCCTGTGAGCCTGTCTCCCACACGTGGTCACACGCTTTAAGTTTCTCTTAAGAGCACGCCTAGTGGACCAGACACAGTTCTGACTTTAAAGGAACTTGGCTCCGTCAGGCCCCTTCCTCACTTACTTCCTCCACAGCTGCTCTCTCCCTAGGCCTGCTCGGCTGTCTCGCTCGGAGCTTTCCTGGACAATGGGGAATCGAATCAGCCACAAGAGCTTCTGGACTTCCTCCCGCTGCCTTTCTGCTTCTCTTGTTTGATTTGGTTTTGAAACCCTATTCTTTCCTTTTGTCCGTGACGAGGCTCTGGTTTCCCTGGAGGTTCATGACCTGAGTATGGTGCTTCCTCCACTCCACATGTTCAGTCTTATCTATGACTTCTTTCTCAGTCTGTCTCGCAGCTATTTCCCATGATTTTCCCGAGACCCTTACCTCATGGCATATTTCCCCCTCCATGAAACCCAAGAGGGGGAGACAAAAAATAGGCCATTCCCATATCATCATATCTGCAAGAATCCCCATGATTGAATCAGTTTTGAAGCCGCCAGATATTTTACTAATTTTTTTTATGATGGTCAGATTCCCATATTTTGTATTAAACAAACAGGTTTCCTTCCTAAGTGTTGTGGGTCACTCATACAGGTGGCCCTCTTTTGTTTCCTTTCACCTAATATCGTGCTTTTGAATACCTTGAAATAGCTTAACAAGGTTGCTGAATAAAGATATAAAGCAGTTTTTCCATGGGCTATTCAGACACACGTACTTACTCAAACATAATATATTGAAATCATCCATCCATACACTTAGGGAAGACAAGCCTTGAGTAGTCCTTCAGACCTTTATAGGTGAAACCATACACTTTTAGAGTCGTCATGAGACAGGCTGAGGTCTGGCCAGTGGCTTTGCTCTCAGATCTGCTGTTTTTGTTTAGAAGAGGATAAGGTTGGTGTTTCCAGTACAGTTGATAAGACGTCAGTTCTCCTGTTGAGGGAGCAGGATGGTAACACTGTCCCCATTCTGGTACCATTTCTCAATCCCTTTTAGAAGCACTTTCCCCCTCCACACACACACATAAACAGAAGACGAGACTGTCTTTGAGATGACCTCATGGGTGATCAGAAAGTCCCTTCCCTTATATAGCTCCCCACCAATGCCAGAAATCCCACTTTTGGAGGGAATTTCTTAGGGGATTTCAGGCCATGGAAATTAACCACAGTTGTGCCTCATGGCTGCTTGTTAGGGTTTGTGCAAAATACGTGGTTCATGAGCTCATCACATGAGTTTGAGGAGTAACTGGACATCATTAAACACAAAGCACGTAGAGACCACACAGCTTCATAAAAAAGTAAGTGTATGGGAATACCCAGCCATCTCTCCTGGTAGGAAAGGATGGTTTTAATAAAGCTATGTAATGTATTTGGAAGGTACCTCAGAGATCACATTGTCCCCTCCCCTTACTTTAATTTTTTAATGTGGGATCTTAGTTCCCTGAGCAGGGATCAAACCCACACCCCCTGCATTGGAAGCACAGTCTTAACCACTGGACTCCAGGGAAGTCCCCCACTCCTCTTACTTTAGAAGTGCAGTGAGTGATTATCAATCAAGAGATTTGCCTAAAGTTATTCAGCTGGAAGGGGCCAAGCTGGTCCTAGAGCTTAGGTGTGAACATTAAGCTGATGCTCTTACCACTGCACTGCCCTCATCCCCATGCAGGACAAGGGGTCAAATCTGCAATCCCACCAAGACCTCTTTCATGGATGCTTCATTCTCCAACGCCCTGAAGTCCATGGTAGACGTGGACTGGGCCCACATCTGGCACAGTATCTCTATCAGACACAGAAGCAAACTCCTTTATGTGCAAGGCTGCCAGCTTCTCAGTGAGTGGAGGAGCCTTGCCCAGCACCAGCACGTTTTTACTGTCACTGTCGAGGTTCTCATGCGGACGAGACTAGTTGCTCAGATTATCTTTATGTGTATCATGGACATACTGTTTATATCCATAGCTTACGTTCCTCATCTTTTTTGAAATTTTTGCATGAGTAATGGACTCTTAGAGTTGAAAGGATCTCAGAAGCTGCTTAATCCAGCTTGCTGCCCGGTTTAAAAGTCCTCTGTTTGAATATTTCCAGTGAGCTCATTCATGACCAGTTCTCCTCCTTGGGGAGTTCTTGCTTATCAGAGAGCCAGAGTCTGCCTTTCTATAATGAACTTGTTCTCATTCCACAACCGCCCCAGAAGCTGCCAGAGGGAGCTCAGTCCTTCCTTCACGTTAGCCTTTCCAGTATTTGAAGGCAGGCAGCGTGGCTCTCCCAAGGCCTCTCCTCTTTAGGCAGCTGATCACCATTCCCTCAGCCATTCCTCAAGTGACACAGGCTTCCCTTGACCATCCCACATGTCCACACCAGGTATGGCCAAGCGTTTCAAGGCCCCACTTCAAAGTGAGTTCCTGGGACTGAGCACATCTCCAGATCACAATGGGTCTTCCACCAGTGACCCCCTCCCCCTCCCCTGAACAGTGAGCCACCACCTCCCCGGTCAGGCCTCTTGGGAAAGCAGCCTCAGGTGGCATTAGCTTTTTTTCCATATTGCTACTTGGCACTGTTCAGTCATTTTAAGTTTGTTGTCTGCTGAAACCTCTAGTTTTTTTTTTTTTTTCCCTAGTTAAAGCGTCTGCCTCCAATGCGGGAGACCTGGGTTCGATCCCTGGGTCGGGAAGATCCCCTGGAGAAGGAAATGGCAATCCACTCCAGTATTCTTGCCTGGAGAATCCCATGGACGGAGAAGCCTCGTAGGTTACAGTCCACGGGGTCGCAAAGAGTCGGACACGACTGAGCGACTGAACTGAACTGAACTGAACTGAAACGGAAGCCAGTGTTCATCTAGTTATTCCCTGCTGTACATTTTAATGGTGCTTTTCTTGAACCTGAGTGCAAGGTATTCACCATATTGCTAGTAGATGTCATCCCTTAGAGAAACTAGCAACAGAGCCAGGAGCTGGATGGGGTGACGTCAGACTGCACTACTCCTCTGAGCCCAGGGCTTATGGGGATCCGATGCTGCAGCATGTGCCATGCGGGACACAGACCAGGTGACCGCAGCACCCTTGGAGGCCCGCAGCCATGAGCCTTTAGCTAGGGTTTCATCCCTAGCCTGTTAAGTGCCTTCCTTCTCCCTCTGCCTGTGCTTCTACTGGCTGAAGGGTCACTGGCCTCCTTGGACTTGTTTTCACAGCAGGGGAAGGTGCAGAGGAAGAAGAAGAGAAGATGCAGAATGGGAAGGACAGAGGTAAAGGCAGCTCCACAGGACCCCTAGTCTGATGGGGGCCAGAGCCCTAGCCCCCTCTCCCTTTTGTTCCTTCCTTCCTGCCACCACCTTTCCCCAAAGCTTTCAGGCCCCTGCGGATCCTTCTCCCAGCCTTTCCCACCTGGCCACCAGGTTTTTCCCTAGAGGTGTTCTTGTCAGTGGATCAACAAAAAAAGCTTCCTGGTTTCCTGACACTATGAAAGATGGATGGGGTGTAGGAAGTGGATATGAATAAAACGCCAAACATGACCCCTTGCCTCAGTTTAGGATAGAGTTAGGAGAGCAAAATTAAGATACACAAAATAGGAGGTAAAAGGAAGTGGCAGGAAAAGTTAGTCATCAAACTTTAAGTGTAGGATTATAAATACAGAAAGGTTTCTTAAAAGGCAGAGATTATTGTGGACAGAATAGCCAGATGGTTTTGTGGCTTCTCAGAGTAATTAAAAGCAATAGAGAAAAGGTATCAACCCAGGACAGTAAGGCTTCCTCATTTTATTGTATATAAAACCTTCTTAATAACTTGTTATGTTCAGAGAGCTGTGCTGATTTCCATGTATAATCTCATTCATCCCTCAACAATTCGGTGAGATATGTAATATAATGATATCTCCCATTTTACCAGTGAGTAAATAGGTTCAGAGAAATTTAGATCAAACAGCTTGCATGCGTGCCAAGTCGCTTCAGTCGTGTCCAACTCTTTGTGACCCTATGGACTATAACCCACCAGGCTCCTCTGTCCATAGGCCTCTCCAGGCAAGAATACTGGAGTGGGTTGCCGTGTCCTCCTCCAGGGGATCTTCCTGACCTAGGGATTGAACCCGCATCTCTTACGTCTCCTGCCATCAGCAGGCAGGTTCTTTACAGCTGGCACCACATGTGGTAAGGGTTGGATTTGAACTGAGTTTTCCTAACTCTAGACTTCATGCTCTTAATCTTCATGTTTCTACATTATCCTAAACAGATATTACAATTCTCTTTGGACCTTTGAGAGTCAGCTGTTATTTCTGTGATGTATTTAATACATCTATTGCTGGCTTCCTTCAAGATGTGAGCTCCCCAGGACAGAGACTTTCATCTGTTTTGCTCAGTTGTATCCCCAGTGCCTAGAACAGTGGCCAGCATGTTGTAGGGTGTCACTAGATTCACAAACATAAGGAAATAGACAGGGTGGCATGCAGGAGAGCACTTTGTCAGAGAGAAAGGCAGGTGGCTACCCTGAGGATGCTGAAAGTGGAACATGAGAGGGAGCTGGCCCAGCTCGCTCAGGTCCCTGTTGCAGGCTGTGCACTTAACACACTCCTGTCTAATTCTATGGCCCCATGAGGAAAGGATTCCAAAGACAAGGCTAAGGGCAGTTAAACAATGTGTCCAGGTAGTAATCGCCGGAGCCTGGCCTCAGCCCAGGTGTCTCTAACGCCAGCACCCATCTTTAGTCTGAACGGACTGGGAGACCAAGTACAATGAAAGAAGTCTTAAGGAAGAGTGGAGAGAAGTGGATACAGAAAAGGAGGCTGTGATGAGAACAGGGGAGCACCTCAGAAGGGGAAGGTCCAGAGCACTTGCCCATAGCGGCTCGTGTGGATGAGAGAGAGGGGTCTTTGGAGTTTGTCAGCAAGGACACTGGAATCACCAAGGATGAGTCAAGGGAAGAAAAACATACTCCAGGTGCTGCAATCATCAAGTGAGTCTGAGCGAGGACTGGGAGAAAGTGGACAACAGCTATGATGTATTAATGAGAATGATGTATTTGGCATAAAGCTGTCAAAAGGTCAGCAGTAGAGGGCAGTGGTGTTTGAAACATCTAGAAATGCTGCAGAGAAGACTGACTTTTGCATGCCGATGAGGGACTAGGAAGGAGGCAGGAGGGCTGTACTGCAAGAGGTGAAGAGAAGAGGAGACACACAGAGATAGATTTACACTTATGTAAACACACCCTGCGAGCACGTGCACGCACACACACAATCCAGTCAGATCCCGGCTTTTGTGTGGAATGTTCTTGGTTGAAGACGTAACAGCTGCTGCTTTGGCCTCTCTCCCCTTGTACTCCCCCTTCCCCAATAGTTTTTCCCAGGGCCTCTCCCCAGTCTCCCTTGCTCCCCCAAAGCACACAGAAGACTGCCCTGGTTGCTTGGGCCTTGCCCTGCCCACAGACTCTAGCCTTAGGCCTGACTTAAGTCTGGACAGAGGCTGTGTCTCACACACGGATTGGGCGTGGTTTCCCTTGTCTGGTACCTGCTGGCCTCTGGGACCCTCTGTCTTTGCCCCTGTGTTGCCCGGTCAATATCTCTTCTTTCTGTCCCTCTTGCTTTGTATGTCTATGTGAAATCTTGTTGTGAGAATGCCTGAATTTCCATTTCTGTGGTTTTTTAGGTGTCATCCCCAGGGGGCAGAGTGTTAAGAGTTGGGGTGAGAGATGGGTAGGGTTTATAAAAGATATTTGGCTGTCAACACTGTATGGATCCCAGGATAGGCCCCTGTAGCTAACCTGTGGCTGTTAGGTAGGTGTAGTTCTAAAACCAAGTGTTTTTATGGATGAAACTTCTGTTTCTCCACCGTGATCTAGACTTTATTAATACTGTAGACCAAGGTGGCAGTAACTGCTGTCACCTACGCATTAGAGAGCAATAACTATCAACCAGAAAGAGAGAAAGATTGGCTTCTTCTGGGTTGAAATCATGCTGACATAATATAAACACAACGAGGTCAGCACCCCATGCGGCATAGTCTGCTCAGTGGAAACCATGAGAGCCAAATGGACACTTTTGAAGAACCCATGACCCAGCCCGACTTCCCAGCCACATTCACCCTGGCCTCTCCCTGCCCACCCTGGCTCCCTGTCCAGGTGCATCCTGGGAAACGATTCTGCTCCACTGTAGGAGTGCCCTCCCCTCACTTTGGGTGGTCAGTCCTTGTAACCAAGACCGTACAGGCTAACATAACTTCGCCATGTTACTTCAGAGCCCTCAGCTGCTATACCACAGCCTCATTTTATGTCCCTGTGTCCTCAGAATCACCTCTCCCAGCATCTGCCATCATGGTATTGAGAGCTATAAATCCAGTTTGCATGCTTAATGCTGGTACATGTCTGGGAGACTGACAGCAGTGGTCCTTGGTAAGAATAGATACAGGCTTTTGACAGTCCAGGAGATGGTTCAAGATTTCAGGGTGAGCAAGAGTCTGATTTAGAGTCTCCGGCAGATGCATCTGCAGGAAGGAAATATGCTATTTTCAAAGTTTAAGCCATTTTCACCTTGTTCACTTTCAGAACCACGTGGGCTGGGCCCTCTGATGTAACTGTTCCCTAGGTTGAAGGTGGATTCCTTTCCATTTTCATATGATTTATCTTCCTCCTGAGAGACATGTGTATCCACGGCTGCATTAGGTCAGTCGTAGTTGCTGGTTGTAGGTCATGTGACTTCCCCCTTGTTTTCAAACCTGGTTGGAAAAAGTTGATCTAAGAGGAGACAAAGAGCAAGTCCAGGAGCCCATGGGTTGGGGAGGCCCCAGGAGAACCCCCGGGTGGTAAGGAGACCTCGACTGTGACCTCCATCTGTCGTTTGTGTCTGTGCTGCACAGGTTAGCGGAGTAGCCGGGCCAGAGAGGAAGCGTGGGTGAGTACAGTGTTCCCTGCCCTCCCCCACGGCCCACTCCCTCCTCCCTCTCCTCCATCACAGTTCCCAAGCCAGAGCTGCCCCGACACACGAGATGCAAGTTGAAGTTGCCTTTACAAGCACCGCTGCACCTCCTCTCTTTGTGGAACTACTCCAGCACACCTGCTTGGCCCCATTTGCGGACCCTGGCCCATCCAGCACTGCTCTGAGCCTGGGCTTCACGCAGGTGTCACCTGTGTTGGGATGCAGGTGGCAAAAGTCACTTCCCCCGGCTGCCTCTCTTTCCTCCTTGCTTCTGATTTCCCCTCAGCCTCTGTCATTTTTCTCCAGATGTCCAAACCACCACCAGTGCAGGGTCACACTAATAACTCCATAAAGTCGTTTCCCATGGTGCCTGGCCAAGCTGCACCTTCTCACTTCCTAAAAAAAAAAAAAAGAAAAAAAATTAATAAAAGTTCAGATTTCCTCACAGACAAATGACCATTGCCTTGAGAGTTCCTCTCATGTTTTTCCATCTTAGGACCTTAACTCTTATCTAGCTCCAGTTCCAAGGTATTGCAGCTTCTAGGTCTGCACTGAGAGCTAAAAGGAAGGAACAAAAATACTTGGACAACCAATCTGTTCAAGAGAAGAGTTCTTTCAAGGATAGATGCCTTTGGTGCAGCCTTGAGATTCCTCTTTATTTTTTTAGTCTTTGCTTCCCTCCCCTCCCCCCACCTCATGTGTTTAAAAGTTAGGCCATCTTCCTCGGTTACAGATCTTCCAGACAGAAAAGCCAGGGCTGCAGCCCACAGTCCAGAAAAGGATCTTTCCCAGGCCCTCCTGAGCGTTCTTGTCCTGGAGCAGCTTCCAGGCCTTTCCCTGACAGCCCCGCTTTTCCCCATCTGCCCCAGGCCCTGGGTTCTGTCCTGCTTGCCCTCCCGGACCTGCTTTCTCTGAGTCTCCCCCGGCTCAGGGATCGTGCAAGCCGAAGGCAGGCAGTGCCTGAGCTGTGGAAATTCTCTGGCCGCCCTGGAAATCACAGAGCCTCCCAGGCTGGGCAGGCTTGTCCCTGAGCTCACTGCGCATGCGGGCAAGGCCCTTCCTGAAGCAGGCTGTGGCTGCCGCAGCTATGAGGCAGTCAGGAGCTGACTTGCCCTTGGGGAGCCTGCCAGGGCCCCTCTCCCCAGGGCACACAGGAACTGGGGGACGAGGAAAGGCGTGTCCACCAGCTGGCCCACCCCTCTCTGCACACAGGAGACTAAGGCCCACCACCCAGGAGCTTGGTGCCAGCCCTGACTCCTCTGCCACTACTGCTGTCCTCTGACCCTGGGAGGCGGGTGTTGTGAGAAACTCTCAAAGGAGGGAGAGTTTCAGAAAGTTAAGGAAAAGCCTAAACGCTCAGGTGGACTCTGAGTTCTGCTCACTTTATGTGTGAGACTGAGGCTTTCTCCTCTCCCATCCAGGGCTTCTCAGCACATCACCAACCTCTTTGCCCTTCCCTTCAGTCACAATTCTTCACCCCATGAAACCACCACTTTCCAAGCCTTGCACTGCAAACACAGTTCTTTCTTTCCTGGAAACATTTCCTGACCCTGTGACCTAAGCAAGGACTCCAAAGACCCAAGATATCCCCAGAAAAAGAACACTCGCTTCCCTAAAAGGGGGGTGTGAGTCCTGTCCCTCTTCGAGTGTCCTGAGTTGACAGGGTAAGCAGCCGGACAGCACCATCCCCGTGCATTGTCCTGTCCCGGCAGATGTTAGACGCCTTTGCCTTGAGACCCTGCACCAGTGCCCGGGAGTCACCGTGCATCTGTCCCGCACAGGCACAGGGGACGTGGAGCGAGCTGGCACCGACCGACTCGAAGAAGGCGAGGTGTTCTCCCAGAGGCGCATTCCTGTCCATCTTCTGCTGCACACCTGGACCAGGCTTGCAGGCTGCCAGACGTTACCACCTGCCAGGGAGAGGGGAGCCCAGGCCGGTGGGAAGTGGGAGGGACCGCAGGTGCCGCCTCAGGCGCACCCCCCACCCCACCCTCGCACAGTCCTGCATGAACTAGCATCTTCATCACTCTCCTCCCGGCATGGCCTCATCTCTGCAACGGGAATTTACTGGAGGTTGAAAAGAGAAAAGAAACAGCACTAATCTCGCGTGTGTGTGTGTGTGTGTGTGTGTGTGTGTGTGTGTGAGCTGATGGAGTTCTTGCTGGATTACTAGAGGCTGAAAAGAGAAACAGCACCAATTGTGTGTGTGTGTGTGTGTGTGTGTGAGCTGATGGAGTTCTTGCTGGCATGTGTGTGTGTGTTCTTGCTGGCATGTGTGTGTGTGTGTGTGTGTGTCGCGCTGATGGAGTTCTTGCTGGTATCTCGCCAGCACGCGGGCTGCTTCCCGGGATGGGGGCACGAGTTTCCTCCCGACCTTTGACCTTTAAAAACCAACAGGTTTTCTTTCCTCTGTCGTGCAAAGACAGCTTCAGGCTCTGCTCGGTTCTACAGACATTCACACCCTGGCCACAGGGCTAAAAATAGCCTCCTTCCTTTCTCTCTCGCTGCTTACACTTCCGCCCGATTCGACGCCGCTGCGCTGCAGCCCGGGCGGTAAGCGGGAGAAGAGAACGAGCGAGCTCTGCCCCTGCAGCCCCGACGAGTCCTCCTCCTCTTTCTCCATCTCGTCCTCTTTCTCCTCGTTCTCCACCTCCTCCGGCCGCTGCAGGAGAGCAGGCGAGCGGGTGTCGCGGAGCTGGGGCGGCCAGGCGGGACGCGCTGACCGGTGACCGCCAGAGGGAGCGCCGTCCGGGGCGGGGGCCTCGCTCGCGCAGCTTCTCCCGTCTCCCGGTGCCATCCCGCTCCCGCACACAGGCTAATCAATCCCAATTCCGGGTGATTTTCATTTATTCCCCCCTCCTCTCTGGGCTCCAGGATGTTATTTTTAGTAGCAGAACTGCTATAAATATTTATAAAGGGCAGTGACTGGAATGAAGGGAGAGGCCTCACTGCCGACTCTCGCCTCCCCCCACCCCCAACATGCACTCCCGCTGCAGACCCCGGCCCGCTCTGTCGGAGGAAGGACGGCTGCGCCGAGCCTGTCGAGGGCTCACCCACGGCCTCGATCAGAGTCACCCGGGAGCCTCGTGAGGTGGCAGTCGGGGTGAGGGAGCAGGGGTGGGGCGCTCTCCAGCACGCCCTTCGCACCCGCTTCTCCCTCCGTGACTCCCACTCAAGGAGGTCGAGGCTCGTGTGGGAGCACCTTGCCCAGCAGCTAAGTGTGATAAGACCAGACATGAGGGGCTGGAGCAGCTGGGAACACTCCAGATGTGCCAGAGCAGCAGGGAAAACGGGAGCCAGAGCTGGTGTGGAAAAAAAGCACTCTGGGAGCCTCGGGAGAAACCCCGGTGCCTGGGGTCGAGAGCCTGTGGCTGCCCCCCACCCCCACCCCCCAGCAGCTCCCATGCACTACGGAGCCCAGAGTGTGACCAGCAATGAGCTGAGGCCCCAGGGATGCCAAGGCAGCTCTCCCGAAAGAACATCTGTGTCAAGGTGCTCTGATGGGGGTTGGGGGCGGGGGTCCCAGCCTGCCTGGAGGACCAGAGAGATGAGGAGAGGAACCAAATGGAATGTCCTGGGGGACAGTCAGTGCCAACCAGCGGTGAGATTAGGTGTGGAAGGTCTAGGTAGGCCGGGGCCTCACAGAGGACAACAATGGGTGATTCGATGCCGCCTCCGCGATCCTGACTTCCCACACCTAGTACCCTGCCCCTGAGGACAGGCAAGATCCCACTTCCTGATTTATGTGGATTGCTTGCTTCTTAAAGAGTGCAAATACTCAAAGGAACAGATTTGAAGCACTAGTGGCTTCAAAACTGCCAAGGGCTTGAGCCAGCTGAGGTGCAGGTGTAAATAGCAGTGTCTCCTGGGCCCCCGCAGGCCTGACCACCTTCCAGCTGTCTCTCACTCTCTGGCCTTTGCCAAAGAGTATAGTCAGTCTTCAAACACAGGAAAGGCTCCAAACTTCCAGCCTCCCACTTCACCAGCACCCAGAAGGTGCTAAGCAGACAGGAGAGAGCCACAGGGACTACTCACATGTCTGGGTGGTCCATCTTCATATAAATTCTCAACAGTTGATCTATTTTCCAGCTGGAATATCTACCATTATATAAGGCCCCTGCTGTGCCTCCTGGCTGCTTGGCATCTGCTTTCGAATACAGACCCCTACCAGAAGCTTGAAGCTGGGTCCCTGTCCTTAACCCTACCTGTAACAGGATACACCCTGTAGTGGGCACTTCCTTCCTAATTGCTTCATGACCATTTAGGAGCTGCTGCTGCTGCTGCTGCTGCTGCTAAGTCACTTCAGTCGTGTCCAACTCTGTGCAATCCCAAAGACGGCAGCCCACAAGGCTCTGCCATCCCTGGGATTCTCCAGGCAAGAACACTGGAGTGGGTTGCCATTTCCTTCTCCAATGCATGAAAGTGAAAAGTGAAAGTGAAGTCACTGAGCCGTGTCCAACTCTCAGCGACCCCGTGGACTGCAGCCCACCAGGCTCCTCCATCCATGGGATTTTCCAGGCAAGAGTACTGGAGTGGGGTGCCATTGCCTTCTCCGATTTAGGAGCTAGCCTACTTTAACCTGCTTCCCTGGTGGCTCAGACGGAAAAGAATCTGCCTGCAATGCAGGAGACCCAGGTTTGATCCCTGGGTCGGGAAGATCCCCTGGAGAAAGGAAATGGCTACCCTCTCCACTATTCTTGCCTGGAGAACCCCAAGGACAGAGGAGCCTGGCGGGCTGTAGTCCATGGAGTTGCAAAGAGTCAGACACGACTGAGCGACTAAGTACACACAAAAATGACCTTTTGAGAGAACTGGCATATTCTGTCAGCATTGTGGGCCCCCTGGGCTGGTGCTGATCTGTAGCTAGGAAGACCCCTGGAGAGGTCCCAGAGGCATCCTGGGTCTCAAGGAGGTCGAGATCCCACCAGGTTCAGGTTCATAAATCCCAGCCATGCTGAGGTTCCGTTCGTTGTCACAGCCCTCTCCACTGCTGGGTGTGCTGCTTCCACCAGCAGACTCCCCCTCTTCTGCATTGCTTACGCCCTGCTCCTGTAGTCCATGACAGCTTCAGAAAGGTACAGTTGCTATGGTAATGCCCAGAGCCATCTGAATTCCTGCTGCACCTTCTGGAAGACAGGGATTTGTGAGGAGCTGTGTAGTAGATTCTAAACCTAGCCTTTCCTGACCACCTCTGTCAGGGGTCAGGTGACTGCTGGAGGTGGAGCGGGGACGTGGGTAACCCACCTTTCCTGGGCAGACATTCCATCACTGCAAGCTGTGTGCAACTGGACAGGTCCTCCACGTGTGGATCAGAAAACCAAGTGAGTCTCTTACTGGGGGGGTTTAGGTGTAAGAGACAATGCCGGTGGCCCACAGACTTAGTATCCCCCACAGGCTTATTAAAATAGGGAGAGCTGGGTCCCACCCCAGAGTGCCTGGGGCAGAGCCAGAGAATCTGCATTTCTAACAAGCTCCTGAGTGATGGTGGTGGTGCTGGTGGTGTAGGTCCAACCACAATGTGAGGACCACCGTCCTAGGAGGGGAAAAGCATATCACTGCAAGAAACCATGGCCAGGCAGGTGGAGAAGGGACAGCATCAGTTGTCTATTGTAGAGAAAGAGAGACTTCCCTTCTGGGAGGGCTCTGCTGTCACATTTCTTGGCCAGGATACCAGAAGGATGGGTGATCCTAGGATGTTTCTTTTTGGTTCCCCACCACTCAATAAACAAAGACCTTCCCCTATGAGTGATAGGGGAAGCGTCATAGGTGAAGCCTTGAACTTGGAGAAGACCAACCTCCCAGATGCCTCGTGACTGAGTGAGTCCTGCATGGTCTACAGTCTCAGTGTCCCGGCGACCGATGACCTGCCTGGCTCAGGAGGGAGGGAGGAGGGGAAGAAAGGCTGCTGCTGGCACTGAGCCCCCACCATTGGAGTTTTTACACCAAGATGCCTTCCCCGAATGTTGTTTGGTCATCATGTCCGACTCTTCACAACCCCATGGACTGAAGCACACCAGGCTTCCCTGTCCTTCGCCATCGCCCAGAGTTTGCTCAAGTTCGTGTCCATTGCCTCGGTGATGCTATCCAACCATCTCCTCTGTCATGCTCTTCTTCTGCCTTCAGTCTTTCCCAGCATCAGGGTCTTTTCCAGTGAGTCAGCTCTTTGCACTAAGTGGCCAAAATATTGGAGCTTCAGCATCAGTCCATCCAATGAGTATTCAGGGTTGATTTCCTTTAAGATTGACTGGGTTGATCTCCTTGCTGTCCAGGAACTCTCAAGAGTCTTCTCCAGCAGTTCAAAAGCATCAATTCTTTGGTGCTCTGCTTTTTTTATGATCCAGCTCTCACAACTGTACGTAACTACCAAAGCCTTGACTATATGGACCTTTGTTGGAAAAGTGATGTCTTTGTGTTTTAACACACTGTCTAGGTTTGTCATAACTTTCCTGGCAAGAAGCAGTCATCTTCTAATTCCCTTCCCTAGAATGTAAATACTGTATTCTCCACTAAATGATGTTCAGGCACCAGCTGGGCTGCTTACCTTCAGCCTATGTGAAACTCCTATTCCCATGGGTATGTTGTAAGAGAGAAACCTGATGGGGCTTCCCAGGTGACGAATTGGGAAAGAATCTACTTGCCAATGCAGGAGATGCAGGGTTCAATCCCTGGGTCGGGAAGATCCCCTGGTATAGGAAATGGCAACCCACTCCAGTTTTCTTGCATGGGATATCACATGAACAGAGGAGCCTGGTAGGCTACAGTCCATAGGGTTGCAGAGTTGGACACAACTGAGCAAGATCAGGAGAGAACCTGATTGACATTGCAGGCCCTCTTCCCAGTTACAAATAGTACTAATAAGTGCCAAGGATTCTGACATCTTCTCTGCACACTTAGCCTTGCCTGGGAAGTGAGTTCTCTAGGGGAGGGGCTTGGTGACTCTCCCACCGACTGTGTTGGCAAACAGGTGGAGGATACTCTAGCATCATCTCCCCCGCCTCCTGCCTTATGGCAGGACAGTTTTGGTAGAGCCTGATGTGAAAAAATGGACATCAAATCAGTTTCCCAATTTTAGAAAGCACTGTTGCTGCTGCTGCTGCCAAGTCGCTTCAGTTGTGTCCGACTCTGTGCGACCCCATGGACTGCAGTCTACCAGGATCCTCCGTCCACGGGATTTTCCAGGCAAGAGTACTGGAGTAGGTTGCCATTGCCTTCTGTTAATTTCCCTGAATATTCACTGGAAGGACTGATGCTGAAGCTCCAATATTTTTGGCCATTGGATGTAAAGAGCTGACTCATTGGAGAAAACCATAATGCTGGAAAAGATTGAAGGCAGGAGGAGAAGGGGATGACAGAGGATGAGTTGGTTGGATGGCATCACCAACTCAATGAACATGAGTTTGAGCAAATTCCAGGAGATGGTGAAGGATAGGGAAGCCTGGCCTGCTGCAGTCCATGGGGTTGCAAAGAGGCAAACATGACTGAGAGACTAACAACTGTCAGTGTCCCAGCTCTGTGAAGGTCTGGGTAGGTGTGACTGCTTACATTTATAACATGTAGAATCCCTAGAGAAGACCATGAGGAAAACTGGGACTTACTGGGGTGGGAGTGGGCATCCTTTGAAGAGGCAGAGTCCAGAGAGCCACGCCTGAATTTCTGAGACCATGCTCTAAGCAGAGCCTAGCACTGCTAAAGGTAGAGATGGAACATGTAGCCTAGCATGGGACTGTCATTCATTCTAGAAGATACTTGATGAGCACTCTGTGCTGGGCACCAGATGCCCTCCTCAGGTCTTCAGGCCTCACTGAATGCAGGACCTCAGAGGTTAAGGCTGAAGCCTGGTCTGAGGTCATAACTAGGGTGAGTGGGGGCATGAGCTTGGAGGGATTACATTGCCCTCTGAAGCCCGTCAGCTTCGGGATGGTGGGTGCTGCCTGAGGCCGCTGCCAGGAGGAAGGGAAATGGTCCCCTAGAAGTGTGCATCTCTGGACCTGTGACGGGAAGAGGAAATTGGAAAAAGACCCGGAAGCTAAGGGTCATGACTAATATGTATTTTATAGCACCAGGGGCCCAGGCATACTACCAACGAATAAGGAGTCCATTCACAATCAGTTATAACCTGAATCCTCTGCAGCCCCAGCAAGTGTCCTTAGACACACTTCACCCAGCTTTAGTGGAAGTGCACAGAAACCTCAGGACATGGGCACACACTCCTTTGCCCTTGCAACCTGACTTGCAAAGTTTAGGTGTCAAGTGCTACTGTTTTCTCTGAAAGCAGAACCTTAGACTCGGCACCTGACTTGAGGCTGGGAGAGCATCTACACAGCAGGCCTCAAGACCACTTGCGTATGTTGGGCTTTTCATTCAGGTCCCGGCTCAGGGGTAATGCCTTCAGCCCCATGCCTGATCCGAAGGCCTTAATCACTGTAGTCTCTTTCCCTCCCCACAGAGTTGGCATCTTTGCCCACCAGGCACTCAGCCCCTCACTGAAGAATTGTCTGTGTCCTGAATCTAAAAACCTCTAGAAATCCTCCCTGGGAATCCCAGGCCAGGTGGTCCAGGCCCCTCCAGGCTCCTCCCTCCTCTACAGAGCCTGACCACCGCTGGGGGGGGATAGGCAGTGTGGCTTTGGTTCACCTCATCAACCCCATGGAAATGGACTTCGCTGGTGACTCAGTGGTAAGGAATCAGCCTGTAATGCAGAAGACGTGAGTTTGATCCCTGAGTCGGGAAGATCCCCTGGAGAAGGAAATGGCAACCCACTCCTGTATTCTTGCCTAGAAAATCCCATGGACAGAGGAGCCTGGCAGGCTATGGTCAACAACTTAGCAAATAAACAACAACAATCAACCACCTGAGGAACTCTGCCCTCCTAGGCCTCTCCTTAAGGGGTAGGTCTTCTGGAAGAAACATGCCCCAGGGCTAGGGAGGCCAGGATGGAAGAGCAGCTCTGGGAAAGGCAGCAGCTGGACACAGATGCTGCTTGGGAGGGAGTCTGGTTGGGGGGTCAGCCCGCCAGCCTAAGGTTCCCCCTGGATCAGGGCCCCAAATGGGAGTCAGGCTGAGGGTGAGGAAGGAGGACTCCAGGCTTGGGATGCTCCTAGGTCCCCCTCTTCCCTGACTGTGGGCACTGTTTGTCCTGCTTTCCTCGTTGCCTTGGCAACCACCCTGGGGTCACCCTCTGCGGCCAGCCTGTCCTGGAAGCCCAGGGCCAGGCTCTTGCCATCAGAGGAGGGGAAGAGAGAATGGGATGTACGGGCACAGCAGGGTGACCTGGGAGAGGAAAGTGCAAGAGGAAGACAGTCCAAGAGGATGGGGAGAGAGGCAGAGCCTGAGGTGAGGGGGATCGGCCAAGGAGAGGCTGGGAGGAGGTGGGGCGGCATGATTCACCTGCCGAGTCCTAGGCAGAGGTCAGCTCATTCCTTTGCCCTGCTGTTGCCACAGCCCACCAGGCCCCTCTGTCCTTGGAACTTTCCAGGCAAGAATACTGGAGTGGGTTGCCATTTCTTACTCCAGGGGATCTTCCCGACCCAGGGATTGAACCCACGTCTCTTCTGTCTCCTGCATTGGCAGGGCAGATTCTTTCCCACTGCTCCACCTGGGAAGCCTCGCTAGCCCCCACATTTTGCCCTAATTATCCTTACTGGCTTTCCATCCCATCTTGGGCTGGGAAAGGGACTGCCCATGCCTTTCTTGGGACCTCTACCCCTAGGGCGGCCCCTGCCGTAGGGCAGGCCTTGGCCCTGGAAGGCAGAGGCCTTATCTCCTCACCCCTCCCTGCTCCTCACATCCCAGCCCTGACCCCAGCCACTGCAGCCTCAGGAGGGGGCTATGGAATTTCCCTAGGGGTTGTCTGGTTCAAGGAGTCGCTTATCTCCCCGCCTTCAGCCATCACTGAAGAGTGGAGGGAGTTAGACTGGGGTCACTGGGAGGCCTCTAGAGCCAAACTTTACAAACCGTGGTTTTAATGCCAGGGTGGAGCTGGGAGAGGCCCTTGTTTAACATTTCTGTTTGCCAAGGCTGACCCTGACCTGCCCGTGGCCCACCTCACCTAGCTGCTAACTGGTCTCTTCCTGCCCCCATTTTATGATGGAGATTGGGTCTTTCTTCCCCAGACAACTCCCTGGACAAGGTCACTGTCTCGATGTGTTGTGTACACACAGAGCTACCCTCACAAAGGCCTTTTGGCTCTGCACACACAGGCACAACCTGGAGGAACTCAGAGCCCGCCAGCCCCAGGCCCCATGTCTGGAGAGCACTGTCCAGGCCTGTGAAGAGGTTCAAACTAAGGAAATGGAATGCTTCCTTGAGAAACCAACCAACAGAGGAACTTAAAGGCATCTAGGAGGGAATAAGTGAAGGAAAACACTAGAAAAGAAAACAAGACAGTTATACACATAATCGGCTGTAGCTATTGTGTTAGATGCATGAATGTCCAGCTTACTGATGCTGCTGGGTGATGAACCAGGTGGGCTTCTTCAAGAGGGCTTTGCTCTAAAAGGAAGGGAAGGAGCATACAGTAAGCGCTTGCTGTGTGCCAGGTGTGTTCACACATGTGATCTTTAGTGTCCTCGCCCAACAAAGCTGCGATATAAGTTCCTCAGTTCAGAGGAGGATGGCTCTGAGAGGCCAAGTAACGTCCCAGATCACACAGCTGGGAAGTGACAAGTCCAGCCCTCTGCTTGACTGTGATGTAACTGCACTTCCCATACTATCACACTGCTGACATGGCAGAATTTCAGCAAAATTTAAAGGAAAAGGAAGAATATCCCAAGTGTGGGAGAGGAGGAGGAGGGACATAGCTCCAGGAAGGGGCCTGGGGAGTCAATTGCCTGAAGGAGAGCCTGACTTGCCTGTTTCACAAGCCACAGTTGAGATATAATTGCCCAGATTTGCTGATATTTAAGACAAAAATTCTTAACCAAGATAGTATCTCTAATTCCTACTGCCACCTCCACCTCTGGGCATAACCCTTCCCCTAGGCTTCTCAGTTAGTTCAGTTCAGTCGCTCAGTCGTGTCCGACTCTTTGTGACCCCATGAATCACAGCATGCCAGGCCTCCCTGTCCATCACCAACTCCCGGAGTTCACTCAAACTCATGTCCATCGAGTCGATGATGCCATCCAGCCATCTCATCCTCTGTCAATGCAAATAGAACCTATACCTGCCCTGGACAGTTGGGTTTGTTTTCCCCAGAAAACAGGCTCTGTGAGATGAAATCCAGCACAAAGAGAATGTTAGATGCCTTTCTGGGCACATTGACCTAACTGATGACTTTCCCTAAAAGGTACAGCAGCTCCACTATCCTCTGTCCACAGATGAGACAGCTGGAACAAGAGAGGCATTCTGCCACAGACAGGGGTGGCAGGTGGCAGGGACTAGATCTCAGGCAGGCTGTCTCCAGAGGTACCTCCTAGGCCCCATATTCTGCCTCACTGGCTAACAGACACTGATTGAGCCAGAGTTCTAGGCTTGGTGCTGGGCTGCGCACTTTCCACATATCATCTCATGCAGGCAGGGAAGGAAGAGGTGGAGTCTTGGCCTCCGGTTCAACTGGGTGGCCTTTCCCCAGGCCCACTCTGCAGTTTGCAAATAATGTTTAGGGCTCCTCCATTTCCACCCTGATCTTGCAGGACAGGATTGGAAGGTCCCCGTCCACCTATCAGATTCAGCTCTGACCAGGCCTCACACTGAGGGGCTTACTGGGGGCTTCAGCATGAGCCCTGAGTGGCAGAACCCCACCCTGCCCACCCCATCTATGGAGAGGGACCTCAACAGGAACTTTTTTTTTTTTTGGCCAAACTGCATGGCATGGAGGATCTTAGTTCCCTGGCCTGGGATCAAATCCATGCCCCCTGCATTGGAAGCATGGAACCTTGACCACTGGACTGCCAGGAAGTCCCACCAACAGGAACTCAATTGTTAGCCCCACAGAACACTGTGATGTTGCCACTGCTATTCGCAGTCAGAGCAAGTCAGAGGGTTGAAGAGCGTGAACAAATGGTCTTGACCCAGGAAACTGACGTCAAGGAAATTGAACGGTTCAGGACCACATAGGGAGGTGATGGAAAAGCTCTTGGAGGAAGTGCTGGTCCTTCCAGGCCGTTTTTTTAAAAAAACTTTATGCTTAATTTTTAAAAAAATTCTGGTGAAGGACATTATCATTTTGTAGCCTTCATTCTAGAAAGTAATTCAGAGAGATGATGTCAGAAACCATATTCCCAAGGCTAACCCTGTCATGTGGTAACCTGTGAGCCACACCACCCCTGGAGCTTTAAATATATCTACCAAATGCACTTCTGTGAGTGCATTTCTCACTATGCAGGCTTCCTTCTGTTAACATGCACCAAGGGAACTTGGTCCCGCTCTTTAGATCATCCTGGATGTTAGGATGGGGCGTTTAAGGATGCTTCTCCCAGAGAACATACCAGTCATTCCACACCTAACTTTATATCCTGTTCTTAGGTGAATCCTTGAGCATTCACCCTTCCTACCTAAGCCGTGTAGCAAAGCACCCTCATTAGCAGACAATGAGGTTTCTATCTAATCATCCAGACATCTTGGAATGTGAAGTCAAGTGGGCCTTAGAAAGCATCACTATGAACAAAGCTAGTGGAGGTGATGGAATCTGTCTCTTATACACATCTAGATGTGTATAAGAGACAGCTGTGATGTTGCCACTGCTATTCGCAGTCAGAGCAAGTCAGAGGGTTGAAGAGCGTGAACAAATGGTCTTGACCCAGGAAACTGACGTCAAGGAAATTGAACGGTTCAGGACCACATAGGGAGGTGATGGAAAAGCTCTTGGAGGAAGTGCTGGTCCTTCCAGGCCGTTTTTTTAAAAAAACTTTATGCTTAATTTTTAAAAAAATTCTGGTGAAGGACATTATCATTTTGTAGCCTTCATTCTAGAAAGTAATTCAGAGAGATGATGTCAGAAACCATATTCCCAAGGCTAACCCTGTCATGTGGTAACCTGTGAGCCACACCACCCCTGGAGCTTTAAATATATCTACCAAAAGGCTTCTGTGAGTGCATTTCTCACTATGCAGGCTTCCTTCTGTTAACATGCACCAAGGGAACTTGGTCCCGCTCTTTAGATCATCCTGGATGTTAGGATGGGGCGTTTAAGGATGCTTCTCCCAGAGAACATACCAGTCATTCCACACCTAACTTTATATCCTGTTCTTAGGTGAATCCTTGAGCATTCACCCTTCCTACCTAAGCCGTGTAGCAAAGCACCCTCATTAGCAGACAATGAGGTTTCTATCTAATCACCAGACTCCCAACCACAAGAGATAGAATCCCCTATGGAGGGCACACAGAGTCAGACACAACTGAAGTGACTTAGCAGCAGCAGCAGCAGCATGGAGGGCAAATGATATTCACCCTCCCAGAGGAAAGTCTGCCTGGAGCCCTGTCATCCAGTGATTGACCTGAACTAACCTGGCAAAACAGAGTGGATTCCAACCCCTCGGCGCCCCCCTCACCCCCAACTTGGGCTTCCCTGGTGGCTCACTGGTAAAGAATCTGCCTGTAATGCAGGAGATGTGGGTTCGATCCCTGGGTTGGGAAGATCCCCTAGAGAAGGAAATGGCAACCCATTCCAATATTCTTGCCTGGAGAATCCCATGGACAGAGGAGCCTGGCATGGACAGAGGAGCCAATGCAAGGGGCAGGGGTCCATGGGGCTGCAAAAGAGTCAGACACGACTTAGCGAATAATCAGCAACCCTCCTTTCTGCTTCTTTTAAGAATCTTCCAAGGTTCGAGGGGTAAATAGGTACATCTTACATTAAAATAGAGTTCCTAGGAATTCCCTGGCTATCCAGGGGTTAGGACTCTGCACTTCCATGGGTTCCATCCCTGGTTGGGGAACTAAGATCCTGCATGCCACACACACTATGTGGCCAAAAAAAAAAAAAAAGAGTTCCTAATTTGTCATCCACACTTGGTCATATATGTAAAATATGCCCTCAAAAGGCTACAGCTGAGGGGACTTCCCTGGCAGTCCAGGGGTTAAGACTCTGCACTTCGAATGCAAAGGTGCAGTTCTATACCTGGTCGGGGAACTAAGATCTCACATGCTACGAGTAGCGGGGCCAAAAAATAAAAAATGAAGTCAGATTGTTTTTTAAAAAAAGGTTACATCCGAAGATGGGAGGGTATACATGAGGAAAAGGCAATCATACAGAGTGATGCTTAATAATTACCAGACACCATACAGAGAGGTCTTCAGGGAATCAGAGAAGGAAGAAGAGTTCAACCATAGGTAAACAAAATGATACCCAAATATGAAATAACATATTGTCTCTTATTACATGAACTCATTCCTTCACTGGCTCACACACAGCCTGTCCAAGGCTGCTTTTAGATAGAGTTCTTGTACAGGGAGTACTTTCACTGTTTCCTACACTTGTAAGATCTTACATGTGCCTAGTCTGCTCCGTTTGCATCTTTGTTTTTTTTAAAAAAAACACTAAAAACTACTTTTGAAGCAAAACCTTCCTCCTGGGATACAACTTTTCCTTCGCTGGCCCTTGCTTTTGAAGTGGTGCGTACCCTCCTCTGGGCCAACGTGCCTCTTCTGAGGTCTCTTTCAGGCAGGAGGCCTGTGGGGTGTCAGCGTGCCTCGCCTGTTTCAATTAAACCCCTCAAGTCGAAGTGGAGTCAACGGCTTTAGCAAGGTGATTTTCCAAAGGGGTGATCTTATTTTGAACCAACATGTCAAAACAAAACCAACTCAACCTGCAACACACACAAAGCAAATAAATACATCTGTTTGCGGATTTACCTGAAAAAATCACAAGGGCAAAGCAAGATGCAGAGGGCCCACAGGGCTTCCAGGGAGGGAGGGGGATCTCTTTCAGTTTCCCCCATGATGTGTGTGTGGGGGGAGGGGGGGGCGCGTGGGGAG
>SJYT01048286.1:11431-21626 GCA_006410635.1 Cephalophus harveyi | reverse complement strand
ACGTCAAGGCTGTACATTGTCACCCTGCTTATTTAACTTATATGCAGAGTACAACATGAGAAACACTGGGCTGGAAGAAGCACAAGATGTAATCAAGATTGCCAGGAGAAATATCAATAACCTCAGATATGCAGATGACATCACCCTTATGGCAGAAAGTGAAGAGGAGCTAAAAAGCCTCTTGATGAAAGTGAAAGTGGAGAGTGAAAAAGTTGGCTTAAAGCTCAACATTCAGAAAACGAAGATCGTGGCATCAGGTCCCATCACTTCATGGGAAATAGATGGGGAAACAGTGGAAACAGTGTCAGACTTTATTTTGGGGGGCTCCAAAATCACTGCAGATGGTGATTGTAGCCATGAAATTAAAAGACACTTACTCCCTGGAAGAAAAGTTATGACCAACCTAGATAGCATATTCAAAAGCAGAGACATTACTTTGCCGACTAAGGTCCGTCTAGTCAAGGCTATGTTTTTTCCAATAGTCATGTATGGATGTGAGAGTTGAACTGTGAAGAAGGCTGAGCGCCGAAGAATTGAGGTTTTTGAACTGTGGTGTTAGAGAAGACTCTTGAGAGTCCCTTGGACTGCAAGGAGCTCCAACTAGTCCATTCTGAAGGAGATCAGCCCTGGGATTTCTTTGGAAGGAATGATGCTAAAGCTGAAACTCCAGTACTTTGGTCACCTCATGCGAAGAGTTGACTCATTAGAAAAGACTCTGATGCTGGGAGGGATTGGGGGCAGGAGGAGAAAGGGAAGACAGAGGATGAGATGGCTGGATGGCATCACGGATGGCTTGATGGACGTGAATCTGAGTGAACTCCGGGAGTTGGTGATGGATAGGGAGGCCTGGCGTGCTGCGATTCGTGGGGTTGCAAAGAGTCGGACACGACTGAGCGACTGAACTGAATTGAATGAGAAGACATCCACTTCACCTGGTTCCTCATCCTCGCCACTGCAGACGCTGGCCGCCTGGGAAGGGTGTCTGGCCCCAATAGACATGGGCATTAGAGGCTGGGAAGGCGACACTCACTCCTCAACCCCACAGCAGGCTGGCACCTCATGGGGTGGGGGTTAGCGGGTGACCCACATGGACCCCAGCACTTTCTCCCGCCCCAGTCTCCTCTGCCAGCTTTGTCCTCTGGGGAAGGAGAGCTCTAAGGAACACAGCACCCCAGGGGCCGAGTCCTTATCATTTGGACTCTCTGTCCACAGAGAGACACTCTGTGGACTGAATTGGAGGGTTTAACAGAGGTGAGGTGAGGTGAGGTGAAGTCGCTCAGTCGTGTCCGACTCTTCACGACCCCGTGGACTGTAACCTACTAGGCTTCTCTGTCCATGGGATTCTCCAGGCAAGAATACTGGAGTAGATTGCCATTTCCTTCTCCAGGGGATCTTCCCGACCCAGGGATTGAACCCAGGTCTCCCGCATTGGAGGCAGACGCTTTAACCTCTGAGCCACCAGGGAAGCCCGGGTTTAACAGAGGGTGACTTAAAGTCATTTTCTTTGGCCCCCAAGGTATTTTAAAACAATTTAGTAGGTTGCAAATGGTGAAATAGCTGAAGATTTCATAGAAAAATCCAGATTTACAGCTTCTCTTCTCTGGAAAAGTTAGAATATCTGGCTGCACTGGTCCCACCATTCCCCCATGGCAACAAGCCTGCTCAAGACCCTCTGAAAACTTAGATACCTTCCTCTCTCATGGCCACACCTGTGTGTCCTGGGGCGCTGCTCTGGGCCAGGCACGGCTCTTCTTGCCCGAGGGCGGGTTCCCACATCCTCTGAAGCCCCAGCCAGACAACTCCCTCCCCACCCCTCCGCCCACCCCTGCACCCTGCGGCAATTCCCAAGCAGCAGCCCACAGGGGGCCTTCCTCTGACTCTGAGGATTTACACCGAAAAACTGCAGTAATGCAAAGTGATGCTTGCAGGCACGCATGTGAATTCATTTCAGTTGTGTCTGGCTCTTTGCAACCTTGTGGACTGCACCCTGCCAGGCTCCTCTGTCCATGGGATTCTCCAGGCAAGAATATTGGAGTGGGTTGCCATGCCCTCCTCCAGGGGATCTTCCCAACCCAGGGATCGAACCCACATCTCTTATGTCTCCTGCACTGGCAGATAGGTTCTTTACCACTAGCACTATCTGGAAAGCCCAGTGTGATGTTTATTAACTATCGAACACAAGGCAAAAAAAAAGTGCTAAGGGAATCAGAGAAGGAAGAAGAGTTCAACCATAGGTAAATAAAATCGTACCCAAAAATAAAATAACAGGAACACAACACAACATACCCTCTCTTATTACACGAACTCAATCCTTAAACTGACTCACACACGGCCTGTCGAAGGCTGCTTTTAGATGGACTTCCAGTGAGTTCTCTTACTGTTTCTTGTGCTTGTAAGATCTTAAATATGCCTGGTCCACTCCATTTGCATCTTTGTTTTTAAAAAACACATACTACAAACTATTTTTGAAGCAAAACCTAAAATCATTTGTACTTTGCTGCTCCTTTCTACAGTGTGACCTCAGGTCACACCTTATTCTCTGCATCTACAAAATGAGAAGATACTATTAACCCGTGTGGTTGTTTATAAGGATTATATTGAAACAGGAGACCATTGGAAGATGTTGGCACATAGCATACAGTCAATAGCAGTTATTCTCCTTCCTTCCTCTGACACTCCAGGTGCTGCCCCTTCAAGTCCTTCAGCCTCAGGGAAAAGTTCTTGAACAGCTCCCACCCCGACCCCCACCACCAGCCAGGCCCCTCCTGGACTCACAAGTGAGAGGCTGCAGTGATGGAGATGCAGGAACCAAGTGCTGCCAGGGCCTGAGCCCCACACCTGTGGCTCAGAGTCACCTCAGGGAGGCTCCCTGGGGCTGGTGAGAGCTGTTTAGGCTTGGGGCGATGATTCATCTCCTTGCACAGACACGGGAAGGGCCACCTTCAGAGGTCAGAGGAGAATGCTGAGCCAAACTTCTACCCACCACTGTAGCCTTCACATCACAGAAAACAAAACAAAACACTTTCAGGCGTGGAGGGCTAATATGGGAGTGCCAAGAGGACCAAGACAGGCTGGGGAGGGCCACCTCACCCCCTCCACCAAGTACATCCCTCCCTGGGAACTAACTGTCGCTCCATGGGTGATGCAGTGTTTTCAAGCCTTTGAAACACCAAGTTCTTCCCCGGCCCCTTCTCTCAGGGCCAGAAGCTGGTTTGCCCTGGACGACAGAGCACTCTTAGAACAACTTACCCTTCGCCGGAGATGTCAGGCTCTCAACGCTACAGTGAGACTGACGGAGGGTTCTCTGCAGACCAAGAAGAGTCTGCTTCTTTTACTCACTTAACAGATATCTGTTGAGCAACTACTGCCTGCCAGACATATTCCAGGCCCCGGGCATACAGTAAAGCGAGACAGGGTGCCTGCCCTCGGGAAGTTCACATTTTAGGGCAGGAGACAGACGGTGAACAATTGTAGGAGGACTGGAGGTGGTAAATGCTCAAGGGGGAAAGTGTGGTGAACGTTTACAGAGTGAGTCATGGGGGGAGGTCATGCATGAGCTCTTCTGGGTGTAGGTCTCTGCCCCTCCTTTTTAGGTGAACAAAGAGAAAACACACACTACCCTTGGCAGGAAATTCCCCTGGTAGGTCTCTAGTTGAGAACAGACTCTCTTGTCTTCGCCGCTTATGATTTTCTGGGTTATGTCCCACCATGGCCAGCACTCTGAACCAGACTCTCCCAGCAGCTAATCCAGCCTCAGATTAACCTCTTCGTGCCAACTTCCCCTCCCCCCACTCTTGCCTCTTCAGGCCACCCCTGGGTCCTGGGCTCCAGGCCTTTGTTTTACTCCCTGGTGGTTTTTTGTCCCTTTGTTCTGCCAGTCTTTCTCTGACCATCTTCTCCAGTAACAAAGTTTCCCCATCACATCCAGTCCCAGAAGATGACTTTCTATTTTGCAGCAAGAAAAGAATATTCTGGAAATTACACACTTTCAGTGTTTTCCTCCACCCTGACCAACCACAAGGCCACGTAACCCATCTTGGTTGCCCCTGGATATCCCCCAAACCACCTCCGAACGCCTTCTCTTCCCCAGCTTCCCCACCTTCACAAGAGAGCCCAGTGGGTCTTCTGAAATGAGACCAATTCAGCTTCAGTCTGTGGAGTGGCTCTGCAGCCACTGCACTCAGTGCTGCTGCTGCTGAGTCTATTCAGTCGTGTCCGACTCTGTGCGACCCCACAGACGGCAGCCCACCAGGCTCCCCCGTCCCTGGGATTCTCCAGGCAAGAATATTGGAGTGGGTTGCCATTTCCTTCTCCAATGCATAAAAGTGAAAAGTGAAAGTGAAGTCGCTCAGTCGTGTCCGACTCAGGGATCCCATGGACTGCAGCCCACCAGGCTCCTCCGTCCCTGGGATTTTCCAGGCAAGAGTGCTGGAGGGGGGCGCCATCGCCTTCTCCGACACTCAGTACTACACTTCCTCAAAACTCCTGCTCCTCTCCCAGGCACCAGCCACTTCTCATTATTGGCACAAAGGAGTTTTTCAGTTTGACGTGTGTGTAATCACTGATTTGTGTCCGTGAGCTGCTTGAGGGAGGGCCCCTCAAGGTCTGTTTTGTTCACCAGTGACGGCAAAGACCCTGCTCAACATCAGACAGAAAGTGGAAGCTTAACAAACAGTTGTCAGATGTGCAAATAAAATATATCCACATGTACATTAAATTGGTAATATACATACAACAGTCAAAGATTAAGGAAACAAAAAAGAAGTGGGTTTTGGCTGAATGGCAGACCCTAACCTTAGCTCCCTTATAACGATATATTTATTACAAGTGGGTCTGACCAAGAATTTCTCCTGGTGTGTCAATTTATGGGGCAACATATTAAGGGATGAAAAATTGAAACTCAGATAATCGTAAAAAAAAAATAACATTACACACCCTCAGGTAACTGTAAAACCAAACATATCACACACACACACTTCCTCCTGCCTAGTTCAGGGGCTTTGACAGGGTGCTGTGCCAAGGACCTGCTCCGGACACGAAAAGAAAGCAAGAGCAAGTCCAACCAATCAGAAGTCAGCACCTACAGAGCCCCGCCCCTCCACATGGGTGACAGACAGCAGGCTCCGCCCCAGTCCAGCGCCACCTGGAGGTCGAGGGGGACAAATGCGGCGCCTGCCGGGAGGCGGATCTATCTGCCAGGCGGAGCGCGCTGAGCTGGCCAGGCAGGGTCTCCGTCGTCTGCAAAGATAAGGCCTCCGCCCAACTCTAGTCAGGCCGCTCACGGGGCAGCTGTGGGGGTCATTGAGGGCGGAGCTGCTGAGGCGCGGTAGACAGCTGTTAACCTGTTCACTCAAGAGACTTTTCCCACAACTTTCCGCTACTTCCTGTTGTTAATTATTCCTACTTGACCAGAAGAATGGGTGTGATGAGGAAAAAGTGGCTCAGAAAAGGGACACAACAGCGGTTGTAAATGCTTCAATAACATCTCTTTCGGGCCCAACCTCCATTAAGCAGAGTGGACCCGGGGAAGGGGTGATGCCCTCTCTCTGGTGCCCAGTCAGTGGGGCAGGGGTGTGGAGGCTGTCCCTCTCCAGCTGGTGGCCTAGACGTCCCCAGAGAAGCCCAGACTGCACTGTTACATTCAGACCTCAAGGTCGGACAGCCAGCGTGTCTTCAGCTGCCCCGGCCCTGAATGGGCCTGACTAGGTGGCCATCCGGAGAAGGCGATGGCACCCCACTCCAGTACTCTTGCCTGGAAAATTCCATCGATGGAGGAGTCTGGTGGGCTGCAGTCCATAGGGTCGCGAAGAGTTGGACACGACTGAGCGACTTCACTTTCACTTTTTACTTTCATGCATTGGAGAAGAAAATGGCAACCCACTCCAGTGTTCTTGCCTGGAAAATCCCATGGATGGAGGAGCCTAGTAGGCTGCAGTCCATAGGGTCTCCAAGAGTTGGACACTGAGCGACTTCACTTTCACTTTTCACTTTCATGCATTGGAGAAGGAAATGGGAACTCACTCCAGTGTTCTTGCCTGGAGAATCCCAGGGACGGGGGAGCCTGGTGGGTTGCCGTCTGTGGGGTCGCACAGAGTCGGACACGACTGAAGCGACTTAGCAGCAGCAGCAGCAGGTGGCCATCAGCCCTGGTCTCTCCCTCAGGGTCAGGGCACAGAACTAAAATAATTGTCATTCACTTCATGTTCCTTGTTCCTAATTTGAAAGGAGGTCTGAGGTCACAACAGAGTAGCCTGTGTTGGGGTGAACTGGGCCAAACAGTGCTGGCGCCCTTGAGAAATATTCTTTCCCTCTCCCATGTGGCCTAACACCCAATGCCTCTTATTTCCCCTCATTGTTTCAATTTCCTCCTAATTCCCTTGTCCCCAGAAACATAAAAAAAAAATAACATTACACACCCTCAGGTAACTGTAAAACCAAACATATCACACACACACACTTCCTCCTGCCTAGTTCAGGGGCTTTGACAGGGTGCTGTGCCAAGGACCTGCTCCGGACACGAAAAGAAAGCAAGAGCAAGTCCAACCAATCAGAAGTCAGCACCTACAGAGCCCCGCCCCTCCACATGGGTGACAGACAGCAGGCTCCGCCCCAGTCCAGCGCCACCTGGAGGTCGAGGGGGACAAATGCGGCGCCTGCCGGGAGGCGGATCTATCTGCCAGGCGGAGCGCGCTGAGCTGGCCAGGCAGGGTCTCCGTCGTCTGCAAAGATAAGGCCTCCGCCCAACTCTAGTCAGGCCGCTCACGGGGCAGCTGTGGGGGTCATTGAGGGCGGAGCTGCTGAGGCGCGGTAGACAGCTGTTAACCTGTTCATTCAAGAGACTTTTCCCACAACTTTCCGCTACTTCCTGTTGTTAATTATTCCTACTTGACCAGAAGAATGGGTGTGATGAGGAAAAAGTGGCTCAGAAAAGGGACACAACAGCGGTTGTAAATGCTTCAATAACATCTCTTTCGGGCCCAACCTCCATTAAGCAGAGTGGACCCGGGGAAGGGGTGATGCCCTCTCTCTGGTGCCCAGTCAGTGGGGCAGGGGTGTGGAGGCTGTCCCTCTCCAGCTGGTGGCCTAGACGTCCCCAGAGAAGCCCAGACTGCACTGTTACATTCAGACCTCAAGGTCGGACAGCCAGCGTGTCTTCAGCTGCCCCGGCCCTGAATGGGCCTGACTAGGTGGCCATCCGGAGAAGGCGATGGCACCCCACTCCAGTACTCTTGCCTGGAAAATTCCATCGATGGAGGAGTCTGGTGGGCTGCAGTCCATAGGGTCGCGAAGAGTTGGACACGACTGAGCGACTTCACTTTCACTTTTTACTTTCATGCATTGGAGAAGAAAATGGCAACCCACTCCAGTGTTCTTGCCTGGAAAATCCCATGGATGGAGGAGCCTAGTAGGCTGCAGTCCATAGGGTCTCCAAGAGTTGGACACTGAGCGACTTCACTTTCACTTTTCACTTTCATGCATTGGAGAAGGAAATGGGAACTCACTCCAGTGTTCTTGCCTGGAGAATCCCAGGGACGGGGGAGCCTGGTGGGTTGCCGTCTGTGGGGTCGCACAGAGTCGGACACGACTGAAGCGACTTAGCAGCAGCAGCAGCAGGTGGCCATCAGCCCTGGTCTCTCCCTCAGGGTCAGGGCACAGAACTAAAATAATTGTCATTCACTTCATGTTCCTTGTTCCTAATTTGAAAGGAGGTCTGAGGTCACAACAGAGTAGCCTGTGTTGGGGTGAACTGGGCCAAACAGTGCTGGCGCCCTTGAGAAATATTCTTTCCCTCTCCCATGTGGCCTAACACCCAATGCCTCTTATTTCCCCTCATTGTTTCAATTTCCTCCTAATTCCCTTGTCCCCAGAAACATGCAAACCCCAGTGTTGGGCACAAAAACTGGCTCCCGTGGCCCAGTTTCTCCCCCCCAACACCAAGCCTCTTTTTCCCTCTTGCTCTCCTGCCCTGTTCATGGACTTCAGTATCCTCAGGGCTACAGGTCATGTTCGGCTCCTGAGAATTAGTTGTAGAATAAAAGGCTTGATCTCCAATAAAGAGATTTCAAGACATCTGGGGGCAGGTGGGTTTCCTGAATACTCTGGATGCAAGAACCTGGGATGCTATTGGGGAAGGCTACTGCAAGGGGAGAGGAGGGTAAGACGAGCGAGGACAGAGCTGTGAGCTCCAAGTCCCACACTCAGCGGGTGAGGAGCCTGTGTCCAGTTTCGGCCATCTGCATGACTTGGAGAAGCCGTGGCTCCCCTGGGAAGCTCCATGTGGACGCAGAGTGGAGCTGGGAGTCCGGGTCTGGTGCCACTTGGTCACTGAGTTGCCAAGATGCCTCTCAGGGTCTCAGTGGTCTCCTCCTTAAAAGTGGCCTAACAATCACCGGCTTGAGTGCCTCTGGAATTGTAATTAGGATCTAATGAGAGCTTGATCTAAAAGCCCATCTGAAACATTATGTCCTATTGAGGGTATTTTCTTCATTCTTCTTTCCCCTTAGGTGACAACAAACAGAGAGGACCAGGGAGGCAACTAATAAAAGTACTCTGAGCTGCTTTTTAGAGTGCAAGGGATCTCCCAGCTCCCTGCTGGATCCCTGGGGTGGGGGCGGCCATTTCTATTGTCCCTGGCCCTAATCCATGTTGGGCTAGAACAGGAATTCAAGTGGGAAAGAGAGGCAGCCCTGGGGAGTGGAAGGGCTCTGGAGCTGGGTACTGTCCTCTCTCACCCTGAAGATGCTCCACTGCCTCCATGGTGAGTGCTGCTTGGTGGGATACAGATGGTGAGCCAGGCTTCTGCTTCCCTTGCTCTGCTCTGAGTGGGGCAAGGGATGGGAGGAGGAAACACACCCATGAAAAGAACCACGCTGGGACCTTCTGTGCCACACTGCAGAAGAGAGGGGTGGGACTCCTTAGTCTGCCCATGTCTCCCTGAAGTGCTGGGAACAGCTGGAATTTGGGCATCACCATCTGTCTTGCTCCATTCTCTCATCTGCCTCTCACACCCTTCTAATACTGTCCTGTTAGGACCCTCTGGGGGAGGTTCAAGTTTGTCTTTGCTCCTCTAGTAAGCTGCATCTCAGCTGGCTTCCTGGTATGGTGGTTTAGTCGCTAAGTCATGTCCGACTCTTTGCAATCCCATGGACCGTAGCTTGCCAGGCTCCTCTGTCCATGGGATTCTCTAGGCAAGAATACTGGAGTGGGTTGCCTTTCCCTTCTCCAAGGGATCTTCCTGACCCAGGGATCGAACCGGGTCTCCTGAATTGCAGGCAGACTTTTTACTGACTGTGCTATGAGGGAAGCCGGCTTCCTGGTATGCAGACCCTTATATAATCCTCTCCCCTTGAGTGTGGGCTGGTCCTAACGAAGAAAGAAAGTGAAAGTTGCTCAGTCGTGTCTATTTGCCACCCCGTGGACTATACAGTCCATGGAATTCTCCAGGCCAGAATACTAGAGTGGGTAGCCTTTCCCTTCTCCAGGGGATCTTCCCAACCCAGGGATCAAATCCAGGTCTCCCACATTGCAGGCGGATTCTTTAGTGGCTGAGCCACCAGGGAAGCCATGAAGAGAACAGGGCAGAAGCATCTAAGACTCAGTTATAGAAATCTGTGACGGGACTGGAACGGGTGAATTTAACGCAGATGACCATTATATCACTACTGCGGGCAGGAATCCCTCAGAAGAAATGGAGTAGCCATCATGGTCAACAAAAGAGTCCGAAATGCAGTACTTGGATGCAATCTCAAAAACGACAGAATGATCTCTGTTCGTCTCCAAGGCAAACCATTCAATATCACCATAATCCAAGTCTATGCCCCAACCAGTAATGCTGAAGAAGCTGAAGTTGAACGGTTCTATGAAGACCTACAAGACCTTGTAGAACTAACACCCCAAAAAGATGTCCTTTTCATATAGGGGACTGAAATGCAAAAGTAGGAAGTCAAGAAACACCTGGAGTCACAGGCAAATTTGGCCTTGGAATGCAGAATGAAGCAGGGCAAAGACTAATAGAGTTTTGCCAAGAAAATGCACTGGTCATAGCAAACACCCTCTTCCAACAACACAAGAGAAGACTCTACACATGGACATCACCAGATGGTCAACACCGAAATCAGATTGATTATATTCTTTGCAGCCAAAGATGGAGAAGCTCTATACAGTCAACAAAAACAAGACCAGGAGCTGACTGTGG
>SJYT01048286.1:0-10075 GCA_006410635.1 Cephalophus harveyi | reverse complement strand
AGTCCATTCTGAAGGAGATCAGCCCTGGGATTTCTTTGGAAGGAATGATGCTAAAGCTGAAACTCCAGTACTTTGGCCACCTCATGCGAAGAGTTGACTCATTGGAAAAGACTCTGATGCTGGGAGGGATTGGGGACAGGAGGAAAAGGGGAAGACAGAGGATGAGATGGCTGGATGGCATCACTGACTCGATGGACATGAATCTGAGTGAACTCTGGGAGTTGGTGATGGACAGGGAGGCCTGGCGTGCTGTGATTCATGGGGTCGCAAAGAGTCGGACATGACTGAGCGACTGAACTGACTGAACTGTGATGGGACTTCCGTGGCGGTCCAGTGATTAAGATTCCAAGCTTCCAGTGTAGAAGGGACAGGTTCAATCCCTGGTTGAGGAACTAAGATCCTGCATGCTGCACAGTGTGGACGAATAATAATAAAAGTCTGTGTCCTCCATCTCGCCTGCACACTGTAGCACTCTCCTGTCCAGTCTAAGAGCGAAGCCATGGGCCTTCTTCTGAGCTGCCCTGTGGGAGGCCCACAAGGCAAAGACCTAAGGGCATTCTCTAGCCAACAGCCGATGCTGAACTGAGCCTGAGTCCAGCAACGTGTGAGAAACTGAATCCCATCAGCAACCACAGGAGTAAGCTTGGAAATGGACTCGTCCCTATTAAAACTTGGAGTGATTGCAGTCAGACACCTTGACTGCAGCCTGTGAGTGACCCTGAGCCCAAGGGCCCCACCAAGCTACCTACAGGTTCCTGACACACAGAAACTGTGAAATAATGTTGTTGTGTAAGCCACTAAGATTTGGGTTAATTTGTCATGCAGCATAGATAACAAATACACTCCTTTCCCTTCAACCCTGTTGAGATGTGTATAAGAGACAGCAACAGCGGTTGTAAATGCTTCAATAACATCTCTTTCGGGCCCAACCTCCATTAAGCAGAGTGGACCCGGGGAAGGGGTGATGCCCTCTCTCTGGTGCCCAGTCAGTGGGGCAGGGGTGTGGAGGCTGTCCCTCTCCAGCTGGTGGCCTAGACGTCCCCAGAGAAGCCCAGACTGCACTGTTACATTCAGACCTCAAGGTCGGACAGCCAGCGTGTCTTCAGCTGCCCCGGCCCTGAATGGGCCTGATACCCCCACCCCGCTGCCCCTACCTCTCCAGGGCTCCTCCCTCTTGTCATTTCTCTCAGCCCCTAATTGTGGTCTCCCCCAGCATCTCTGTCTGTGTACTCCCGGAGAGCCCCTTGCTCATGGCTACAGTAATGAGTAAGCTCTGTGTTTACAGAGATATTCTTCCAGTCATTTCCCCCATTCCTCCCGCTCATCTGCATTCAGTTCCATTTCTCTTCTGGCCCCTGAATATATATTTTATCTAGATGTTACTATAACAACTCAGATCAGTTAATATGTTCCTCCTCGTCATGTGTTTTCAGTCAGCAATACATGTCCCCTTCAGAAGGCGGCTCAGAGCTTCCCTGGATCCCCCGCCATAGCTGAGCACGAATCTCCTCTCTTCCTATCTGCCTCTCTTCAGTTGAGACTCACTTTCTTTACATGCGACTGCCTGTATTCCCTGGTGCGACCTGGTTACTTCCCTGGTGCGACTTGGTTACTTCCCTGGTCCCAGTTTTTTACCCTGTAGCTAAAAACTAGAAATACCCCCAGATGTTTTTCAACAGGTGGTACATTTCCATGCCATGGACTACTACTCAGCAATAAAAATGAAAGCATTATTGATACATATAACAACTGATGGATCTCCATAGAATTAGGTTGAATGAAAAAAAGGCAACCCCCAAAGGTTATATACTGTTCGACTCCAATTTATAAAACACTATTTACACGTGAAAACTATGGAAATGGAGAACAGATGAGTAGCTGCCCAGGTGAGTAATTGGGGCAGAGGGGGAGGCCGGGAAGAAGTGAGTGTTATTGAAAGAAAGCAACATGCGGAATCATGGGCCGATGGAAATATTCTGTACCTTGACCACGTCAGTGTCAATAACCTGCTTGTGATATTACACTTAAGTTTTGAGAGATGTTATCATTGGGGAAAACTGACAGAGGGTATAGGGGATTTCTCTGTAGTAGTTCTTGTAATTGCATGTGAATCCAAATTGGCATCAGAAGAAAAAGTTTAATTAAGAAAAAACACCGCCTTGAGTTACATGGAACTCAACTTATAACCTAGAAAGTACATTACCTAGAAAGTACATTCATTCCTAGAAGGTATGAATGAAAAAAAAAAAAAAACACTGCTTAAAAAAATAATTTGATCATCTACAATTCTTTATTTTTATCTTTAAATTAAAAAAATTTTCAATTTTTTTTGCCACATCCCATGGCATATGGGATCTTAGTTCCTCATCAGGGATCAAACCCATGACCCCTGCATTGGAGGTGCAGAGCCTTAACCACTGGGCCACCTGGAAAGTCCCCATAATTCCTTTTTTCTTTTTTTAAATTGAAGTATAGTTGA
Organism: Cephalophus harveyi; assembly: GCA_006410635.1. NCBI lineage: Eukaryota > Metazoa > Chordata > Mammalia > Artiodactyla > Bovidae > Cephalophus > Cephalophus harveyi. Next base: position 7,596 of record SJYT01048286.1, on the reverse strand, counting down.
TGTGAGATATTATAAAAGTTACAGGTGTACGATATAATGATTCACAATTTTTAAAGGTTATACTCCATTTGTAGTTATTATAAAACATTGGCTATGTTCCCTGTGTTGTACAATATATCCTTGCAATTAAAAAAAAAAGTCACCACTTTTAACCCACTAAAATGTTTGTATTTGAAAAGTAGTAACAGAAGCCCAAGTTTCTAATCTTCCGCCTTGCCCTTTCTTGAAAGCTAGGTGGACTGTGGGACTGCCCCCCGTGCTCCCCTGAGACCGTAAGATGAGGTCCAGTATGCCTGCTCTTCTAACTGATCTGGCGCTCCTGCCCTCTTCTTCTGGAGGAGCAGAGAAAAGCAGGAAGAACTTAGGGAAGCTCTTTTAGGCAGGGGAACTGAGTCTGAGGTTGGGGCAGAAAGAGAGGGATTAGGGCAAGTCACCACGGGCAGGTCAAGTTCTCACCCTTACAGTGCCTTCTTTCCTCTAAGCTCAGGATGCCCTCAGTGACCGAAACCCCACCATCCTTCAGCCCCCGCTCAGATCCCATTTGCTCAGGACTCCTGCACTCCAGCCCCCATTCCTTCTTGTCTGAGCTTCACAGTTTAACTCCTGATTAACTGGTGAACGTTAGTCTGGATTGTGTTGTGTGTAAACTCCTCACAGGCAGAGGCCACGTGTCTCACCAGGCTCTTCTGCACAGTCAGTTCAGGCACTCAGTCATGTCCAACTCTTTGTGACCCCCATGGACTGCAGCACGCCAGGCTTCCCTGTCCATCACCAACTCCCGGAGCTTACTCAAACTCATGTCCATTGAGCTCAGTGATGCCATCAACCACCTCATCCTCTGTTGTCCCCTTCTCCTCCCGCCTTCAATCTTTCCCAGCAGTGAGTCAGTTCTCTGATTCTGCACAATGCCAGGCACCAAATACACAGTACAGAAATATTAGTAAGTATTGGCTTGTAACACAGTCAAAGGGATAACCTCCTCAATTCATGAAGAGGTCATTTTGATAGAAAAGATAAATTGACAGTTCTCAGTTTATAAATGCAAACACCCCTCAACACATGAAACAAGTTCAACTTCCTCGTGGTCAGAGAAATGCAAAACGAAACGTACAGCAAGAGATCACTGCTCACCCAACCAGTGGGCGGAAGTCCAAGAGTCTGATGACATACTCAGTCGGCAATATTCTCTTTCAGATGTATTCCTGGTGAGAAGGGAAAAGGCTACAGCTCCTGGGGGTAATTTTTTTTAACTTTTTATTTTAAAACTATCTCACAGAAACTACAGAAAACTACAGAAAAGATGCAAATGCCGCAAAATAATTTATTTTTTTCTAAACTATTTGTGACAAAGTGTCAACATGGTGCCCAGGAACCCCCCTGCAAAAAAAAAAAAAAAAGCCCTTACTATAGGATATATTTCTTCTTATCCTATACTAGAAATATATTCTTATAATATAAGGACACTGTCTTCCATAACTGCAGTACAAACATCAAAATCAGGAAAGTAACATTGATCCATTACTATCCTCAGACCCAAGTTACAATTTTCTAATTTTTCCAATAATCCTCTTTGTACCAGAAACATCCAACCCAGAATCACACATTTACTTGTCTTGTCTCTTTAGTTTCTTTCCTTCCGTCTGGAATACTCCCTCAATCTTTCCCTGACTTTCATGGCCTTGACAGTCTTGAAAAATACAAGTCAGATATTTTGTAGGATATCCCTTTGCAATGCTGTGATGTTTGTGTCCTTTCAAAAGTCATATATCGAAACCTACCCTGCAAGGTGATGGTATTAGGAGGTGGAGCCTTTGGGAGAAGATTAAGTCATTAGGGCAGAGCTCTCGTGACTGGGATTAGTCTCTTATAAGAGAGACCCTAGAGAGCTAGCTTGTAGCTACCACCATGTGGAGACACAGAGAAAAGATGGCTGTCTACGCAGAAGGAAGCATCACCAGTCATCAAATCTACTGGCATCTTCATCTTGAACTTTCCAGCCCCTACTGTGAGATATAACTATATATTGTTTATAAACCACCCAGTCTATAGTACTTTGTTACAGCAGCCCAAATGGACTAAGAGAGGGTTTGTCTGATGTCTCCTTGAGATTAGATTCAGGTGATGCATCTTTGGCTGGAGTATGTATGACAGAAATGATGCTGCATCCTTCTCATTGCATCCTGTTAGGTGGTGTATCATTTCAATTTGGTCCACTACTGATGAAGTTAACTTTGATCACTTGATTAAAGGGCTTTTTCATTGTAAAGTTATTCTTTTCCTCTTTGTAATTAGTAAGTATCTTGCTGGGAAGTACTTTGAGGCTGTGTAAATATCCCATTCCCCACTAAACTTGCAATTTGTTTGTTTATTTCTAGCACTGTGGACTCATGGATGCCTATTTTATGCAGTGGATTTATAATCTGTTGGTATCATTATTTTGGTGCTCAAACTTTCCCATATTTTCCCAGTAGAAGCCCTTTCTGTACCTCATCCTTCTTTGAATACTAACTTTGAAGTATAGTATGTTCTGGGCTCATCTTGTTCCTTGCTTGACCCAGCTCTGGAAGCTGCCATTTCTCCAAAGTCCAGTTCCGTTTGGTAAAGAGTGGTATTTAGAAACCAAGATCTGGGCATGAAGTATCCTCATCCCTGTTGAGGTTTCATTGCTTGTACATGATCTCAGTGGACAGAAGAGGGGAATGTGTGTATGTATATACACAAGATGTAAATATACACACATACATTTTACATCTATATTTATCTCTGGTTCTATCAATATACAGAAGTGAGGCTCAGAGTGGAGTGAGAGGCAGAGGCTAAGGTGTTTTCTGGAGGAAAAGGCTGAATCAGCATCTAGAAATAGGGGAGGGAAGTTGATGACAGTTGCCGTGGGAAATCCAATAAGGTAAAAAGAACTGAATAAAAGGACTGTATACTGGCACACGTAAAACCATATAGAATGAATTTGTGTCTTTATGATTTTCTTGGTGAATTAGGATAATAACCTCATTTATGAGTTACAAAACATTTTTTCCCTCTTCGTTGTAATGCTCACAACCTCTGTGGTGGCCATGCACTGGAGTCCACTCATCAGCTTTGGGATTTTAGGGGGCGAGTTACTAGTCAGTCCATGGAGATCCTAGGGGAAATGAGCTGACTGGCAGCCAGTTGAGGTTTTAAGGAAGTGATTCTGCAATCATCAGATCTAGGGATTGCCCAGCCTCTGAAGGAATCCCCAGGAAGCCACAACCATGCCAACAGAGAGTTGGCCTTCCACAAAGGGGACTTCTTCCCTGCAGGCCCTCAGGTTCAACCTTTGAAGACAATGAGCCTCCAGACCAGGACTAAGCTCCCTTAGGGAGAAGTGAGTCCTGGCTGCCCTGCTGGCAGGGTGGACCCCTGTGTGCTTTTTCTCTTCCCCTCTCTTCCAAAGTCAGTCTTCACTGAGAATAATCTATTTTATCTCCACCATCATAGGCTTGGTGTTTTGAGGGTGGTTAAATTTATAATGTAGCCACTGTTACAGGTAATGAGAAGCCACGTGTAGATCATTGAGAGGAATGCACCTTACCTGGATCCTCTTTATCCTCCTTTGGGGAGGAGAGTAAGTGGATTTTTAGTTGTAGATGGTGACGTTCCTTATTTTAGTAGGAGCATTAAAAAATATCTTTTTATTGAGGTGAAATTCATATAATATTAAATTAACCTTTGGAAAATGTAGAGTTCAGGGGCATTTAGTACATTTACAATGTTGTGCAACCACCACCTCTATCAAGCAGCAAGAGCATTTTAAAAATATATATTTATTTGGCTGTGCCGTGTCTTAGTTGCGGTACGTGAGATCTTTAATCTTCACTGGGGCATGCGGAATCTTTGGTTGTGCCATTTGAACTCACTACCTGTGGGATCTAGTCCCCTGACCAGGGACTGAACACAAGCTCCCTGCATTGGGAGCACAGAATCTTAGCCACTGCCCACCAGGGAAGTCCTGGCAAGAGCATTTTTGATGCTTGCATGGGGCAAAGTCGGTATACATGGATGCTGGGCGGCCACTGGGTGAAGTGCAGTGTGTCTGGTGAGCACCCTTGCTTTGGAGAAGAGCTCTGCCCCTTCTCCACGGGGTGCTGCTGGGTCTATCTCCAAACCTGCACCCACGTAAGGGGTGGATACGTGATCCACGCCACCCCCAGGTGGTAGGACATGTTCAGAGTGGGCTTTGACCAAAGTCAGAACAACTGAAGTAACCCTCAGGACATCTCTGCTAGGGATGGCGCTGAGAGCGAGGGTGCAACTGAAATGCAGAACAGGACAATTGTGTCTCATATTTGAGGCTCAGGGGTTTGGAGGGTGTTATTTTTTTATTAATTTATTTTTATTGGGGAGGTGTTATTAAAGATATGGAGGAACTTCCCTGGTGGTCCAGTAGTTAAGACTCTACACTTCCAGTGCAGGGAGCACAGGTTTGATCCCTGGTCAGGGAAGATTCTGTGTGTTGTGGCCAAAAATACATACATAAATAAATAAAATAAAAGACATGGAACCACCTGCCCTGGAAGCATTAGGGGGCTTCCTGAAGGAAAGGAAATTATGTTCTTCCACTGGGATTCTCTAAGTTGGGAAGAGTAAGGACATAAGACAGCTGCCTACCACCTTGGAGTTTGTTTAAAGCACAGAAAAGCGCCCAAAGTGGGAAGAAGTCAAGAGTGAAGGTGAGAAAATCAGCTCTGGAGCTGGCACTTGAGTCCCTGGATTTACCTGTTCCCTGGTCTTCCTGGCTGTCTAAACTGCTTAATCCTTTTGTTAGGCAGGATTCTGTCACTTGTTTGTTACTGCAGGTGACTGATACTGCCCCTCACCCCAGATGATCTAGGGTTGACCCAGATACTGGCTGGGCCACAGTGGGGCACACACAAGTGATGTGGCCGTAGAAGCCTGAAGGCTAAGTCAATCTGAGCTGGATCCCGTGTGATGTATGGTGAGGAGGGCCCAGTAGGGTTAGCCAGCATTGAGGTGTCTCTTCTTGGGACAGCCTGGAGGGCCTTCCTCATGCCAAAGACATCAGGACCAGGCGCCGGAACCAACCCTGCAGCCACACGTTTGCTTCTTACTGGACATAAGCAAACCCCCTAACATGGTCACCTTGGGCCTTTTGACACCAGCAACACAGACATCCAAGGTCACACTTATCATGGGCTCCCAGTGATTTCATCACAGATAATTCTATTGAATAGAAAGCTGCTTTTTTTCTTTGTTGGCCGAGCCACATGGCTTGCAGGGTCTTAGTACCCCGATCAGAGACTGAACCCAGACCATGGCAGTGAAATTGCCGAGTCCTAACCATGGAACCGCCAAGGAATTCCCTACTGAAGAGAGACACAACTGCCCACTTGACCCAGAGAGTTTCAGTTTATTAAGCATAACTGTAAGGTTTTAAGGTAACTATCATGATTTCAGAGTCAGATGGACCATGCTTTGAATCCTGGCTCTGCTGCTTCCCAACTGTGCGTCTTTGACTGAGCCTCAGTTTCTTCATCTGTAGAGTGAGGATGACACAAACTACCACAGAGTGTTGTTAAGGACCAGGAGAAAAGTGCCAACCTGGTGCCTGGCACACGGGAGACACTCAGTAAACCGTCATTGTTATTTGGGGTATTATAAGCCCTAGGGTTTCCCTGGTGGCTCAGATGGTAAAGAATTCGCCGGCAGTGCAGGAGACCCAGGTTCGTTCCCTGGGTCGGAGAGATTCTCTGGAGAAGGGAATGATTACGTACTACAGTTTTCTTGCCTGGAGAATTCAACGGACAGAGGAGCCTGGTGGGCTACAGTCCATGGGGTTGCAAAGAGTCGGACACGAGTGAACAACTAACACTTTCACACTTTAAGGAACTAGAAGGTATGGCAGCTATCTTTCTAAACATGGTCTTCCCCTTAGCCAAGGCTTAGCATGTCTATGGATGTCCACCTTGATCCTGAAAGCAAAGTGGCAAGGAGTCTGCAATACACATGTTCATTCAGCCAAAGCTTGTGCCAAGTATGGGGCTACAGAGGTGGCAGAGGTGGTCTCTGTCTTCAGAGACCACTTAAGATGGAAGAACACCTTAAGTCTCTAGAGCTGGCCAGGTAGAGACCACTGATAGCAGGACCTCTCACCAGTGGCATGGGACAACCCCTTGAATGAAGGTGCCACTGAAAACTGTGTAGGAAGTGGTCTCTGACCTTGAGGCTAGGGGAGTTGGCAGACTGAAGAACCTGGAAGCATTAGAGGACTTCTGGAAGGGAATCTCTTGGATGAAAGGTCAGCTCTATGACCCAAAGAGTTAGGTAACTGTTGCTGTGACCCTTGAAGGGCTGAAGTTAGTGAGGGCGGAGGGAAAAGGAGGACTGGTTTCAGCAGGGAGGGTGATGGATGCTGGGGGAAGGGGGCACACTATGTCCTGGGCCAGGGAGCTCAGAGCGCTGTAATAAAGATGAAGCACTGGGTGGAATGGGAGTACACTGTGGGAGATTAGGGGGTACAGGCAGAGGAGGGGAGGGGAGTGAGGGGGCCAAGCCTAGTGGTGGCAGTTGGGAGAGTGAGAGTCGTGGTGCTGATTTAAGTAGACAGAGATGCCCCAAGCCAGAAACCTGGAACCCTGGGAACTCTATGGGAAATGAGACCAACCCTCCCGGCAATGGGGTGAGTAAGCACGAGGGTGGAGTGTAGGTGTGTGCACGGAATCTTAGAGCTGGAAGGGATCTTCAATGTCATTTAGTTCCACCTCCCAGCCAAGGAATCTTTCAGTCTTCCACTGACCAACTGAGGGCACTCAACTCTACTTGGACACCTCAAGGTACGGGGAGCTCACTCCCTTCAGGGGAGGCTCATCCAATAGAGGTGCTCGAGCCTCCAAGACGGCCTGGATAGGCCCGGCGCCCCGACCTTGGCCCTGTTGAATGGACTGGCCTCCACTCGGCGGCGGCACCTGGCGGGGGTGGCGGGTGGCGTGGGGTTTGCGACGCGGATGGGCCGGCGCTGCTGTCCCCAGCCCCAGTGCTGAGGCAGGCAGAGTGCAGTGGGCTCTGGTGGAGGTCGGGAGAACTGCAGGGCGAAGGCCGCCGGGGGCTCCGCGGGCTGCCGGGCGGGGGGGAGGCACTTGACACCGGCCGCGGGAGAGGAGGGGCCGCTGTCCCTGCGGCCAGTGCTGGATGCGGGGACCCAGCGCAGAGGCAGCGCCAGGTAGCGGGGCGCCCCGCGCACGGTTGGGGTGGTGGTGGTGAGGGCTGCCGCAGGCCCCCGGCGGAGTGGCCAGGAGAGCGGCCGAGGCGGGGTGCCCGGGCCCTGAGCAGGGTCGGGGCGCTGCGGGGCCCGGCTCTCCGACCCGCAGCGTGCGGGGACCCCCAGCGGGGACGTAGGGGCCGGGAAGTAGGGCCGAGGGCGCTAGGACCGGCCGCGCGCCCAGGCCGCTCCCGCCGCGGCGCCCCGGGGCCCCCAAGTCGGCGCTGCCTCGCGGGCCGGCTCCGCAGCGCCGGGGCCGGGGCCAGCGCGGCCGCGGGGGGCGAGCAGCGGGCGGAGGCCTGAGCCCGCGGGCGGCCGGAGGGAGGGAAGGAGGAAGGCGG